>CM038680.1:609599673-609800717 GCA_021605205.1 Aegilops longissima
CATCTTCATCTTGAGGTAGGCGTAGTAGGGGACCGCCATGAACTTGGCCAGCAGGTTGGCCAAGCAAGGCATAGTAAGGGCTCTCGAGGTCCACCACGCCGAACGGTAGCTCTCGTGAAAGTGATCCTTGTCCCCAAAGAGGGCGTCTATCGAAACTTGCCAATCGGTGATCGGGAAAGGCGGGTACAATTCCGTGGAACATAGTCCGACTATCTTTGAAGCTGCCTCTTGCTGATTCTAGCTTCTCCATCGTGTCCTTATGCGAGGATGTTGATCTGCTACCTCCGATCTATCGATACTCAGCGAGCGGCGGCCATATCCGTGGCAAGGTGGCTCCCAAGACGAGAGCGTAGGGCCGGTTCAACATCACCTCGGGTGATCGGCCTGGCTCGGTGATGGGCTTCTCGGACGATGCACATGAACTCTGGGGGCGTCGTGCTCTGCATTCACTTCTTGCCGCTGCTGCCGCCTACCTTGGCGATCATCGACCTCTATTTAGTAAACCGCGACATAAGCGCCATGCTCTTACAGGTGTCGTCTTGTCTGCGCCGGTGGCGGACAACCCGGCTTTGGGAAGTGATGGTGGGCGGCGGCACGGCGGTGGAGAACAAGGCCATCTCCTTGGCAATCTGGTGAGCGGTGGCACTTCGGGTGGTGTGATTTGATGGCACAGCGCGCTGTGGAACTTGCGAGGTCCGTCGAGTCGCTTTCGTAAGAAAGGCGGGCAACAGTTGGACTTGCGCCTTTACGCTGGCGGAGGCTGCCCCTCGGCTGCTGGATGCGGCATTGTCACCACCTGCGGCTATTGGAAGCGGTTGCGGGCCTTGCGCTTGTGATCATTACCTGCTGTCGCCATTGGCGTCGCCGGCCGAGTTACAGGAGCATGAGGCTACTTTGCGGGCGCGCGACTTGATCTCGACTTCATGGAGAGTCGGTATCAGCGTCTTATGCGCTATGACTAGCAGCTTCGTCTAGGGTTTCGGCTCGTCGCAAAGGGCTTGTGCTTGAGGAGGTGCCTTCTGCGCGGTGGTGAAATGCTCGATTACTGCACCTCGTGCACTCGCCGAGGAGTTAGGGCTCGCCCGGTAGCGTGAGGTAGTCGAGTGGACTCGTTGAGGCCTTGCGCACAAGGACGGTGGCGAGGCTTGGGAGGTCGCTTGTATGTGCTCGTGAAGTTGCGGACGAAGGCCTCGGTGAAATCGACCCAACCGTTGATGCTCACGGGGCTTCAAGCTGTTCAACTATGTCGGGCCGTGCCACAGGCATGAGGGAACATACTTTACGACAACGCTTGTTGCCGTTGCTATCTTGGCGGCCGTGGGTAGTCCACCGGCCGATCCTCCGGCTTCGCAGGCGGTGTACTTAGGTGTGTCTCGAAGTGTGAATCCTCGGAAGGCTCGTCTCGGATCACGAGTCGAAGCAGGCGGGCCCAAGTCATCTTATTCTTCTAGTGCGGGGATCGGTGGAGTCGCTCGATCCGGTGGCGGCGTCGTTCTCTCCGACTCCCTCTCGGCGGCCAAAGGCGGTTGCGAAGTCGGATCTTCGGCGGGTGGCGGGGAGACTTCGCCTTTCTCTGCGAGGAGGAGGCGATGAGTCGTCGCGCTCTACCGCTCTGAGGCGGCCGTCTTCGTCGCGTTCGATGGAGATGTGAGTCCGTCTATGGCTGACGGCGAGATCCTGGTTCTTTCTTTCGCGGGCCGCGCCGGTCGGCGTCCGAGATGTCAGCGCCTTGATCTCGGCGAGAGGTAAATCGCCGTGTTGTGCGTCGTGGCGCCTCCGTGCGGCAGCGGCCGTCTTCTTGGCGGCGGCGTGTCGAGAACTGCTGGACTCGCTCGTCATCGGTAGCGCTCCTGCGCCCTGAAGTTATCCAGCTCGTCGCCGCCCGCTGGGCAGCGCGAATGTTCTCCGCTGGCGTGGCGTACAGGCGGCCGGCCCCTAAACAGGCTGGCGAGCGCGCGTCTTTGCCGGACTGCGCCTAAGCAGCTAGGCCCGGTCGGGCCGGCGAGCCGCCTGGCCGCGATCCATCTCGCTGATAGGCTTCAAACAAGCGTCTCATGCTTGCCGGCTTACATGTCGCCCACGAGGAGCTGAAGCGGCGCGCCTCCAGCGTTCGGCGTCGGCGTCCTCCGGAATGGGCGGTCGGTCTTGAGAACAGCGTCGAGAAGGGTCCGAGCCCCCCATTTGGAGGCTCGCCGTGGCTGATAGCGAGTATGCCGTAGCGGTGCTCCGCCACTCTCCGCCGCGAGGAGAGGCTGCGTCGTGAACCACCCGTTGGTGGGGCAGCGTCGGCGGCGGTGTCGAATCGACCAGCATCGGGTCGGTGGAGCCTCTGAGACTCAGTCGTCGGCGAGGCTCGCCCGTCGGCGTGGAGCTGCTCGAGAGCCAGCGAGGAGCTTTGGGGCCGTCCGTTACTGCGTCAGACGCAGGCGCTCGTCGAGGCGAACCTCGCCCGACAAGTTAAGCGAGCAACTTCGCTGTATGAGCAACCTCCATCTGGCGTCTTAGGGCTGGCGGCCTTCGCCCGAGGAGGAAGAGGTTCCCGTCGAGCAGGTCTCGGGACGGTGCACCGAGGCCCCGGTGGGCGCCAAATGTCAGGGTTGGGTCGACATATGCCAAAGGATGGCTTATCATGGAGGCGAGTAGAAGCGTCGCGGTGCACAGAAGCAGGATGGCGAACATGCGCCGCAGATCTTACCCAGCTTGAGGGCTCTCGAGGAGATAACACCCCTCTTTTGCTGCTCTGCGGGGTCTCATTATGATCACTATGCAAAGTGGGTACAAGAGGCTCCTTGAGCTGTTGGGGTGAGGAAGGAGAAAGACACGACTTGCTCTTCTCTCCTCTATGTGTGTGTCTAAAACTACTAGCTTCAACCCTTTGCATGGGTGCCCGGGGGTTTATATGGGTCTACCCCGAAGGTAGCAATAATCCAGTGGATGTGGGTCCAAACCGTCCGGTCTCTAAGTCGCCGTCTTCTCTGCCGACTCACAGGGGCCCGCCGACTAGTGGGCCTGGCGGCGGCAACATGGGGCCGACAGCCCTTGTCGCTTAGGCGGTAGTCTTGCCGGCTGCGAGATCCTCTAGCCGTGTTTCTAATGGCCCGAGCTTGGTGCGTAGAGTTATAGCAGCGATCTTGCGCCGCTTTGGCGGCGATCCTTATTGCCATTCGATCTTAATACAGTTAATGGCGCGTGGATCCCGCGAGGAGGGCCAACCGACTCCGGAGGCCGACTCCAGCAGGTCCGTCTTTGGGGTTCTCTCGCCGTCTTGGTACTCCCGCCCGACATGTGATCCCGCCGTCTTGGTCGTATAGGCGAGGCCATCGTAGATGCGAGGAATCTGCCCGCGGTGTTGATGTTAGAGCTGGCATGGCAGTGATGCTTTGCGCGGACGGAGATCTCGTCGATGCGGCTACTGTGTATACCTGCCCTTTATGGGCGAGGTAGGAATGGGCCGCAAAGCGAACTTACCCCATAGTCGTCGGTAGCGGTCGTGGAGGTCGTGGGCCGACTCCTATGTGACCTCGTTGGAGGTGCCCGAAGCTTGGAATCGGCTTGTCACGGTCGCCCGTCTTAAAGTCGGCCTGCCTTGAGGCCGTCTCACGGGACTCGGCCCGAGGAGGGTGGTCGGTGACTACATTGCCGACTCTCTGAAAGGCCCTTTGTCTTGGGGTCTTGAGGCGCAGCCTGCCCGATGTTTTGAAAAGGTTCATGGGCTCGGGTTAGCCTACCGTTGTCCATTACTCCGACATGCGGCTTCTTTATTCCTCCCTTTATCTTCCCCTGATGGCGCTTGATAAGGTGCGAGCTCAAGCATCCTGGCTAGTACAGGATCCGGTGAGCCATCGGGAAGGGGGGGCCGAACACCTGATCATCTTTGCCTTTTTTATCCAGTCTTGGTCAAAGAACGACTTTTCAGAATGATGTTGTGATAAATAAAAGACAGCGTGTTCGGTCGCGGAATTACTTACATGGGTATCTGGACGATTGCAGTTTAGACCCGCATCCTCGGTGGTGTCCGGACACTTTATTCGTGATCCGAAGAATAATCCATACGTCCCTTCGAGCGTCACGCCAAAGAATTGCTGAATAGTTCGCGGTCCTTCTGGGTTGAACTCCCACATACGGAGAGGTCGACGTTTGCAAGGAAGGACTCGACGAACTAGCATGACTTGCATTACCTTGACAAGGTTGATATCTCTCTGGAGGAGATCTCGGATGCGACTCTGTAATGTCGGCGCATCATTTACTGGCCCCCAGTCCAGCCCCTTGTTGACCCATGACGCCAGTTGTGGCGTGGGGCCCGAGCGGAAGGCAGGGGCGGCTACCCACTTAGTACCGCGGGGAGCTGTGATGTAAAACCACTCCCATTGCCATAAGCTGGACACCTCCGGGAAGGAACCCTTTGGGCATGGGGCATCGGCGCCTTTGCTTATTATGGCACCTCCGCATTCTGCGTGTCACCCATTAATCATCTTCGGTTTCACATTAAAGGTCTTGAGCCATAAGCCGAAGTGTGGGGTGGCGATGGAGGAAAACCTCACACTGACGATAAATGGCGAGATGTGAAGAATGGAATGCAGAGCTAGATCATGGAAATCGAGCCCGTAATAGAACATAAGCACTCTAACAAAGGGATCAAGGCGAAGCCTAGCCCTCGGAGGAAGTGGGAAACAAATCGACACTCTCGTTAGGTTAGGGGTGGGGATGACCTGCCCTTGGCAGGCAGCCTATGTGAGATTCGCCCGGTCAGTGCACAGCTTCTCTTAGCTTCTTAATGTCCTCCTCTATGACAGAGGAGGCCATCCACCGGCCTTGAAGGTTGGATCCGGACATGATTGAAGGTCCAAAGCACTTTGCCTGAATCTTGGGTGTTGGAACTCAAGGTGGAGGAAGGGAAGGATCGAGCGCGAGAGGAAGAGGACAGACCTTGGCCCCCTTTATAAAGAGGGTGAATATCAAGTGTCCTCCGCGTGGCCATTTGGAACTTGCCTAAAATCGAGGAGTCATACCAGCTAGCACAATTGGGTTACCCGCATCCGTATTGATGAGAATCCCTTGATAAGGGGAACACGATCTCTGCTTCGACAAGACGTGCCAATAAAACCGCCTCACAACACGTGCAGTGGCAGGCTGGGAAAAATGGTTCGTCACGACCAGACCACGGCAGAACGTCACTCAATGAAAATTTGTCAGCAGATTAGACGTGTGGAAATATTATACTCTATATGATGGTATGTGGAATTTGTTTTGCAGAGCTGGACACGACCCTGGTGTTCAAAATCTTCTATGGAGTATTCGGAGGAGGAACCTGCCTTGCAATGCCAAAGACAATCTGCGCGTCGGACTCTTCGTCATTGAAGCCTGGTTCAGGGGCTACTGAGGGAGTCCTGGATTAGGGGGTCCTCGGACAGCCGGACTATATCCTTTGGCTGGACTGTTGGACTCTGAAGATACAAGATTGAAGACTTCGTCCCGTGTCCGGGTGGGACTCTCCTTTGCATGGAAGGCAAGCCTAGCAGTTCGGATATGTAGATCTCCTCCCTTGTAACCGACTCTGTGTAACCCTAGCCCCCTCCGGTGTCTATATAAACCGGAGGGTTTAGTCTGTCGGACAACAACAATCATAATCATAGGCTAGCTTCTAGGGTTTAGCCTCTACATCTCGTGGTAGATCAACTCTTGTAATACTCATATCATCAAGATCAATCAAGCAGGAAGTAGGGTATTACCTCCATCAAGAGGGCCCGAACCTGGGTAAACATTGTGTCCCCCGCCTCCTGTTACCATCCGCCTTAAACGCACGGTTCGGGACCCCCTACCCGAGATCCGCCGGTTTTAACACTGACAGCAGGAATCATTCTAATATTTAGGTTTCTTACAATTTGGTCTTGCACATGTAGGTCCTGCTGTCAGAGGCTTAGACCCAATGTTCGACTCATTTTGCATATGGGGAAATGAGATGTCCATGAATATCAGTCAAGTCAAGAAACTCAGAAAGATTGTTAGGATGAAGAAACTTGCGACGAATAACAGCAAGATCTTTGTTTGCACAATTATCGGATTTCGGGTTCCGGCAGACCCTTGAGGTTCGAACTCTGGGGTGCGCGCGGAGATCTTTCGCCAACCAGCTCACGCGTTAATGGTTTGCAAGGGATCTAAACTAGGAACGATGAACAGCACAAGAGACAAGATTTATACTGGTTCGGGCCACCCTTGTGGTGTAATACCCTACTCCAGTGTGTGGTGTGGTGGATTGCCTCCGGGGCTGATGAAGAACAGTACAAAGGAAGAACAGCCTCGCGAGGGGTTGTTCTTGAGCTGGTGCGATGGACTGCTTGGGTGAGTCCAGTCGCTTCTCTCTCTCTCTGGTAGATTCAACCCGTCCCCTCTCTCTGTGGTGGCTAGTCCTATTTATAGAGGGAGGCCCTGGGCCTCTTCCCAAATAATGAGCGGGAAGGGCGCCAACAATTGGCCATTTGAAGGGAACATCTAGTACACTTATCGACTAAAGTTGGTCTTGGCTGCCAAAGGCTCACAGCGGTGATGCCGTCCTGGGCTCCACGATGACATCCGCCCTGCCGCTCTGCTGGTCTTGGTCTTGTTGCACCGAAGCGGTAACCTTTTCCTGATGCCGTGGCCTGAGCTTGCCTCCTTTGCACCAAAGGGGAAACGAGGACACTGCGCAGGCTGGCGCCCGCCTGATCTCGATTGTCATGGCTTGCATCACAAGGCACCCTCGTGAGGTACCACCTTGATCTCTCGCCTCCTCGTGAGCACACTGTGAGGCTGCTCTGAGGAAGGTTCTGTCGTCCGCCAATCTGGCCCCTCGCGAGGTCTTGAGCTTGAGTGATGGTGGGGCTTTTGGGCCCCACTTGAAACCACGCCAAGCGGGCAGCGAGCGAGCAAGTCACAGGACCCCGTTCCTAGACGCCGAGCAGTAGCCCCCGGGCCCAAGGCGCGCCCGAACTTGGCTTAGCAGAGAAGTGAAGGGGCAAGTGCGAAGCGCCATGGGCCCCAGCAGCCTACGGCCTCGGGTGTCGCGTGGCGATTGATTGATCGTGGTCGTTTCTGCTTCCCCACGATCCCTCAGCAACCGCATGACTTGACAAGTCCCTACACACAGAAATGGGTCATGATTACCTGTGATTGTGGAGGCCGACGGTTGGCCTCCTCCGGCTATAAGTATGGAACGGCGCAAGCCCTTCCAGTCCATCCCTTCTTGCTACTCCTTCCTCTCCATCCTCGCCCTTGCTCCGCATTGCGACAATGGCTCCGATCCGCCGGTTTTCTGCAGAAGAGAAGGAAAGGCCCCGAGAGGTCCCGACCCTTCCGCCGAGAAAGCAGCTAGTCCTCTGCCGCCGAGATGAGGCGCCCAGCGAGGCGTCGAGGCCCTGAATCGAACGGCCGCCGCCCGAGATTCCGCTGCCCTTATGCGCCCGCGCCGAGGGCCACAGAGGAGTAAGCGCCCGAAGCGACACGAAGCCGCCACCGTCGGCGCCCGGCGTGGTCATGGCGGTCTTGTCGTCCCTCCACAGAATCCATGCCGAGGCTCCTCCGAGAAGCTCGTGCTCCATGCTGCCATGCCTCCTCAATCTTGGATTCACCTTCCTCCCTCCTCCGCCTTGAGATCCCTGAGGGTTCTCCTGACTCTGGTTGCGCGGCGGCTGCAGCACCCTGCGACCGGGGCGGAGGTTGCGATTGTCGCTTGGCAAGGTCTACATGACCGAGGTTGGGCGAGATCGCCCGAGTCTGCGGACAAAGGCGCGTTGTGATCCACCTAGAATCGATGGCCCCTCCTTGATGTTCTTCAAGGTCTCGACACGGGCGCGGCTGGAATGCTGCCCGAGAAGGCGGTCGAGGCATCGCCGTGGCGAGACTAGGCCGCCGTTCGCCCCTCGGCAACTCCTCGGGCAGCAGCGAAAGGGCGGAGGTCAGCGCCTCCCGAGCTCTGGCGACTCCGGAGGCGCAGCCGGGCAGGGGCGGGCGCTTGAGCTACGGCGCCCGATGATCTGGATGGGTTTGGCGCGGCGCTGGCAGCCTTGTTGATGATGGCGTCTCCTGTGGAGGCACACGTAGTCGGACTTCCTTAGGATTAGCACCTTTTATTTCCTGCAAGAATTGAAGTAGCACCCAGTGAGTGAGGGAGTCTGGATTAGGGGTTTCCGGATAGCCAAACTATCACCATTGGCGGACTCTGGACTATGAAGATACAAGATTGAAGACTTAGTCCCGTGTCGAATGGGACTTCCTTGGCGAGGAAGGCAAGCTTGGCGTCTGGATATGTAGATCTCCTACCATTGTAACCGACTCTGTGTAACCTAACCCTATCCGGTGTCTATATAAACCGGAGGGTTCTAGTCCGTGGGGCGAACAACAATCATACCATAGGCTAGCTTCTAGGGTTTAGCCTCTACGATCTCGTGGTAGATCCACTCTTGTACTACCCATATCATCAATATTAATCAAGCGGAGTAGGTATTACCTCCATCGAGAGGGCCGAACCTGGTTAAAAACATCGTGTCCCTTGTCTCCTGTTACCATCCGCCTAGGCCTTACGGTTGGGACCCCCTACCGAGATCCGCGGTTTGACACCGACATTGGTGCTTTCATTGAGAGTTCCAACGTGCCGTCATCCATAGGCCCGATGGCTCCTTCGATCATCAACGGCGACCACGGTCCGGTGAGACTTTTCTCCCGGACAGATCTTCGTGATTCGGCGGCTTCGCACTCTGGGCCAACTCACTTGGCCATCTGGAGCAGATCGAAAGCTCGCCTCTGGCCATCAGGTCAGATTTGGGAGTTTGAACTACCGTCCAGGCATCCGCGAGACTTGATCTTGGACGGATTGAGCCACAATAAGCGCGCGCCTTGTCTCGATGAGCGCGATCTAGCTTTGCTGCGAGCAGTACCACAGGCCGCACCAGCATCCGCTCCGACCCTTAGCTCGGACCGACTCCCCCTATCGAGGACGAGTGGGTGGACAACGCCTCGGGGGCTACGATATCTACGGCGATTGAGCCGAACTCCATCCCTGTCCTTTGCGAAGACCGTGACTCAAAGGTTATACTTTGGAAGATCCGACCCAAGGGGAAGTCTGTTATCCACAACCCAACCTTAGATGAGGGAGAAGTTCACGCTTGATCTTCGACCCAAGACAATGGAAGGGAGTGCCGGACTCCTCTCTGGACTCTGAACCCTCCGCGCCCCTGTCAATCGAATCCAATTGGGCGCCGGTTATGGAGTTCACTGCCACAGACATCTTCGGCCTTTCGCCCTTTGGCGACATCCACAGGTCACGAAGTCTCACTCTTAATCAAGAGAGCCTGGCGGACTATGGTCGGGAAGGTTGGGATCTTGACGACGAAGAAATTCAACACCCACCCACCGCCCACTTTGTAGCCCGCCGAAAGCTTAAGTGGCGTGCTTGATTTCGACTCGAAGAGATCGACGGTATGGGCGGCGATGTAGGAGACAACCATGAACCAGCACCTATAGGATCTTTGGACAGCCACCTCATCCCATGATGTATACATGGTGGATACACCTAAAGGCGGCGACGAGGAACAACGGGAAACTACGAAGGATAAATCCCTCGGCAGTCAAAGCGGCAATGTAAGCGCCGCTGCGTCCCGCCTCGACAAAGACCCAGCCATAGAGCGAGGCGAGCGGTGGAATGACGAACATGCTATGGAGCAACCGTCCGAACAGGACAACTTGGATAAACAACCCGTCCCCGGCGAAGATAACAGTCCGGACGACCTCACACTGGAAAAATTGTTGGAGCAGAAGAACCTCCACAAAAGGCTCGTCGCCCTGCGCGTAGCCTGAAAAAGCAAGCGGAAGCTCAAAACAGCGGAAGATGCACTCAGAATCAGATGGAGCAAAGTACTCAACACCGTGAAATCACGGACGATCGCCAAACAAAAGCTACCGAAGCGTAAATTACTGCCGAGATTCGATGAGGAGGCCTTAAAGCCCCACAATCAAAGAACAAAGAGGCCGCCCGGTTGGATAAGCGACCACATGGCAAACACGGGCGGCAAGCGGTGCCGCACACAAGCACACGCGATCCGCATAAGGATTCGCATCAAAAGGATGGCCCAGTTAGGTCCATCTATGGGCCGAGAAAGCAAGCTCTTCTTAGCGATGCAACACGCCAAACATCCGAACATCACGGCACACCCAAATATAGGGGCGCCGCACACCCCCTGTGTTTCACCGATGAGTTGCTGGATCACGAATTCCTAGCGGGATTCAAACCCGTAAACATAGAGCCATACGACGGAACCACAGACCCTGGAGTCTTGATTGAGGACTACATCCTCCACATACACATGGCTAGAGGAGATGATCTCCACGCCATAAAATACTTACCCCTCAAGCTCAAAGGGCCAGCTCGGCATTGGCTCAAAAGCCTCCCTGAAAATACCATTGGTAGTTGGGAAGAGCTCGAGGATGCTTTTCGGGCAAATTTTCAAGGGACTTACGTGCGTCCTCCGGATGCAGACGATTTAAGTCATATAACTAAACAACCCGGAGAGTCAGCCCGCAAATTCTGGAATAGGTTCCTTACCAAAAAGAACCAAATAGTCGACTGTCCGGACGCTGAAACCTTAGCAGCTTTCAAACACAACATCCGAGACGAATGGCTCGCCAGAAACCTCGGCCAGGAGAAGCCGAGAACTATGGCTGCATTAACAAGCCTCATGACCCGCTTTTGCGTGGGAGAGGATAGTTGGCTGGAAATGGAAAACCACGATGCAGCAAGGACCAGCGCCGGACAAAGGGAAACAGCCCGAAGAGCACGGCAGTCAATGTCGGATTCAGAAGCTCCCGACAGAATCATAAAAAACTGCCCCTCAAGGACAGCAGCGACAAGCTATCCAACTTAAACAAAATCTTGGACAAAATATGCCAAATCCACAGTACTCCCGGGAAGACTGCAAACCATACCCACAGAGATTGTTGGGTCTTCAAGCAGTCCGGCAAACTCAATGCCGAACACAAGGGGATCGACACACCAAGCAAGGAAGATGACGAACCCCACAAGCAGAGCACCGGAAAACAAAAGAATTTCCCACAAAAAATCAAAACAGTGAACTCACTTCAAGTGACAAAAGGGAAAAATAAGCGGCGCCCATAGAAACACGTGCATACGGTCTATCCCAGCGAGTCCAAGCGATGGTTGTCAAAACCAATCACCTTCGATCAAGGACTATTCGGAAGTATCCGGAGCGCAGGATGGACTGCCTTGATATTAGATCCTACAATCGGCGGACTCCAATTTACACAAGTCCTAATGGGCGGAGGTAGCGATCTAAACCTGCTATATCGAGGACACAATTAGCAAAATGGGGATAGACCCAACAAAATTAGCCATAGCGACACCTCCTTCAAAGGGGTAATGCCAGGCCTATATGCCCATTATACGGGCTACCTAGTGCTAGAAGTCGTGTTCGGCTCACCCGACAACTTCCGCCGTGAAAAGTTAACCTTCCACATCGCCCCATTCGTAAGTAGCTCTCAAGCACTCTTTGGGGCATGAAGCTTCGCCGCTTTAACATAATACCGCATTATGCATCTCTTACATTTAAAATGCGGTCCGCGGCATCATCTCATTAAAAGGGTATTAAGTGTCACTCGACACGGAAGAACGTGAGACTACCTTGACAGCCCACACCAATCCGGCTCTGCTAATCAAAGCACTGAATAGGTCATTGAACCCGGACATGGCTAGGCGAGTCCGGCGCCTACTAGCGGCATACCCCGTACTAGGGGCTGCGCATGTACAACAAGAGACAATAAAGCTCAATTTTATTCACTTTTGAACCGTACTCTGTTTATTTAATATAAAGTACATTTTACATACGATCTTTTTTCTTTTCAACTAAGTTCTTCTCTTTTATAGATGAACAACGTGCTCGCCCGTCGAGGATACGGCTACTTGGAGACCGGTATGAGCGTGCGATGGGACCCGTTGCAAGGATTCTTTTCAGATTAAGACCCTACGTAAACCTTTTTTACTGTCTCTTGTTGATATACATCCCCCGATTTCTTGCTATAACCGAGGACGAGGCTGGTGCTTTGGCATCGGCCGCACCAGAATCTTTGTGCGTACCTGGACACTAGGGGCATAGGGCATTATTCTGCCCGTTTTCATAAAGACCGAATACCTTAGGGAGTGTTCGGCATCTCGAGTTAGGCCTTATATGCATCAGCTCCGAATCATGTCTTTGGTCAAATGTTGGGTTTTCCCGGCTCCCATGTTTTGGTACCTTATGTTCCGTTATATCTGCTAAGGTAGCGTTGGGATAACCACTGTGATTGTGCCCCGGTTGAGCTGGGTTGAGCACCTCAGTGGAGAAAGCTAAAACTAACTGTCATGATATAGCGTGAGACTGGTCAACCACTCGATGACCCAGCGGAATGTTTAGAATTCCCCCGCATTGACGAAGGGCCGTTTCCCGGTCAGGCACATACGCGCCCCGAATTCGGGAGAGTGCGGTGCCCCTAGGGGCTATATAGTAGCCCCACCATCAAACTCCTATGGCTAAGTGAAAGTGATAAAGCATTATAGTCCGGTTGCCTAATTTGCTATGCTATCACCTCCTTTACAGGACCAAGACGCTGGATTAAGTGTGAAAATGCGCCTTTTTGCAAACACCCCCGCACTATGTGCGTGGGGGCTGAAGCCGAAGACTGCCATCTTTCAGTTATATACACATATACATCAACGACCCTACGGAGGTGTTTTAATACTTGAGCACAAGTATAAAAAGCTCTTATATTATATTGAAACATTGTTTTCACAAATCATACATGTCATTTAAACATAATATCCTTTGAGCCTGCGTCTCTATTAAGCAGCGCCTGCGAGGACTTCCTCAAAATAGTGCTCGGCAGGTACTCGGCTTTTGTCCGAATCTTGGGATGCTGCGCGTGGTGGCCTTCATCTCCGCCAAGTATGTCTTGACATGGGCAAGAGCCATCCGCGCACCCTCTATGCATGTTATTTGCTTCATTGCATCGATATGTGGCACCGCGCAAGGCTGTTGCACCAAGCCAAAATAACTCTTGACTTGGGGCTTTTCGACCTAAATGAGTCACGGCAGCCTTCATGGCAAGTCCGGACAACCTATTCAGCTCAGCCCATTCGGCCAAGCGATCGGTCAATGAAAGTGGGCGCTTGGACTATGGGCTGCGACAAAAAAGCTCTTCCATTCCGTGATCCTTTTGACCTCGGAAGTGTTGGCGGCGTCTGCGGCTTTTCGCCGCTAAATCCAGATAAGCATCCTCCGCACCCCAGCGGTCCAATTGGCGTGCTTAGGATCCGTGAATTTCCTCCGCAGCGAAAAGGGCTTTCGGCCGCAATATCTTGACTGATGTAGCTCCTCCTTCATAGCTCTCATCGCGAGCGAGCATCCTTGGCCTCGGTGGTGGCCTTTTTCAGTCCTCTTGTTTAGCTCGATCTTCTTTTTCAAGAAGCTCGCATAGCGGTCGATAGCATTCTTCAATTTCACGGCCATCTCGGCCACTTCTTTCTTGCTTGGCGTGAGCAGCCTGTTGGCTTTTAGTTCTTGCCGCCTTTAAGGCCGCCGCATCACTTTTACGGCTTGCTCCTTGGCTCGAGGCGAGCTCCGCTCGAAGGTTCTCCATAGCGGCGGCACCATCTGCATTAAGCATACATGTTGTAAGGCATGGGCGTCAAGCTCCCTTACCGGTGTCCGCGGAGAAGTTGCATACCTTGTGACTCGTCAAGCCGCTTATTAACAAGCGTGATGTCGCATCCGCCGCGTCAAGTTGCCGCTTGATTCGGCAAATTCATCGATCCGGCTAGCCACGGATAACCGCCACCTACATAGGAAGCGCATATTATACCTAGGGTTATGATCCTCGGCGCACCGTCATTTTGACACCGCACCAAGTCTCGGGGCTACTATCTATCTGAGGCGCATTTATATGCAGAAGCGTCGGAAGGTACATCATTTTGCGTACCTCAAAACCCGTCGGTAAACTTACGGCGCCTTCATGCAATCCGCTCTCAGCAGATGGAATCCTTTCAATCACCGTACCCATTAGCGTATGGTGATCTTCCGAGATAAACGCTTCGCCAAGCAGATCCTTGACTCCTCCGACCGTACACCCGTTGGTGCGGACTCGTCCGTGACCTTTCGAAGGCGGACGTGGAGGACTTTGAGGACATCGGTTGCCTTTTGGCTCCGCGGTTTGGAGAAGCCCTCGCGGACGACACATGGCGTCGTCCACCTCGCATATAGCGATGCGGCGAGCGGCGGGCGTTTCGCTCTCCATCATCTCGGATCAAGATCCCTCGAAGGCGAGCTCTGCTGTGAAGGGCTGAGATCCGAACTACAAGGTAAATTTTGGTTAACTTTAAGAAATAAAACAGGGATGTCTCTCTTCTAAACGCCCCCTTTACTTACGGCTCCTTTGGAGGGCTGATCTCCTTGGGGAAATAGTGCGGATGGGGCATCTCCATATGAGGACCCTCTGGTGAAGATTTCTTCCCCGCTTGAGGCTTTGGCCTCCGGATCTTCAGTGGTCCTCTTCTCCCCTTGGAGGAGGATTCTCGATCCCCTTTCTTGATAGCCTCCTTCCACGGAGGTAGTAGTTCCTTGTTCCCCCTTCGCCTTCTTCAAAGGCACGACCACTAGCATCTGGTTAATCTGGGATCTGGCGTGGTCTCGGGGAGGCGGACACTGATCAGTTTGCTTTCGCTATCCACTCCTGCTTAAGGATAGCTCTTTTAAGGGCAAGTTTATGATAAATATGTGGATAGCATGTCCGGGTGCAGGACTACTTACTTGAGTATCCGGGCGATTGCAGCTCAGACCTGCGTCCTCGGTCAAGTCCGGACACATTGCTTGTGATCCGAAGAACAGTTGATACATCTCCACGGGCGTTACGCCCGTAAAATGTTGGAGAGCTCGTGGGCCCTCCGGATTAAACTCCCACAGGCGGAGGGGGCGACGTTTGCAGGGCAAGGTGCGACGAATCAACATGACCAGCACTACTACAACCAGATTGATCTCTCTCTCTCTAGCAGGTCTCGAATACGGCCCTGCAATAGAGGTACGTCCTTGGACGGTCCCCAGTCGAGCCCTTTATTAACCCATTACGCCAGCCGCAGTGGAGGACCCGAGCGGAAGGCAGGTGGCGCCGCCCATTTGGAGCCCCTGGGAGCAGTGATATAAACCACTCCTGCTGCCATAAATTAAGATCCTCTTGAGAAGAGCCCTCGGGCCATGGAGCATCAACATTCCTGCTTATAACAGCCCCTCCGCACTCTACCTGATGCCCCTTGATCATCTTCGGCTCCACTTTGAAGGTCTTGAGCCACAATCCTAAGTGAGGGGTAATGCGGAGAAAGGCTTCACATACAACAATGAATGACGAGATGTGGAGGATGGACTCCGGATCCAAGTCATGGAATTCCAGCCCATAATAAAACATGAGCCCCCTCACGAAAGGGTCCGTCGGGAAGCCTAAACCCCGAAGGAAGTGAGACACGAATACCATGCTCTCACCAGGCTCGGGAGTGGGAATAACCTGCCCTTGGGCAGGTAGCCTATGCGAAGTTTCGCCGGTAAGATACATGGTGTCTCTCAGCTTTAGCACGTCTTCTTCCGTGACAGAGGAAGACATCCACCGGCCGTGCAGGTCGGAGCCGGACAACGTCGAAGGTCCGAAGCGCCTAAATCTGGAGCTTTGGGCGTTGGAACTCGAGGCGAAGGGAGGATTCGATTGAGATTGAAAAAGAATGGCGGGCCTTGGTCTCATTATAAAGATGTTGAATACCAAGAGCCCTCCCCGTGACCGTTAGGGACTCGCCTTTGATGGAGGCGTGCCAGCAGCACGGTTGGATTCTACGTCCGTATTGATGAGGATCACGGAATAAGGGGCAAGATCTCCGCTTTGATAAGGCGTGCCAAGAAACCGCCTCGCTAAATCATCTTGTTGAGGCTTGGCCGTGGTGTGATGCCACGCCGCGAGATCGTCAGCAGATCTGTGCAAAGTTATTCTCTCTGGTATACGTGGAACTTGTTTTGCGAGCGGACACTATCCTTGTGTTCAAAATCTTCTATGAAGTCTTGGAGGAGGAACCCGCCTTGCAATGCGAAGACAATATCGCGCCGTCTCGTCGTCATTGAAGCCTGGTTCAGGGACTCTTGAGGAGAAGCTGGATTAGGGGTATCCGGATAGCGAACTATCACCATTGGCGGACTCGGGACTAGGAAGATACAAGATTGAAGACTTCGTCCGTGTCCGGATGGGACTTTCCTTGGCGTGGAAGGCAAGATTGGCGATCGGATGTGTAGATCTCCTACCATTGTAACCGACTCTGTAACCCTAACCCTATCCGGTGTCCATATAAACCGGAGGTTCTAGTCCATAGGACGAACAACAATCATACCATAGGCTAGCTTCTAGGGTTTAGCCTCTACGATCTTGTGGTAGATCCACTCTTGTACTACCCATATCATCAATATTAATCAAGCAGGAGTAGGGTATTACCTCCATCGAGAGGGCCCGAACCTGGGTAAAAACATCGTGTCCCTTGTCTCATGTTACCATCCGCCTAGACGCACAGTTCGGGACCCAATACCCGAGATCCGCCGGTTTTGACACCGACAGGGGGTATGTTAGGCGCTGGCCATGTTTTTGTGAATATTATATCCTTGTGATGAATCGGTGAGAGATGCTTGTTCTGTCCCGGCTCAGCTCCCCCTTTCTTTCCTCACGAGGGATTGGTGCTCTGCGTTGACAGGTTGTAACGCCCCGGATTCGATGCGCCAGGTGTCCTTCAGTATTCGTCGGTGTTGCCATGTCATGTGCTTGCGTGTTGCACTTTGCCATGTCATCATCTGCATTTCATATCATGCCATCATGTGCATTTCATTTTGCATACGTGTTCGTCTCATGCATCCGAGCATTTTCCCCGTTGTCCGTTTTGCAATCCGGCACTCCTATGTCTCCCGGCGCCCCCTTTTGCCTCTTTTCATGTGCGGGTGTTGAACGGTCTCGGAATGGACCGAGGTTTGCCAAGCGGCCTTGGTATAGCACCGGTAGACCGCCTGTCAAGTTTCGAATAATTTGGAGGTCGTTTGATACTCCAACGGTTAACCGGGTAACCGCAAAAGCCTCCTTCTCTTTGCTGCCCAACACCTCTCCAAAGTGGCCCAAAACCCAGAAAACTCCCCTCCATGCTCTCGGTCGTTCGATCACGATCGTGTGGGCGAAAACCGCACCTCATTTGGACTCTCCTAGCTCCCTCTACCTATATATATGTGTGCCTCCCCCGAAATTCTCGCAGTCCAAATTCCCCCCTAACCCTAGATCCCACCTCCTCTGCGCGCCGGACATGTCCGCCGCCATCCGGACAAATCGCCCCGCCGCGCCCCGGTGAATCGGAGCCTGCCACGTCGCCCTCCCCGCCGTCGCGGCCCATGAGCCCATCAGGGCCCTGCGGGCCCGCTCGCGCCCGCCGCCAGTCGCGCCGCGCCGAGCCCTCGCGCCGCCGCCCCGGTGCTCGCCCCGCACTCCAGCGCCCTCGCCGCGGCAGCTATCGCCGCCGCCTCGTCATCGCCGCCCGTCCATCCGCCCGCCCGGCGCCCTCGCCCGGCGGCCCGGATCCCGCCGCCTCCGGCCCGCAGCGCCGCTGCCGAGGCCGCCGCCTCGCCAGCGGTATCCCCGAGCTCCGCCACCTCCACGCCGGCCGCTGCGCCTCCCTCGCCAGTCGCCTCTCCGTGCGCTGCCCGCGCCTCCCGTGCGCCTTGGCGCGCGGACCCGCCGCCCACAGTGCCCCAGCGCCGCCCCACCGCCATGGCGCCGCCCAGCTCCCCTCATCATCGCCGCCATCGCCGAGTCGCGCCGACCTCGCGGCGTCATCCTCCGTCGCCGGATCTGGAGGTGGACCAGATCCACTAGGCCACCGAACCAAACACCTCGTCCCGATCCGGATCTTCCCATCCCGGATCTCCTCGTCCCGGGTTGACTTTCCCGCGAGGTGATTTCTGCTAAGTCCCGAATAGTTGCATATTTTATGCCATATTCATCATGCCATAACTCTGCATTCGTAGCTCCGTTTCGTGCGTGTAATATGTCAAATTGTTCGACTCGACGAGTACATCATTTCATCTCATTGCATCATTTTCATTTGAGCTCATCTTGATGCCCGAAATGCTGTTAGAAGAGGGCAATGTGATGTTAGTTTCTGTTTCTTAACAGAACATGCACTTTTGTCATTTTTGCCATGATTGATGTGTGCACCCTATGAACTTGAGTCCTACATGTGTTTTGTAATATGCCATGCCATCTTTACAGGGGTGTATGCCATGTAGTTTTGTGATCTCTGTGGTGACTAGCACAAGCATGCAAACTAGGCTTCATGATGTTGCTGATTTCAGCCCCTGTTTTGCTGATATTTTTATGCCCATGTAAACTTGATGCTACCGAGAGATCCATGCTTATTTTGAGATACTTCAGTAAGGATGTTTTGTTCTACATGTCATGCTCTAGTCATCCATGCCTTTGTTTGAAATTATGGAGTGCCATAGATTGAGTCAATCAAGCTCTATGTTTGCTATAAAATGTTCCCTGGCAGGTTGTTTACATGTTATTCAATGTTGCCAAGGTTGTTGTAGTTGATCCTTGCATGCTATGATGTTGTTCTTGCCATGTATGGCTTCTATGCCATGTCTTATTGCTGTTGGTTGCCTTGCCATGCCATGTATTGCTCTGTGGTGAGTGGTTCAAGCTCACCAACATGCCTACTTATTGTTGTTCCTGCCATGTATGAATCTGTAATAAAACTTGCTATGTTTACATGGGTGCCATCATATTTTCTGATACTTTTTGGCTTATGGTCAGTAAGGGACTTTTGTTATATGAAATTAGTAGATTCATGCCATGCCTTTGTTTGCCATGATAAGTTCCTGTAGCATGTTGTTTGATAGCTCTAAACATTGCAACCTGATGTTATTTCTGCTAAAGTATGAAACTGTTATTATTTGCAATCTTGCCATGTCATTTTGAGCATGTTCTAGTGATTTCTGGAGATAGATCAGTGTTCATGTTTGGTCATGCTGTACCTGTACATCATGCCCATGCCTTTTGTTCTCATGTTGAGATGCTGTAGAATAGTGTTTTGGTGCTTGCAATATGCCTAGTTGCTGTTTTGGACAGATTGTTGCTATAACTTGTAAGGTGTGTATGTGTTGAACCGTTGCTCCGTTTTGAGTGTGCTCTATATGAAACTTGCTTGATTTTGCATGTAGCTTCATATTATCATGTTGCATCCATGCTTTGAGGTGTTTGCTTGATGCTTGTATGCATTTTGCATCAATGCCATGCTTAACTTGTTTTGCTCATATCTTCTAGGCCGTAGCTCCGAATTTAATGAACTTTATATGTAACTTGACTAGAATTTCGTGTAGATCATCGTGGTGCATCTTAACTTGCTGTATAACAACTTGAACATAAGATTTATTCAGATCTGGACCAATTTCGAAATTTGCATATGAGGACTTACCGGAATTGTTCTATGTCGTTTCCGGCCTCATTTAAACTTGCTTTGACATGTTGTTCTTGTTTGCATCATCTCTTGCCATGAGTAGCTTCATGTAGCTTTGTCATGCATCATGCTTGTTGTGTATCATGTCTTGTTCATGTGTGGTGTATTTACTATGTTGTGTGCCTCTTCTTGTTAGTTCCTATTTCATTGCGATCGTGAGGATTCGTTCGTCTACGCTTGGTTCGGCTTCATCCGTTTGTCTTCTTCATGGACTCGTTCTTCTTCCTTGCGGGATTTCAGGCAAGATGACCGCTACCCTGGATCTCACTACTATTATTGCTATGCTAGTTGCTTCGTTCTTTCGCTATGCTGCGCTACCTATCACTTGCTGCTCAAGCCATCCCAAATTGCCATGTCAGCCTCTAACCTTTGTCACCCTTCCTAGCAAACCATTGCTTGGCTATGTTACCGCTTTGCTCAGCCCCTCTTATAGCGTTGTTAGTTGCAGGTGAAGATGAAGTTTGTTCCTTGTTGGAACATGGAGATGTTGTTCCTTGTTGGAACATGTTTACTTGTTGGGATATCACAATATATCTTATTTAATTAATGCATCTATATACTTGGTAAAGGGTGGAAGGCTCGGCCTTATGCCTGGTGTTTTGTTCCACTCTTGCCGCCCTAGTTTCCGTCATATCGGTATTATGTTCCCGGATTTTGCGTCCCTAACGTGGTCGGGTGATTTATGGGACCCCCTTGACAGTTCGCTTTAAATAAGACTCCTCCAGCAAGGCCCAACATTGGTTTTACCATTTGCCTCACCTATGCCCTTTTTCCCTTGGGTTTCGGGCCGAGGGTCATCTTTATTTAGCCCCCCGGGCGGTGCTCCTTCAGTGTTGGTCGAACCGAGCAACTTCTTGGGGCCACTGCGGGAAACTTCGAGGCTTGGTTTTACTCGTAGCTTGACTTATCCGGTGTGCCACGAGAGCGAGTGCGTCGACTCCTATCGGGATTTGTCGGCACATCCGGCGGCTTTGCTGGTCTTGTTTTATTCTGTCGAAATGTCTTATAGCGGGATTCGAGACTGATCGGGTCTTCCGGGAGAAGAATATCCTTCGTTGATCGCGAGAGCTTGTCATGGGCTAAGTTGGGACACCCTGCAGGGTATAAACTTTCGAGAGCCGTGCCAGCGGTTATGTGGCAGATGGGAATTTGTTAATATCCGGTTGTAGTAAACTTGAAGCAAACTCTTCTAAAATACACCTACCGTGTGCGTAACCGTGAGTGTCTCTTTTCGGGGTTGATCGAGAGGAGAACACGATTTCTGGGTTATGTTTGACGTAAGTAGGAGTTCAGGATCACTTCTTGATCATTACTAGTTGACGACCGTTCCTTTGTTTCTCTTCTCGCTCTCATTTGCGTTGGTTAGACACCATATATGCTTAGTCGCTGCTGCAACCTCACCACTTTACCCCTTCCTTTCCCATTTGAGCTTTGCTAGTCTTGATACCCATGGTAATGGGATTGCTGAGTCCTCGTGGCTCCTGATTACTACACCACCGATTGCAGGTACAGGTTTGCGATGCTCATGGCCGAGAGCGATGTTGCTTGTTTTGGAGTTCTTCTTACGCTTCTTGATCGGGGATAGGTTCGGTCGGCCACTGGGCTAGCGAGGTGGATGTCGTTTGAGTTTTGTTTAAGTTTCATCGTAGTGGGATGTTGATCTTGTATATGATGTTGATGTATTCTTGTGGCATTTGTGCCTTATGTATGTATCCCCACTATTATGTAACGTTGATGTAATGATATCCACCTTGCAAAAGTGTTTCAATATCGGGTCTATCCTTGGTGGGACCTTGAGTTCCTTTTGGATAGGGTCGCATATTAGGCGTGTTCAAGTTGGTATCGAGCCTCGACCGACCCTAGGAGCCCCCTTGATTGATCGTGTAGTTTGGCCGTTGTTGAGTCTAGAAAAAAACTATTTTCGGAGTCTAGTTATATCGGAGAGTAGGAATTATTTTTACTCCTCAGCCCCTTCGTCGCTCTGGTCAGGAATCCTGACGTAGGTGTTTTGAATTACTCCTCTTCCCCTTCAAATTTTTTTTAGGATCACGTGGTTAGTTTCGTGAGTTGTCCATCCTCTTTTGTCCGGTGCATTTCTCGTCAAGTTGACTCAAGTCTCTTCATCTTTGCAAGTTCAATCCTCAGTTGTTTTCTTTCCCACCCGCCCACCCTTCTTCTTCTCGGAACCGGAGCCCGTGATCGAGTATGCTTCCTACTCGTGCGAAGTCGTTGCTTTCTTTCTTCAATGATTTCAACGGTGTTGTCTCTTCAAGATATTAAATCGGTTTCCCTTCAAGTTGCCTTTGTTTTCCGCCCTCCACCCTCTTCTTCTCGGAGCCTGAATTTCGAGCATCAATTTCATTCGTGTGGAGTCTTCCCTCAATTGTTTCAACCGGTGAATTCTCGTCTCGTTCGTAATTCTTCATCCCTTTCTTTTTCCGGTGCACTCAATTCAAGTTTTTCGGGTTGATCATATTCTTTCCCTCGGATCAAGTATTTTACTTGCTCGTCCGCCTCTCGCCAGTTTATCCTTCCGGAGTGTGCAAGACATATCAGGAGATCCGTCTATGTTCCAATTAGTTCGAGGTTGTCACCTCATTAAAATATTTCAGTTATTCCGGTGCATCATCTACCTCTTCAACAATCCTTTCCAATGGTGTTTTCTCTTTAGTGGGCCCTAACCCACAGGTCTTTTCCCACGATTTTACCGGACTCTTCTAATTTCCCCGGAGCTATTCTCAAATCCTTTTCAAAGTCTGACGTAAGTATGAATTTCATCAGTCAGATGTTTTTCCAAGATCGATTTCAAATCATTTTCATTGTTGACTCAACGTCTTTGTTTTTCATTCTACCGGAGTATCACAACAATTTTGGTGGCGTTTATCGTCGTCCTTGAAGACCGAAGTAGAGTTCCTCTTAAATCTTGTCCGTTCCCCCGGAGATTCATGGTGCTAGCTCGATGTTATCCTATCAATTTTTTTCCAGTTGTGCAATTCTTTTCATTCATCCGTGCCCCTTTCGTTCGTCTCAATATTCTTCCGGTGCTTCGTTCAAGTATTCTTCTATCAGTTCGCGATCTCTTTGTTCTCTTGCATTTTAATTCCCTCAAGTATCTCCATGCTTCTCTAATTCTTCCCGGTGATTCATTCTCTTTCATCAGTCATTTCCAAATTCTTACGGTGGTTCGTTCAAGATTCTTTTTCCTTGATTATCATTTTAATTCATTCGTTGTTTCCAAATTCCACCGGTGGTTCCATCAATACCTTCTCAAGTTTGCGCTATATCTCTCTTAATCCTTTCTACTGGAATAAGTAGTATGCAAGATCCATTGCTTGCCATCAATTTAATTTGATGAAGGATAAGCATACAATAAATCTTATTCTTATTTCATCCAAGTGATTAATCCCTTACTTCAGAGTTTGTTCTTGATGGATAAATTCTATTTCCAAGTGTTTTCATCTTTTCTTTTCCGGAGTTCTATTTCCTCAGCCATTTAATCGGAACCCCCATCTAAATCATCGCAAGGCTTTAATCTTATTTCCTTTCATCCTTCAATCGTATCTCATCACCTTTTGTTACCGGAGTTCTTCATGGTGGCTCGTCATGATTTAATTCTTTCTTCAAGAGTTTCATCAATATTTTGGTGGAATTCAAATATCTTTTCTTCTTGCATCTCTAAGTGTAATTAATTCTCCGTATTCTTTGGAAATGGAGTTTTGCATTTCTTCATTCTTCTCAGCTATCCAATCATTTTCACTTGTGGACGGTTATCACCTTATGATCTTGAGATGTTACCTATAAGTCCACAACAAACTTATTCTTTTGTTGTTGAATTTCCAACAACTCCGTTCAATCCTTTCTTGTAAGGTTGCTTCCAATTTCATTCGCAGCACAAGATGTCATTTTCTTCTCCGTTCTTTTCATTCAACTCTTTCAATTCTTTCCGGAGGTTTTGTGTCATGTTTTCATCAAGTGTCATTCCATCCTCTCTAGCTCGTGTTCTTTTCCTTCCATTTTCAGCCAGAGTGCTGCCTAAATCGTTTCAGTCTTATTCGTTTCTTTTCTCATTCTAACCACTCCGGTTAGAACGAGTTGTTTCTGAGTCTATCATGTTTCCATGAGCTTTTGATTCTCGTCATTCTCGTCGTTCCTATCTTCTTCTCGAGTGCTCTCGATTCTTTGCTTCTTCTTTCAGTTCTTGTTTCACCTCATCCCTTTTCCCTTCCGTCTCGGTCCTAAGATCTCGGGGCGAGATCTCTTGTTAGTGGAGGAGTGTTGTAACGCCCCGGATTCGATGCGCCAGGTGTCCTTCAGTATTCGTCGGTGTTGCCATGTCATGTGCTTGCGTGTTGCACTTTGCCATGTCATCATCTGCATTTCATATCATGCCATCATGTGCATTTCATTTTGCATACGTGTTCGTCTCATGCATCGAGCATTTTCCCGTTGTCCGCTTTTGCAATCCGGCACTCCTATGTCTCCGGCGCCTTTTGCCTCTTTTCATGTGCGGGTGTTGAGCGGTCTCGAAATGGACGAGGTTTGCCAGCGGCCTTGGTATAGCACCGTGAACCGCTGTCAAGTTTCAGATCATTTGGAGGTCGTTTGATACTCCAACGGTTAACCGGGTAACCGCAAAAGCCTCCTTCTCTTTGCAGCCCAACACCTCTCCAAAGTGGCCCAAAACCCAGAAAACTCCCCTCCACGCTCTCGGTCGTTCGATCACGATCGTGTGGTAACCGCACCTCATTTGGACTCTCCTAGCTCCCTCTACCTATATATATGTGCCTCCCGAAATTCTCGATCCAAATTCCCCTAACCCTAGATCCCACCTCCTCTGCCTTGGCGGAAATGTCCGCCGTCCGGACAAATCGCCCACCGCGCCCGGTGAATCGGAGCCTGCCACGTCGCCCTCCCCCCGCCCGCGCCCACGGAGCCCATCCGGGCCCAGCGAACCCGCTCGCGCCGCCGCCGCCCGAGCCCTCGCGCCGCCGCCGCCCGAGTGCTCGCCCGCCTCCGCGCCCTCGCCGCGCGGCGCTCGCCTCCGCCTCGCCCTCGCCGCCGTCCGCCGGCCGCCCGGCCCGCGCCCTCGCCAGCGGCCGGATCCCCCGCCTCCGGCCGCCGACGCCTTGCCTGCCGAGGCCGCCGCCTCCGCCAGCGGCATCCCGAACTCGCCACCTCCACGCCGGCCCGCTCCGCCTCCCTCGCCAGTCGCCTCTCCGTGCGCTGCCGCGCCTCCCCGTGCGCCATGCGCCGGAGCCCGCCGCCCACAGTGCCCCGCGCCGTCCCACCACCATGGCCGCCGCCCAGCTCCCCTCATCGTCGCCGGCCATCGCCGGAGTCCGCGCCGACCTCGCCGGCGTCATCCTCCGTCGCCGGATCTGGAGGTGGACCAGATCCACCAGGCCACCGAACCAAACACCTCGTCCCGATCCGGATCTTCCCATCCCGGATCTCCTCGTCCCGGGTTGACTTTCCCGCGAGGTGATTTCTGCTAAGTCCCGAATAGTTGCATATTTTATGCCATAACTCTGCATTCGTAGCTCCGTTTCGTGCGTGTAATATGTCAAATTGTTCGCCTCGACGAGTACATCATTTCATCTCATTGCATCATTTTCATTTGAGCTCATCTTGATGCCCGAAATGCTGTTAGAAGAGGGCTATGTGATGTTAGTTTCTGTTTCTTAACAGAACATGCACTTTTGTCATTTTCGCCATGATTGATGTGTGCACCCTATGAACTTGAGTCCTACATGTGTTTTGTAATATGCCATGCCATCTTTACAGGGGTGTATGCCATGTATTTTTGTGATCTCTGTGGTGACTAGCACAAGCATGCAAACTAGGCTTCATGATGTTGCTGATTTCAGCCCCTGTTTTGCTGATATTTTTATGCCATGTAAACTTGATGCTACCGAGAGATCCATGCTTATTTTGAGATACTTCAGTAAGGATGTTTTGTTATACATGTCATGCTCTATCTATCCATGCCTTTGTTTGAAATTATGGAGTGCCATAGCTTGAGTCAATAGAGCTCTACTTTTGCTATAAAATGTTTCCTGGCAGGTTGTTTACATGTTATTCAATTTTGCCAAGGTTGTTTTAGTTGATCCTTGCATGCTATGATGTTGTTCTTGCCATGTATGGCTTCTATGCCATGTCTTCTTGCTGTTGGTTGCCTTGCCATGCCATGTATTGCTCTGTGGTGAGTGGTTCAAGCTCACCAACATGCCTACTTATTGTTGTTCCTGCCATGTATGAATCTGTAATATAACTTGCTATGTTTACATGGGTGCCATCATATTTTCTGATACTTTCTGGCTTATGGTCAGTAAGGGACTTTTGTTATATGCAATTAGTAGATTCATGCCATGCCTTTTTCTGCCATGATAAGTTCCTGTAGCATGTTTTTTGATAGCTCTAAACACTGCAACCTGATGTTATTTCTGCTAAAGTCTGAAACTGTTATTATTTGCAATCTTGCCATGTCATTTTGAGCATGTTCTAGTGATTTCTGGAGATAGATCAGTGTTCATGTTTTGTCATGCTTTACCTGTACATCATGCCCATGCCTTTGGTTCTCATGTTGAGATGCTGTAGCATAGTGTTTTGGTGCTTGCAATATGCCTAGTTGCTGTTTTGGACAGATTGTTGCTATAACTTGTATGGTGTGTATGTGTTGAACCGTTGCTCCGTTTTGAGTGTGCTCTATATGAAACTTGCTTGATTTTGCATGTAGCTTCATATTATCATGCTGCATCCATGTTTTGAGGTGTTTGCTTGATGCTTGTATGCATTTTGCATCAATGCCATGCTTAACTTGTTTTGCTCATATCTTCTAGGCCGTAGCTCCGAATTTAATGAACTTTATATGTAACTTGACTAGAATTTTGTGTAGATTTTTGTGGTGCATCTTAACTTGCTGTTTAATAACTTGAACATAAGGTTTATTCAGATCTGAACCAATTTCGAAATTTCCATATGAGGACTTACCGGAATTGTTCTATGCCGTTTCCGGCCTCATTTAAACTTGCTTTGACGTGTTGTTCTTGTTTGCATCATCTCTTGCCATGAGTAGCTTCATGTAGATTTGTCATGCATCATGCTTGTTGTGCATCATGTCTTGTTCATGTGTGGTGTATTTACTATGTTGTGTGCCTCTTCTTGTTAGTTCCTGTTTCATTGCGATCGTGAGGATTCGTTCATCTACGCTTGGTTCGGCTTCATCCGTTCGTCTTCTTCATGGACTCGTTCTTCTTCCTTGCGGGATTTCAGGCAAGATGACCGCTACCCTGGATCTCACTACTATTATTGCTATGCTAGTTGCTTCGTTCTTTCGCTATCTTTGCGCTACCTATCACTTCTTTGCTCAAGCCATCCCAAATTGCCATGTCAGCCTCTAACCTTTGTCACCCTTCCTAGCAAACCATTGCTTGGCTATGTTACCGCTTTGCTCAGCCCCTCTTATAGCATTGTTAGTTGCAGGTGAAGATGAAGTTTGTTCCTTGTTGGAACATGGAGATGTTGTTCCTTGTTGGAACATGTTTACTTGTTGGGATATCACAATATATCTTATTTAATTAATGCATCTATATACTTGGTAAAGGGTGGAAGGCTCGGCCTTATGCCTGGTGTTTTGTTCCACTCTTGCCGCCCTAGTTTCCGTCATATCGGTATTATGTTCCCGGATTTTGCGTCCCTAACGTGGTCGGGTGATTTATGGGACCCCTTGACAGTTCGCTTTGAATAAGACTCCTCCAAAGAAGGCCCAACATTGGTTTTACCATTTGCCTCACCTATGCCCTTTTCCCTTGGGTTTCGGAGCCGAGGGTCATCTTTATTTTAGCCCCGGGCGGTGCTCCTTGAGTGTTGGTCCGAACGAGCAACTTCTTGGGGGCTACCGCAGCGAAACTTCGAGGCTTTGTTTTACTCGTAGCTTGACTTATCAGGTGTGCCACGAGAGCGAGGTATGCGCGACTCCTATCGGGATTTGTCGGCACATCCGGCGGCTTTGCTGGTCTTGTTTTATTCTTTGTCGAAATGTCTTGTAGCGGATTCCGAGACTGATCGGGTCTTCCGGGAGAAGGAATATCCTTCGTTGATCGCGAGAGCTTATCATGGGCTAAGTTGGGACACCCTGCGCAGGTATAAACTTTCGAGAGCCGTGCCCGCGGTTATGTGGCAGATGGGAATTTGTTAATATCTGGTTGTAGTAAACTTGAAGCAAACTCTTCTAAAATACACCAACCGTGTGCATAACCGTGAGTGTCTCTTTTCGGGGTTGATCGAGAGGAGAACACGGTTTCTGGGTTATGTTTGACGTAAGTAGGAGTTCAGGATCACTTCTTGATCATTACTAGTTGACGACCGTTCCTTTGTTTCTCTTCTCGCTCTCATTTGCATTGGTTAGCCACCATATATGCTTAGTCGCTGCTGCAACCTCACCACTTTACCCCTTCCTTTCCCATTTGAGCTTTGCTAGTCTTGATACCCATGGTAATGGGATTCTTTGTCCTCGTGGCTCTGATTACTACACCACCAGTTGCAGGTACAGGTTTGCGATGCTCATGGCCGCGAGAGCGATGTTGCTTGTTTTGGAGTTCTTCTTACGCTTCTTTGATCGGGGATAGGTTCGGTCGGCAGCCTGGGCTAGCGAGGTGGATGTCGTTTGAGTTTTGTTTATGTTTCATCCGTAGTCGGATGTTGATCTTGTATATGATGTTGATGTATTCTTGTGGCATTTGTGCCTTATGTATGTATCCCCACTATTATGTAATGTTGATGTAATGATATCCACCTTGCAAAAGCGTTTCAATATGCGGGTCTATCCTTGGTGGGACCTTCGAGTTCCTTTTGGATAGGGTCGCATATTGGCGTGACACAGGTCCCGGTCCCCAGGTAGGCTTCAACCATCGCTGGTATGCCAGGTCGCGATGCCGTGGTCAAGGCCAGGAGGTGAGCGGCCCGAGGTCCAGTAAGAGCCCCTGAGTCGCGATGCTCAGGAGGTCCCCTTTAGCGCTCAAGCAGCCTCCGCTAGGCAAGAAAGGTAGGCAGCTTTGACGTGACAGAGCAGCAGTAGGCGAGGGGTTAGCGCTGAGTCGGATCAGTTTTTGCATGACTTATCTTGCGGGTTTAGAGCGGCGTTCGATGAGGTGTCGTGCCTACGCGACGGCAACTGAGGTGCTGCCGGGTTGGGTCCTCGCGAGCTTCTTCCCTCTCCCCCGCGCTTTCCTTAATGCTCTACGTCCTCAGGTCCTGGCACTCGAGCGAGCTCAACTGCCGCTGGTATGACAGGTCGCGATGCCGTGGGTCAAGGCCAGGGGGTGAGGGCTGGAGAGCCAGTAAGAGCCCATGAGTCGCGATGCTCAGGTGCACCCCTTTCAACGTGCAAGCAAATCGCGCCGGCGAGGAGGAGAGAAGGCTCGTGATGCCGCCAGCATTACTCCTGGAGCAGATCCTCTGTACCAATCACGAGGGGAAACAAGGTTCGTCGTTACGGTTGCCAGCCAACCATTGGTCGCTCCGAGGGAGTACCGGGGGCACTGAGGGCTTGGCGAGGTGGCGCCTTGCGGGGCTGCCGCGGCCAGAGCTCAGCCACTCAGATTTATCAGCGTTGCAGGGACGGACCCATGCACAAGTGTCGTGCCTGAGCGAGCGGCTCCAAAGGTAGGTGTCAATCGAGCAGGCGATTAGGTCAAGCATGTTATGTATGAATAAGCAAATCCATCTAGATAGGTGCGGAGAAAGCACATGCCACTGGGTCTGGCCCGAGCAGCTTGGGGATAATGCAGCCCGAGGGGCGCCCCCAACAAGGTAAGTAAAAAACATAAGCAAAACGGATACATGCCGCAGGGACGGACCCATGCGTCCTGGGAATGATGCAGCCCGAGGGGCGCTCCGAGCTAAAAACGGAACTTGGAAAGGTGTCACCTGATATGGTCGGAGATGGCGGGATGTTGAGGTAGCGGATGACACGTGATGAGGAAGCCGGCCCTCATGAGTCCTCCGGACCTGGAGCCTCGGGAGGCTCCGGGGGCACGGGGGGTTCCTTGAGAGCCATCTCCATCTCTACCAGGACCGCGTGCTGCTTGGCCTCTTGAGCCTCCAGAGCGCACCTCAGCAGGCGCTGATGGGCGGCGACCGCGTTTGGCAGGCCGAAAGGCATGCGAACATAGCTGTGAGGTGGACCCTCGCAACACCCCACGCATGAGGGCCAGAGGTGCCCCTGAGACGCGGCCCGGTTGAGCCCTGGTATGTCGATGCAGACTCGCAGCCCAGCATCCTCGCCTGGATGTGGGGCCATGGCAGGCAAGCGGCAACAGCCGCGCATGACTCTTGACTCCTGTAGCTCCTGGGGTGTTCCTCGTGATGAACTCCTGAGGGTTTGGCCCTCCTTGCCTCATACCTTCCTGAGGGAAACGTGCCTTGAAGCACGCCTCCAAGTGGTGCCCGAGTGCCTCCCTCGTGACCCCGGCTAGGTCGGTGGCTCGCCATGAAAGAGCCCCCGAGCCCCGCCTGAGGATGGCGCCGGGCGCGCCTTCCTATGCGACAGAGGGTGGCGCCCCTTGAACGGGCGCGGGTCCTGTTGCCACGCCTCCGGAGGTGCCTTCCCCACGATGGCTTGGACCAGGCGAAGCCTAATTCTTCTTAGGGATCGCCTTGGGAAGTCTCTCGCTCCTGTGATCTGGGTCTTCGATTGCTGCAGCTTGGAAGGCATGCTCAAGAGAGCACACTGCATCCCTTTCCCACAAGGCACTGTGATGGCTCCTTCGCTTCTTGGCATCTTGAGGACATTGTAGCCATGGTGAGTCACCGCCATGAACTTGGCCAAAGCTGGGTACCCGAGGATGGCATTGTATGGCAGGCGAATGTGGGCGACGTCGAAGTCGATGAGCTCGGTGTGGTAGTTGTTGCGCTGTCCGAAGGTGACGGGAAGGAGAACTTGCCCTATCGGGACGGTGGAGCCATCGGTGACTCCTGAGAAAGGCTTGGTCGGCGGAAGCTGATCGTATGGCACTTGGAGATCGTTGAATGTCTCGACAGATAGGATGTTGAGTCCTGCTCCGCCATCGATGAGGGTCCTGGTGACTTGCATGTTGCTGATGACTGGTGAGCAAAGCATGGGGAGGACTCCGGCCGTTGCCACGCACTTGAGCTGATCCGCTGAGTTGAACGTGATAGCGCACGACAACCACCTGAGAGGGCATGTGGCCTCAGGCTTGGCGAGGATTGCATTCACCTCGCGAGCAAACTGCTTGAAGATGCACTGAGAGGCTGGGGCATGAGCGCCACCCAGGATGTAAGCGATCGCGCGCGGCTCCTGGAAGCCCCCAGCCCCCTCGTCCTAATGATGGTCTTCGTACCTCCTTGGCGGCTGCGGCAGAGGTGGGAGCCCTACGTTGCCTTGAGGGCGGTCCTCACGAGGCTGGTCCCTCCAACCTCCCTCGCGAGGCTGGTCCCAGCGTCCTGCGCCTCTTCCTCCTCCTCGGCCGTAGCCCCGATCATTGTGCTCGGGGCGTCGGCCCATACGCCCTTCTCGCACGGCCCTGAGCTCCTGGCATTCGCTGGTGTTGTGGGTGTGGAGGTCGTGGTATACGCAGTACCGGCTGCCTTTGGATGGCTCGGGCTGATCCCTGCCTCGCTTGGTGTCTGGTTCTGCCACGAGCACGGCAGCCCCCTTGCGCTTCACGTCCTTGACCTTGGGCTTCTTCTCTTCTGGATCAGCAGCAGGAAGCTCGAGGAGGGAGAGGTGCCCTTCCTCAGCCCTGGCGCATTTGGTCGCCAAGTTGAACAGCTCCAGGGATGTGCACAGGTCTTCATGCATTGCTAGCTCCTCCTTCATCTTGACGTCACGCACGCCATCGGAGAAGGCTGAGATGATGGCTTCTCGACCACCTTGGGGATCTTGAGGTAGGCGTTGTTGAAGCGCTGGATGTACTTCTCTGTGGTCATCATGGGCTGCTGCTTGATGCGGCGCATGTCGCTCACGGGCGGAGGCAGATCGCGAGTGCCTTGGAAGTTGGCGATGAAGCGGGTGCGCATCCCGTCCCAGGAGGAGATCGTGCCGGGAGCCAGGTTCAGGAGCCAGGTTCGGGCTCCGTCCTTGAGCGCCATGGGGAACCAATTCTCCATGACCTTTTCGTCCCTGTTGGCGGCTTCGATGCCCAACTCGTAGAGCTGAAGGAACTCCACGGGATCGGCAGTGCCGTCATAGCAAGGAGGCAGGTCTGGCTTGAACTTGCCGGGCCATGCGACGCTACGTAGCTCGGCGGTGAAGGCGCGACAGCCTGCAGTGGCCACCGGGGCTCTCTGCTGATGCGGAGCTTGCTCTTGTGGATTCCCGCGCATCGCTGCCTGGAGCAGCGCGGGGTCTTGACGCGGTGGCGCTGGAGCGCGATCACGGTGCTCCGGTGCTGGGAGCACGCGAGCACCTTCTTGGGGACGAGGGATCTCCTGGCAGCTCCTTTCTTGTTGCGCGGGCGCCGGACGCGGAGGGTCTCGGCCCGGGGCCACGCACCTTGGAGCTAGGGCGCCTTCTTGGGGAGGAGGTGGCGGGGGCACCTCCGGCTCCCTGCCTCCCGCGCGGGGTGAAGGTCGAGGCAATGAGAGGGACGATACAGGGGAGCCCCCTATGGCGCGAACGAGCTCGGCGACGCGGTCGAGCCACTCCTCATAGACATCGTCGACAGGACGGTAGCGCAGGAGCTCGTTTGCCGCGATGAGCATGGCACGAGCCTCCATGGGAGCGTGGTGCGCGCGGGACGAAGAACCAGCAGGGGCGAGCGAGGAGTAGCGGTGCGGCCTTCTCGCCTCACCGATGGATGCAGGGACGAGGCCTGCTGCTCGTTCCCTGTCGGGCCGGTGGCAGCGTTGGTGGCAGGCGACGGGGAACGACGGGGGTGTCCGCCGGCGGGAGCCATCTAGGCGACTTGAGCGGCACGAGCAGCCCGACGCTCGGCGAGCGTCAGCCATGGACACGACGGAAGATCACACGTGACCAGCAGAAGAAAGATTCCGGCGCACCCCTACCTGGCGCGCCAAATGTTGGATTTCGGGTTCCGACAGACCCTTGAGGTTCGAACTCTGGGGTGCGCACGGAGATCTTTCCCCTACTAGCTCACGCGTTAATGGTTTGCAAGGGATCTAAACTAGGAACGATGAATAGCACAAGAGACACAAGATTTATACTGGTTCGGGCCACCGTTGTGGTGTAATACCCTACTCCAGTGTGTGGTGTGGTGGATTGCCTCCGGGGCTGATGAAGAACAGTACAAAGGAAGAATAGCCTCGCGAGGGGCTGTTCTTGAGCTGGTGCGATGGACTGCTTGGGTGAGTCCAGTCGCTTCTCTCTCTCTCTCTCTCTCTGGTAGGTTCGACCCGTCCCCTCTCTCTGTGGTGGCTAGTCCTATTTATAGAGGGAGGCCCCGGCCTCTTCCCAAATAATGGCGGGAAGGGCGCCAACAATTAGCCATTTTAAGGGAACATCTAGTACACTTATCCTGACTAAAGTTGGTCTTCGGCTGCCAAAGGCTCTAACGGTGACGCCGTCCTGGGCTCCACGATGACCTCCGCCCTGCCGCTCTGCTGGTCTTGGTCTTGTTGCACCGAAGCGGTAACCATTGCCTGATGCCTTGGCTTGTGCTTGCCTCCTTTGCACCAAAGGGAAGCGAGGACATCTGCATGAGGCTGGCGCCCGCCTGATCTCGATCTCATGGCTTGCATCACGGGGCACCCTCGTGAGGTACCCTGCCTTGATCTCTCCGCCTCCTCGTGAGCCTGCCTGACGAGGTGCTCCTGAGGAAGGTTCCTGCTGTCCGTCCCGCGAGGATTGGCCCCTCGCGTGGGTCTTGAGCTTGAGCTGATGAAGCTGGGCCACGCTGGGCCCCCACTTGAGCCACGCCGCAGGCCGTAGGCAGGCAAGTCTGGGGACCCCCGTTCCCAGAACGCCGACAACAATGAAGAAGACATCAGTCAACTATAGGATGCTACCAACTCTTTTACCTTGTTTTTACCCCTTGCGCCATTTCAAAATTTACAACACGAATTTATGCATAGCTTTGTTTTCAGTACTTTTTAAAGCAGTTCACCGATAATTACCTCTCAAACCACCTGCATGGTCAAGAGGCGAGGAAGGTATTCATTCAACACCCACAGTACAATATTGAAGTCTTGCTGAAGAGGACGAAGGTTGGGCGGGCAATTATCCATAGCCACTGGCCTAAAGTTGCAAGGACATTCAACATCACCGAAGGCTCAATATTTGCCTTCCGCTTCTATAGTTTCCCAGATGATATTCATCTGCCTATTTACCGTGTATGATTCTACTTTCCAAAGGTTTTTGATGCTGCATGTGAAACTTGGTGCTGTTGTGTAATGGCGTAACTGAGTGCCGAAGCTATCTGATGTAATTCGATTATGAAATCCTGGTTGCTTTTATAGGGATATGAAATATCTGGCATGTTTTAAAAGAAATATCAGTTTGATTAGTACATGGATTATCAATAATAGGCTAATTACATTGCTTATTGGGGTTTTCTATTGCAAACGGTTACTTAGACAACACCGTGGGCAATGAACTCAAACAACCCGCACGGTTTCTAGAAAGTAGGCGTGTTCGATCAACTAATAATCACACACGGCTTCCGGCAGCGAACTGTTTGCTTTAGGCCACCTTGCACAAACGTTTCCACACAAAGAACTGTGTGGGATGTACATACCTACGGAAATAATTTTTTGGGATTCACCATGTGGGATGTACGTACCTACGAAAATGATTTCTGGGATTCACCGTGTAGGATGTACATACCTACGGAAATGATTTCTGGGATTCACCGTGTGGGATGTACATACCTACGGAAATGATTTCTGGGATTCACCGTGTGGGATGTACATAGCTACGGAAAAGATTTCTGGGATTCACCGTGTGGGATGTACATACCTACGAAAATGATTGGGTTTCCATGCCTCGCCTAATCGCACACGGCCCCAGCCTGGGTCCCACAAGGGCATATCCTCGATGATTTCTGGGTTGTCTGGGAAGGACCCCCCTATCGCCCACACTCACTTGGCGACGGTTCCAAATGCCATCGCAGAAAGGGGTTTACACCGTTTGTTTAGGACCAACGCGTACCAGTGTTTCGAAAGGAAACTCAATGTTGATGGAACTTACTGGACTCCCGAGCAATATCCTCGAACGAGTTGGGTTCTTGCTAAAAGCAAAACACTCGAACCTGCAATTCTGCCAGGATATGATTCTTCCATTCCTGCCATTTTTGATGAGTCTGATGACTTGAGTTACAAATTGTTCAAACAACAGAATGGTAAAGTTTTTGCTCGATATGTTGGAACTAACTGCAGGTCTGGTTCACCCAAGAAGCAAATCTCGGTGAAGAAATGCATCATTGAAAATCTATCTATCACTGCTAACTTGACTGTGCAGGATATTTCTCTTCAAGATAGTGATTATCATCCACGGAATGGCATGAGAAAATTCTCGAATGGCCATCCGTCAAACCTTCGACAGAAGGAGTACATGCTTACTACATCAAATCATTGTACTCATGTCTCAGGAAATAATTTCAATGCCTATTCATATGATTACTCTCAAAGTGCACATGTGTTTTACATATCTCGCCGAAAAAATGTTCCTGCTCAAACGAAGAAAATGAGATCGTCGTTGCCCACACAAGTGTGGGTTGCAAAAAAGAACTAAGCCCTCTTGCGGATACTATCTCAGAAATTCTTCTTGTTTCCCCTTCATCCTGAGATCAATTGTTGGTGCTAGTTCTTTGTGTTTTCATTAGTTTTTTTAATTCATTGTGTTTGTGTTCAGTCCGATCATCAACTCACTCAGAGCTCCGTGTTTGTGTGTTTGTGTTTTTTCTCTCGCTTGTCTGAGTGTTTTGATTTGGACCCTGTTATTCTTTCTCGACCAATCTTTTTATTCGTCATAATCATGCAATTTGATCTGAAGAAGAGTTCAATCTGACATCCTTGGTCGCGAATGAAATCAACTTTGATTCTTAATCTATTTTGGCGCTTGCCCTTCTTCAAACCCTTCGGCCTTCTGTTCAGTTACCGAGATTTTCCCAGGAAACGGTTGACACGTGCCCACGATCTCATGATCATGATCTCGTTTGTTGAATGTGGAACGTCCCGCGCTTTTCGGCCGTAGATCTCAGAGCAAGCAATTCCGCCTTCGGGCTATATAAATACCCGTCCAGGCGTCTTCTTCCTCTGTTCTACCTTAGTTCATCCGCAAACCCTCTCATGTTCCTCTCCCGAGCCCGAGCTCAAAGCAATGCCGTCGACTCGCCTCGTCGTGCAACTCTGGTGAAGCCTCACCGTCGTTCGTTGCACCAATGCGGTACATCATCTCCTCCGCATTGCCGTAATTGGTCTGTGCTGCCATGTTAGGGCGCATAGATCTGGAGCTAGCCCTGTCCATTCCTCTGTTCTAGAGTTGTTCTTACCAACACGAATTTCTTTTCACATATTTACTTGCGGTAGATCTTTAGGGCTCTCTAAGTCATGACTTGTACGGTTTGTAGCTTTCCCTCATACCAGTCACCTAAGATCTAGGGTTCATGTGTTATTCTTCAAAAGATTAGATGATTTGTTACTCTGCCTTATGGTTTATTGCAATTTTATCGATGATATCTTCCAAGATATATACCATGGATTCCTTTGTTGCCTCCGAAAAACTTGTTCTTTTTAGTCAAAATGTTTATGTGCATATTTATGACCCGTTCCTGTTATCCCTCGCATTGTTTTTGGTTTTGCTCAGGATTGGTCATGGCTCAAAGTTCGGAAAAGCAGTCTGGGTCAGAAGAAGAAATACCTCAGCAACCGCATGTGGTTGCATGAGTGAAGCTGACTGGTGAAAGAAAAGGTCCCAAGCCACCAAAGATTTCAAATAAGAAATCCGAGTCAGAATTTGATGAACAAGAAGATGATATTACCTCGGCTCACAGTCAGCCCGAGGATGAATAGATCACCGATTCAAAGACCTTATTCTCTTATGGAAATCCGAAGAAGGGTGGTCGTGGTAGAGAAAGGAACACCGCTACTGGGATGTCTGATCCCAAGACTTACAAAACTCTGGAGTTGAAACCTCAATTGAAAGAAATAACAGGTTGCAAAGGACTCACCGTCACTTGGCGAAGAAATGGTTTAATCATGAGAATGTCCGAAGGAAATACCAAATCTTGTTCGCTTTCACTCCACCCTAGAATGACTGCATCACGGAAGGTTGCCTCGGTCCAGATGATGAAAAATTCAGGCCACCCCCTCCTGCAAATGCTCATGCTGACTCACTGAAAACAATTGCTGATTTTCCCGAAGAAGTGGAAAAGAGAGCAAAGGCAAGTCCAAGCGTGAAGCCAGGGCCGGGAAAAGAATCAAGTAGAACAGAGAAATGTTGAGTTAACCCAACAATACGTGCAAGAGAAGAAGGACCGGGCCTCTGTCAGAAAGGAAAGAAAGGCAAGGAAGTCAGTTTCCCCTCGAGCTTCCAAAAAGAAATCAGTTGCAAGAAAATCCAAGAAGGCTGCTTCAGCCTCGTCTGATGAGTCCTTCGATGAAGATGCTGCCGATGAAATACCTATGTATGATCAACGAGCTCTTCTTGACAAGCCATATCAAACTCCCTCGCCAGCAAAAGTTTCACCTCCGTTGAGAATTTCACCAACGCTTGCACCTGCTTCTGTCTCAGATAAACCTTCGGGTTCAGTTGCTCCGTCTATGAAGAGAAAGCTATTACCCGAAGAGAGAGCTTTTTGCCTCTTTCAAGAAAGCAAAATCCAATGTTCCTGCTCCCACAGAGGAACAAAAGTATGATGTCTGTCTCATGATTGATCTCATTGAAGGTGCTGCCTACAATGCAAAATCAGCTGATCTGAGCAGTTTGGGTCTTACTGGTGATGTTACCAAGCTAGTAGCAAAACATTTTGCTAAGCTAGGAGAGATCACCAAGGAGCTAAATCAAGATGTAGATGACAATAAAATCCTCAAGCAAATGAGGAAGGATGCCAACGCTGACTCTGAAAGGAAGGGGCTGAACAAGGAAATACTTGAGCTCACAAAATCCCTCACTATTATGAGGAATAATAAGATTGAGTGGCACTCAAGGCTGAAGATGGATGTTTCTCAGCTGTGTGATCGAAGAAATAATGAGATTAAGCGTCAAGCAGATCTTGCTTGACGAAGAATATAGGAAGAAAAGTGTCAGAAAGCAAAGGCCAGAGCTAGCAAACCAAAGGCTATCAAAGATTGCCATATTCAAACTGTTGCAACTGATGCTCCAGTCGACACAAGTGCTCCTCTGCAGCAGATACCACCATCCCCTCTTCACGAGGAAGAAATCATGTAGCAAGCTGAGCCTGTGGTAGTTATCATTCCTACCTATTTGCTCAAGAAACTGATGTGGTGGGTATCTTTGTAAACATGACTGCCGAAGAAAATGTCTTGCCCGAGAAACAAGCCCAGAAGAGAAAATTAATGAAGAGATTGAGGTTGAAAAGCAATTCCATCGCCACCGAAGGATATGCAAGTTGAGCCCTCCGGATCCAACAAGGAGGATGATAAGGTTGAGGGGGAGCTAAATGCTTCCTGAGGATATACCACCCCGGTCACCTCATCTAGTGCTCCTACCCAGATGGAGGTTGATCTTACTCCTGCTTCTACCGCTTCGCAGCCAAAACAGGAAGAAAAGATGTCTGAAGAGCCCATGGCTCACGAACAAGTTGTACCCCAGGAAACCAAGAAAGATGATGTGACCCAAGTGCCCGAAGAGTTTTTCGTGCCTCCCACTGTTGAGAGTTCACCGAAAGAAAAGGCCCTTGTGCCTGATAGCCAGAAAGCCGTTGAAGGAGTTCCAGCGAAGGAAAATGAAGGTCAGACAAGTGCCTCTATGCCATTTCCACCAGAGAAGTAGAAAAGGCCCCTTGCTCCACTTAAGCCCATCGATGAGAATGTGCCAGCATCTGATGATATTCGTCCTATGGAAATCAGCGATGAGGAAAATCTGAAAAATCCCCAGGAAACAGTTCCCTTGTTCCCTACTGGATATGGCCCAAATGGTCATGCATTCATTGAGCAGCTTCATCTTCAGAAGCTTGCATTCTTTGGGGCCAGCCCGTATGAAGGAGAGAGAACTTCATTGTCACCAAGGTTTTGGACAGAAAAACAAGCTGTGTACTATGCCCGGATTTTGTTTGGCAAGAATAGAATTTTCAGTCACAAGATATTGAACTCTGTTGAGCTCAAAGAAATACCCTGCTTCACCATGCTATAGAGCATATTGAACATGCCATTCTGAAAGGTTTCATGCGCTTCAATCATGGATGGAATAGAGAAGTTATCCATCAATTCTATGTGACTTTGTATATCTCAGGAGAGCTTGGAGATAGCTCAACATGGATTCTTGAATGGATGACTAGAAGGGAAAAGATCAAATGCTCGGCGGATCAGTTTTTGGCTATGCTGAATCTTCCTCGGTGCGAATTTGAAAAAGATCGAGAACACATGCTACATTATTGGGAAGTGTCCGAAGCACAACTCCACATGTTGATGGCTCCCAATTTGGTTGGAGATTAATGTGTTGATGTAGATCCTAAGAAGTTGGCCTATGACAACAAAGCCATGTTTCATATCCTATGCAATTCTCTCACACCAACGATCATACCAAATTCTATCAATGGCATTATGGGAAATGCTCTTTTGGCCATCTCTCAAGGAATTTGGTTCGATGTCCCACATCTTTTTGAAGGAAATATGCCCTAGAGGCAATAATAAAGTTGTTACTTTATATTTCCTTATATCATGATAAATTTTTATTATTCATGCTAGAATTGTATTAACCGGAAACTTGATACATGTGTGGATACATAAACAAAACACCGTGTCCCTAGTAAGCCTCTACTAGACTAGCTCGTTAATCAAAGATGGTTAAGTTTCCACATAGACATGTGTTGCCATTTGATGAACGGGATCACATCATTAGGAGAATGATGTGATGGACAAGACCCATTTGTTAGCTTATCATAATGATCGTTAAGTTTTATTTCTATTGCTTTCTTCATGTCATATACATATTCCTTTGACTATGAGATTATGCAACTCCCGGATACCGGAGGAATACCTTGTGTGCTAACAAACGTCACAACGTAACTGGGTGATTATAAATATGCTCTACAGGTATCTCCGAAGGTGTTTGTTGGGTTGGCATAGATCAAGATTAGGATTTGTCACTCCGAGTGTCGGAGATGTATCTCTGGGCCCTCTCGGTAATGCACATCATAATAAGCGTTGCAAGCAATGTGACTAATGAGTTAGTTGCGGGATGATGTATTATAGAACGAGTAAAGAGACTTGTCGGTAAAGAGATTGAACTAGGTATGTGGATACCGACAATCGAATCTCAGGCAAGTAACATACCGATGACAAAGGGAATAACGTATGTCATCATTACGGTTTGACCGATAAAGATCTTCGTAGAATATGTAGGGGCCAATATAAGAATCCAGGTTCCGCTCTTGGTTATTGACTGGAGAAGTGTCTCGATCACATCTTCATAGTTCTCGAACCCGTAGGGTCCGCATGCTTAACGTTCGATGACGATTTTGTATTATATGAGTTATGTGATTTGGTGACTGAATGTTGATCGGAGTCCCGGATGAGATCACGGACATGACGAGTAGCCTCAAAATGGTCGAGAGGTAAAGATTGATATACATGACGATGGTATTCGGACACCGGAAGTGTTCCGGAGGGTACCGGGTACATACCGGGTCACCGGGAGGGGTTCCGGGCACCCCCAGCAAAAGATATGGGCTTTATGGGCCAAGAGGGGATACACACCAGCCACACAGGGTTGGTGCGCCCCCCCCCCCCCATATGGGCCAGCCTAAGTGGAGAAGGAAAAGGGGAGGAGGAAAGGAAAGAGAGGTAATAGGATTCCCCCTTCCATCCCCCTCTACCCTCTTTCCTTCCCCCTTCCATACACATGGAAGGGGGGAGGCCGGATTGGAATAGGGCCCCCAAGTAGGATTCCTCCTACTTGGAGTGCCCAAGGCAGCTCCCCTCCCCCTACCACCTATATATACATGGGGAGGGGGCACCTAGAATACACACCTTTGATTCCTAGCCATGTGTGGCGCCCCCCTCCACAGTTTACGCCTTCGGTCATATTCACGTAGTACTTAGGCGAAGCCCTGCGCGGATCACTTCACCATCACTGTCACCTTGCTGTCGTGCTGACGGAACTCTCCCTCGACACTTTGCTGGATCAAGAGTTCGAGGGACGTCATCGAGCTGAACGTGTGCAGAACTCGGAGGTGCCATACATTCGGTGCTTGATCGGTCGGAACGAGAAGAAGTTCGACTACATCAACCACGTTGTCCAATGCTTCCACTTTCTGTCTACGAGGGTAGATGGACACACTCTCCCCCTCTCATTGCTATACATCTCCTAGATAGATATTGCGTGAGCGATGGAATTTTTTTGAAATTGCATGATACGTTTCCCAACAGTGGCATCCGAGCTAGGTCTATGCGTAGATGATATAAACGAGTAGGACACAAAGAATTGTGGGCGGTGATCGTCATACTGCTTACTACCAATGTCTTATTTTGATTCGGTGGTATTGTTGGATGAAGCGGCCCGGACCAACCTTACATGACCATGTTCATGAGATCGGTTCCACAAACAGACACGCAACTAGTTTTGCATAAAGGTGGTTGGCGTGTGTCTGTTTCTCCAACTTTAGTTGAATCGAATTTGACTGTGGCCGGTCCTTGTTGAAGGTTAAAATAGCAAACTTGATAAATCACCGTTGTGGTTTTGATGCGTAGGTAAGAACGGTTCTTACTAGAAGCCCGTTGCAGCCACGTAAAAATTGCAGCAATAAAGTAGAGGAAGTCTAACTTGTTTTTGTAGGGCATGTTGTGATGTGATATGGTCAAGACATGATGTGATATACGTCGTTGTATGAGATGATCATGTTTTTCTAAAATTATCGGCAACTGGCAGGAGCCTTATATATGGTTGTCGCTTTATTGTATGCAATGCAAATGCCATGTAATTGCTTTACTTTATCACAATGCGTTAGCGATAGTTGTAGAAGCAATAGTTGTCGAGACGACCACGACGCTATGAGGGAGATAAAGGTGTCGAGCTGGTGACGATGGAGATCATGACAGTTCTTTCGGGATGGAGATCAAAAGCACGAGATGATGATGGCCATATCATGTCACATATTTCGATTGCATGTGATGTTTATCTTTTATGCATCTTATTTTGCTTAGTACGGCGGTAGCATTATAAGATGATCCCTTAACTAAATTTCAAGGTATAAGTGTTCTCCCTGAGTATGGACCGTTGCGACAGTTCTTCATGCTGAGACACCATGTGATGATCGGGTGTGATAGGCTCTACGTTCACATACAACGGGTGCAAGACAGTTTTGCACATGCGGAATACTCAGGTTAAGCTTGACAAGCCTAGCGTGTATAGACATGGCCTTGGAACACTGGAGACCGAAAGGTCGAACGTGAATCATACAGTCGATATGATCAACATAGAGATGTTCACCATTGATGACTACTCCATCTCACGTGATGATCAGACATGGTTTAGTTGAATTGGATCATGTTACACTTAGATGACTTGAGGGATGTCAGTTTAAGTGGGAGTTCTTAAGTAATTTGATTAATTGAACTTTAATTTATCATGAACTTAATCCTGATAGTATTTGCATATCTATGTAGTAGATCTATAGCTCGCGTATAGCTCCCCTGTTTTATTTTGATATGTTCCTAGAGAAAACTAAGTTGAAAAATGATAGTAGCAATGATGCGGACTAGGTCCGTGATCTGAGGATTATCCTCATTGTTGCACAGAAGAATTATGTCCTTAATGCACCGCTAGGTGACAGACCTATTGCAGGAGCAGATGCAGACGTTATGAACGTTTGACAAGCTCGGTATGATGACTACTTGATAGTTTAGTGCACCATGATTTACGGCTTAGAAATGGGACTTCAAAAACGTTTTGAACGCCACGGAGCATATGAAATGTTCTAAGAGTTGAATTTGGTATTTCAGACTCATGCCCATGTCAAGAGGTATGAGACCTCTCACAAGTACTTTGCCTACAAGATGGAGGAGAATATCTCAACCAGTGAGCATGTGCTCAGAATGTCTGGGTATTACAACCACTTGAATCAAGTGGGAGTTAATCTTCCAGATAAGATAGTGATTGACAAAGTTCTCTAGTCACTATCACCAAGTTACTAGAACTTCGTGATGAACTATAATATGCAAGGGATAACGAAAATGATTCCCAAGCTCTTCGCGATGCTGAAATCGGCAAAGGTTGAAATCAAGAAATAGCATCAAGTATTGATTGTTAACAACACCACTAGTTTCAAGAAAAAGGATAAAGGAAAATAAAGGGAACTTCAATAAGAATGACAAGCAAGTTGCCACTCCCGTGAAGAAGCCCTAAGCTAGACCTAAGCCTAAAACTGAGTGTTTCTACTGCAAAGGAAATGGTCACTGGAAGCGGAACTACCCCAAATCACTACCAAAAAATACACTTCCGTGATGATACGTGTTTGTCACAGTAGGTCGCGTTTTTTGTCATGCATGTACATCCATGACAAATTTATGACAGAATCAAGATAGTCATACCTGTGCTGTCGTAGAAGTGTTCCATGACATTACGAAAATTATCATCACGGAAGTGTCCACTTCCATGACGATAAATCACGCGTCACAGAAGTGCTTTCGTCAAGGGTGACCGACACTTGGCATCCACCGTAACGGAACACCGTTAAGCTATCGGGTCTGGTTTTGGATCCGATAACCCGTAAACAGCCCCGACCAATGGGCAATTTCCATGTGTAAAATTCTTATTGGCCGGACGAAACACGTGTCAGCTCGTCAGTGGGTCAGATAGGCGCCTATGATATGTCAACACGTGCCACGGCCCACAACTGGCCCATTTAGATCACAAAGCTGGCCCGTTTGACTTGGTCAAAAGTTAACAGGCTGGCCCATGAAAAGCCTGTTAACGGTCTCTTCGCAAATAGCCCATTTTACGGCCTGTTAACTCACGGCCCGTTAGGCACTAAAGGAAATCGGCCCAACAACATCATGTGGGCCGTCGAATATAACACCAGCCCATTTCACTTTTGGCCCATGTATGGCCCACGACGTCTTTCGGCCCATATGAGGCCTTCGTATCGTTCGAACCTTTACATGCCCACGGTGACTCTAGCCCATAATGAACAGTAATTTTCTTTGTACCCGTTAACGGCCTGTGATTTACATGGGCCGTTTCTAGCCCGTGTTAGCTTTCGGCCTATTGACGGCCCATACGTTCTTGGGCTCCTTTTCGGCCCTCGATTACTTCCGGCCCGTTACTGGCCCGTTCCCCTAATGGGACAAATTCGGCCCGTTACTGGCATGTTCCCCAAATGGGCCAAATTCGCCCATGGCAAGAGTCGACCCACATCTTGGCTGTTACCCTAATGGGCCAAATTCGCCCATGGCAAGAGTCGGCCCGTTTCGCCAGCCGCCCTATATTCGGCCCATTAACGACCCGTTATGCCCGTGATGAATTAAGCTTTTGCAGTCCCACGGCCTGTTAACGGCCCGTTACCGTCGGCCGGGCCGATACCAATTACGCCCGACACGGCCCATGTAGACCCATTTATCCGACGGCCCGAGGCCCACCGATTCTGAGCCCATTTATCGACGGCCCGTAGGAGACCCATGGATCCTACGGCCGTATATGGCCCATGGTAGTTGCGCCACTAGCAAACCAGGGAAAAGAAGACTAGGAAATAAATAAGGCGAAACTAACGCTAGGCTATTAAGGCAATTGCACAGATTACATCCACTCGGCATCATAGATCGCCACCAGTGCAAATATAGGGAACACCCTACACTATACAAAAAGGCTTGCTATTTTCTTCAGTCGGTGGCTGCACGTTAAGAATAAATTTTGTATCGCACCAAAAAAATTACAACTATATAACAAAAGGAAGGTTGGCATAAAACTTAACAGTCTAGCAGATAAATGCACCACCAGAAGTTCAGAAGCTCGGTTCATTTGACCTGATTGTTACGTTTTCATGTTGTATTGTCCGATGGAGCACCATAACCCTCGCCTTCATTTCCCCTAGGCTCCTGAACAACATAGCAAATGTCTGATAGTCTGGTTTCAAAACCATGCATATCTTGACGATATTGAGCAATGTTTCTCCTTGTTTCACAAAGGGCCTCTGTTAGGGAATGGACTGTGTCTGGAGCGCAGATACAACATTGCTTTGAGCTTGCATATCTTGATCATGAGGCAGTTTGGACGATATTGCCTTAACAACCAACCCAGTATTACACAGGAACGTGCTTTTGTCACTGTTAGTGGACTGGTACTGACCCACTGCAGCAAGAGCTGACATTGCGGTTATAGTTGCCTCACCACTTTCAGAAGGTGGCGGTTCCACCATTTTTTCCATAGCTCGCTGAAAAGTTGAGGTTTTACATTAGTAGTACCAGAACAGAAGATATTAAAGAGGCAGCAAAACCAAACAAAATAGCTTTGGTCTATATACATAACTTATTCTGGTGAACCCATGTAAAATATTAGTTGTATTTTATTGCAAAGTACATAATAAAACCAGGTTCCAAACATATGACCATGTACCATCACTAATGTATTGTCTATTTCTTCACATTGTATTGAGGGCTAAGGATAAAGAGATGAAGTTTATTATACGGTAAGCATAGTATGACATCATTCATATCACAAAACAACTGAGAACAGACAAACAGGCAATTGTAACGTTGTGTGGGCAAGTCCAGCACGGAACCAGATTACGGGTCAAGATCAAAGGAACATCACTCCTCCCTTTTAAACCTTGTAAGGTGCAATGATACGCTAAGACAACTGTGTATAAAATTGAAAAGAGTAATAGACATTGGCTGCAAACCATGCAGTTCAAGGCACAAGTCAGAGTAAGTCGTAGTTAAAAGGCATGAGGATTAAGGACTTACAATAGCGGCTTTGGTGGTGTAGTCATGCCCTTCTTCTTCTTTGGTGTGACAGTCCTTGAAGATTTCCACATCATTTGGTTCATGTACTTTTGGTCCTTGCGGGCTTTCCTCGCATTTGAACAAGTCAATATAGATCGATAATATGGTACAGCAAAAAGAGTGAAACAGCAGCTAATTACAAGAGCCTTGCGATTGTGCAATATAGCTACGAGATCACGTAAATGCATTGGAATTTCACTTTCATACGGTTGGCCTTGTTCTTTGAACAGTTCACCTACAAGAAGATAGATTAGTGTGGCATATGCGTCAATAGGACTTCAACATGTGATCTGATCACATATATATAATGTACCTGATACTTCGGATCATACCAGTGTTTAACAAGGCCCCTCCAGTCTTCATCCGATATATTTTCCACTGGAGATGTTTGGGAAAGTTCACTATTGGCCTTGCCTTCAAAGTGAGTTTTCCTCAATGTATACCGATACTGTCGCAGAGCAGGCTTGAAAACATGGGTGCAAGCTTGTCTGGTTGCATCATCTTGGCTATCCAACTTGAACCTCATCTGTTGAAAATTATTGGAGTCTCATTATCAGCAACCTAGAAAGTATGGGACTGAGCAAGACGATATTACTAGTTTCCATACATAACCATACTTACAGATAAATGGTCGAGGAAGGTGTTGAACTGGGTTTCGTCTTTGTCATTCCTGTACTGAATCCATGTTGGGAGGATACGTACATGACACCTAACGGCAACCGCTGCCTCTGATACTAACTTGGCTGACTCTATAGCATCACGTGGCCTTTTTGAACCTGCCTCAAAACGGATCTCCATTCTTCCTCCTCTAGATTTAGTTAACCTATCGAGCATTATCCCTGATGTTGGTTTCATCTTGCGCCTAGGTGCTAGTCCAACAACGAACATAGGAAGTGTTAGTGTACATCAAACTGTGAGACTACATATAAAGAAGCATGCAACTGTAACTTGACTCTAGCAACTACCTTCTTGCTGTTGAAGCTCACAATGTTCATCTTATATTGCCAACTCGTCTTGTGTCAAGAGTGCTTGGGAAGTAGTGTCAGGTGGCAAGGGAGCTCGCGAATGTGTTGCTAGCTCAGTTGGCCTTACCAGTATGTCGTGCACTGGTAGTATCTTGTGGTAGGTGTTGCAAGAAGCTAGGGCTGTCTCTCGCTTGTTTGGTGGCAGCTATTTGTTTCGTTTGGCTTTTTTGCAGCTCGTGTAGCATGGGATGCTGTGTTTGTAGAATTTTCCATGGACTTTCACCTTCTATTGCACCATCGCATACCAATGAGAATCAGCAGGATTCATCCGCTTCTCATTCCCTTCCATTCTGTGTGTTTCTTCCTCTTTCTACGTGCCATGTTAAGTCAAGCCGACAAGAAAATGAATAACAATTTAGTTCTTCGAACAAATTGATGCGTGATGCATTTAACTGAACTTTGATGTTAGACAACCACATGATAGGAGGATGTAAAATGTATGAAAAACAGGATGGAAGAGATAACGAGAACTATGATGTGTAAACTAAGAAGAAGACATTTCACCAAATTAGAAGCAATGCAATGGAAGTTAGACACCATATGAAAGATGCTACAAATATCGCTCTGCCAAGTTAATAAGTGTCTCGGCATAAATGGCGTTTAAACAAATGTGAAGCAAGACAAGAAATAAATCATATGCAAGATGCAGACAACATCACACTACCATGTTAGAGGTCTCTCGTCATTAGTGCCATTGCATATTCACAGCTTATGATGTGTAAACTAAGGAGAAGGCATTTCAACAAATTAGAAGCAATGAAAGCTAGACACCATATGAAAGATGCAACGAATATCACTCTACCAACTTAAAACTGTCTCGTCATAAGTGCCATTTCAACAAATTAGTAGTACAAGCTAGAAAAGAATGTGAGATGTAACCTATATCACACTCCAAAGTCAAACGTGTCTTATGATAAGAACATGGTGTGATGGACAGATATTGTATGTTCTAGAAACAGGAACACGTGTCTTATTCAAGTATAATGTGTAAAGTAAGCAGATGAAATTCAACAAAATTAGAAGCAATAAAAGCTAGACATCACACATAACATGCAACCACATATAACAGTGCCAAGTTAGAGGGAGCACCAGTGATGCTGCACTAGGGGAGATGTGCTCATCATAAACACAGCTTTGTTGAGTGCCTATGCATGTGTTGTCTTGGAAATCATCTTGGGGGTGTGGAGGAGTAGAAACTGTAGAGGCCCTCCGTTCGGAAGGAGCACCTTTATCCGCTGCCTTGCTAACTTCCTTCCGCTTTATTGATTTTGAATTGTCAAGTAAAACCGATAAGAAAAAGCAATAAAATTCTCTCTTCAGAACTCATTCATGCATGATACTGACAATCACTACTTTGATGTAAGGCAAAAACATGATACCAGGATGGAATATGTACGAAAAACAGGACTGCATGGCATGTTCACAACTGTTTGTGTAAACTAAGCAGAAACCATTCCAGCAAATAAGAAGCAATGCAAGCTAGACACCACATGAAAGATGCAACCAATATGACTCTGCCAAGTTAAAAGCGTCCCATCATAAATGGAATTTCAACAAATTAGAAGCAGCGCATGCTATAAATCATATGAAAGATGCAACTAATATCGCACTGCATATACTAAAGGTGTCTCGTCATATTGATCTATCGGGATACAAAAACAATAGTTTTATGTAAGGACATGCTTAATAGACAGATGTACTATGTACTAAATACAGGAAGGCATGTCACATTACTTGGTATAATGTACTATAAGCTAAGCAGACTAGCACATGCAGTTTAACCAGATTGGAAGAATTACAATCTAGACACCATATGCAACATGCAACCACATATCACGCTGCCAAGTTAGAGCAAGCACTGCGATGCTAGTGTAGGGAAATGTTGTAATCAACTACTGAGCCACGTTCACTATCTTCATCTAGCATTTCGATTCTTGAGAATCATGTCGGAGGTCGACGCTGCATTCTTTAAATGAGTAGTCCCCTTGCCTGCCTGCCTCGTCATAAGTGATTGATGAGGGATACACAAGAACATTAGTTTGATGTAAGAACATGGTTAATACACAGATGTACTAGTATGTACCAAAAGCAGAAAGGCATGTCATATTCAAAGGTATAATGTGTAAGCTAAGCGGATGCAATTTAACCAAATTGGAAGCAATACAAGCTAGACATCCGGCTAGAGTGGTGAGCATGATCATCTAGGACACGAGAGCCTGGTGGGAGGCGGGCTGCTTCGCCACCATCGCAGCTTTTAGTTGGCTTCGGTGATGCCTATCTTTCTTTGGGCTTGTCACCTGCTCGGCCAAGGCCCCGACTAGCTATTTGTCTTCCGGTGCTCCCGGATGGTGGTTCATGAAAAAAATATTTCCTTATCTTGATAAAGACTGACTCGCCTTTCAATACAAGCTAGACACCATATGCAACATGCAACCACATATGACACCGTGAAGTTAAAGCAAGCACACAGGATGGTGGTTCACGGGCGAGATCATCAACTCGAGCTCGTTCCCGTCTCCATCTGCGACACTACACCCTTTAAAGTCTTGAAACGTGTCTGCCTAGCCGCATACCACGCTGAGCGACTTCTCTCTTCTCTTTCCTGCTTCATGAAGGCAGGGTCTGAAATACCCTTGCATAAAAACACAATAGTGAGAGTATGGGTGAAGTGTGTGCGAAGTAGTGCAATTGTAAAAGTAGCAGAGATAGCAGGTGGCTGAAAAATAAATGACAGGAGACATATGATAGCTTTACAATATTGCATGGCAAACAAAATTAGATTCTACTCCGTATGATTTTGTAATATATGAGCACAGAAATGCAGGTACTCCTCCAAAGACACCACCACATGTGGTCCTATCAAGATAACAGTCGACTAAAAATAAATAGGTCAGACGATTTTTTTATGAACCGTCCGATCTATAAGGAACGGGCAGATGGCCTTCGTCTACCTCCCGCCAGTCATTGTTGACGTTCTTTCTCGAACCGCCAGCGACCACCGCCTGACCCTGCCTCCGCCGCCCGCCCTCCCATCGACCTCACACCACCGCCATGCTTGGCAGCGCCCAGGCCATCCTTTAATCCCGGCCGACCTCCGGATCAGGCGCCAAGAGCTCTAGGCCGCACACACCCCTAAGATAAACACCAAGCGCTGCTTCCCGGCGTAATAGTCGTACTAGAGCCTGTTACACTGGGAATGCTTAGTTAATTGGGAATCAACGGCCAAAATTGAAATTCAGGGGCGGCGGACCTCTAGCTAAGGTTAAATAGTATATGAGGAGAAACCTTGTGCATCGCGAGTTACTAGGAACATATAGTATCAAGAAGAAGCGGTCAACTAGTGTCTTCTGTGGGATGAATACCGTGCAAGCAGAGACGTAAGATTTGCACGAATAAGGAAAAGGAGTACCTTCTTGGTTGCGGTGTGGTCACCTCCACATGTCGCGCCGATCTTCTTCTTTTTACCGGGAAACCGATGTTCGGAGGTGCAGGCTTGGACGAACCCATGGCCAAATTGTTGACTGTGTCTTTGTGGCTGTATGTCGGCAGAGGGGAAGCAGATCCGAGGTGGCGAAGGGCGGCGAGCAGGAACAGCTCGAAGACGGTGGAGGGTGGCGGTTGGAGCGGCAGCGTGAGGCGCAAGACGGCGTGGTTGAACTGGCTCGGCATGCAGACGGCTCGGCCTCGTCTTCAACTACTAGCCGTGGAGGGCGTTGCGGTTGAGGTTGCGGTGGATTTACGGCGCCGAGTATCGACTCGGCATGATGGAGGAGGCGGGGTTTATGGGTGGGATGGGGTGGCGGACGGAGGACGCGGGGTTTCTTGGCTGGTGGAGAGGTAGTTTTGGCGCCACGGAGTACAAATGGGGAATCAGATGGGTGGGGGCACCATGTTTGATGCAGGGACGCGCTTGTTTTGGGTTTTTGAATAGAAGATGGGACGCGCTTGTTTGAAATTTGGGGAAAGTACAAACTTTGCCCCCTCTTAAATTTCGGACCTACTGCGGGTCGGGGGTAGGATGGTAATCCCAGGTGTCCCAAATAGTGGGCGGGAGCGATTTCGGCCGCGCATGTGTGCTTAGGCGGCCATTGTGTATGAATGTTTTTCGGAGGCGGTTGCGTGGCGCCTAGATGAAGCTACAAACCTACCCGGTTTAGACCTTTGGACGTTGGGCGGCGGGTTTCACGGTCGGAGTTATTAGAAAAGTAATTTCCTTGTACTACCAAACATTGGTCTCACGCGGTTTCAAGTAGTAGAGGCTCTTTTGGCGCTTCGTTCGAAATTTTGAAACACAAGCATTCACGTTTAGAGTACTTTTGAACTATGAGGATTGACCTAAATAGACAACGTTATATTTGACCTTGTATGTTTGAAAACCTCATTAAATTATCCGGTTCTTTTTGAAATTTTGACACTTGAAAATCCTATAACTACGATTATTTTGGAATGGAGGAGCTAAATTTGAATCTATTTTGTACACGACTACATATGCTATTATGTACAAAATCAGAGCAAATACTGGTGCCCCCATAATTTAGGTATGGTTTAGAAATGCCATGATATCAAATACAAATAATTGAATGGACTACATGTTGAATTCAATTTTTTAAACCACCTTAAGTTGAATTCAAATGTATGTTAGTTCATATGTAGCTATTTATAATGTCCATTGTGTAACTTTCGTATGTATAATGTGCTTTACACACACAACATGAACTATACTCACGTTTATGTTCGATTGCTAAAGCGATGCATTGTCTGGAGTTCAAAATACTAACTATGTGGATCAATTGTGTTGAATAATAACATAGACATGCTCAAATTCGATAGAATCTAGATGTCTGATGGATCAATGACTCCTTACGCGAATTGCAAATATCATGATCACATCCTAATATTTGGATACAATTTATATCTTTAATCAATGTGTAGAGCAGTCTTTTACGTGTAGTTTCACTCTCCATCGGTGGTCTCTCACACATGCTCAAACACTCTCTCCCGAGGTGTCTTTCTCGCACACATGCTCTAGATATAACCCTCCCTCCCTCTCGTAACCATTTACAACATTTTTCACTAACCTTTATCACAAGCACTATTCCTCTCGCAAACATACACACGCACAATCCTCATCGACCCTTTCTATATACATGGACCTGCCTACGTGTCTCATGTACGCACATTATATTTACGCATGTCTCTCACGCATTGTCTCACACCTCTCTTCCTAATCGACGAGTATGATTCTAGCAGAGCATTCTGTAGGATGCCCCTTAAAGTTAGGTTGGATGAATAGTAATATCAGAGATAAAGGGTTTACCTTAGTCCTAGGGTTACAAATCCTAGACGGCTTTGTCAGTGGACATAGAGTCCTTCCCAATTCTGCTATCTTTGTCTTATACGACTAGTCATCCATGGGCCGACCAATGTGGCGCAGGACGGAACCGAATGAAGGGCCTCACCTTGACCCACCGGACCTCACACGGTGACACACCCTCTACCCCCACGTCTCATTATCTTCTCACACCCACACATACCAACACAAACACCACACACACAGAAAATTTCTCCGGGTGCCTCTATTCCCTCCCCCCTTGCATATACACACTCAAGGGAATGGAATCTCTTGTCGTGGCGTCATATTTGTCTCTCTCTCTCTCTAGACCACTCTCATTTCTCGTGCTATCTCTCCCACGCCTCCCCCCCGTCGGCCCCTCTATCCATGCCTCACTCGAATACGTAATACACACACATACCTCTCTAAGCCCCGCCAAATGCATCAACTACACATTCACACATGTTACATCACGTACCCCATTGATCTAAAGATCCCTCTCTTCATGTTTATTTCGCATACAACATTCCTTTTGAATAAAGTGGGACCAAAAAATTATTTTAGAGTTTCTACATATATACAACATTACAAAGTTACATGGAGGAGTACGAACGCTTATTTGCATTGCATGGTGCCCACAATGATATTTATTCCGCACTATGAATTTATATATTTTTATATTATATACAAAGTTAGTCATAATAAAGAGAAACGAAGAGCATCTCTCTCTCTCCATCTCATACACCCCCCTGTACGCCCCTTTCACGTATGCACACAAAAATGTCTCCAGGTCCTCTAAAAGTAAGCCCCCATAAAATTCACGTGTGTTTCATCTTTCTCTCGTGATATATGCAATGACGATCATTGTATTTGAAGCGAAAGCACGATACATACATTGGACTTCGTAATCCACTCATTACGGTCACCGTTTACGTTTAGTGGTTATTATACAATCACGGGCTCATCGTACAACTCTGTATTTGCTCATGACATGACTAGTTGACCAGTTAAACGCTCCACATGGCACCTCTAGTGTTGCATCACATTATCTCACTACCATCGTGCCCACCTATCGACTTGTATCTACTCTACATCTACACTCTTATAAAATACATAAAATACACTCTTATAAAAAACAGAGTTGGTGATGATGGTGTGCCTGCCATCCTGCAATATAGGCCGTCCGATTTATATCTGACGGATAGGAAAGGAACTATGGCAATTTTGCAAAAAGGTACCCACACACCTCTCCACATTTGCAAATAAGGCCTTCCCTCGTTCATCCTTTTCTCTCACAAGATAAACAAGTCATACAAATGCATCTTGATGTTACGTGCAACGCACGGGCATCTTGCTAGTAAGAATGAAAACAAACGACAAAAAAATATTTTGACGGTGGTTCGAAGTCATGAACGCGGGCACAGTGGACAAGATGGCCTTGTATTGGTATGCTGAGCCGTCTGTTTTAACACACAGGAGCTGGTGCGGTGATTATACACACACGCACGCATGCACACGAACTGCATCCACGCAACACTCACACAAACACATGCACCCACGCACGCACACAACACTCACACGTACACACGCAGCCACGCACGCACGCAACACTCACACGCACACACGCACGCATGCATGCACACACAAGTACACCACACGACCAACACACACTCTCACGCTCAAGTGCTCAACCTACACGTGCATGCGCACACATCAGGCCCTGACAGACACATACACAACCGGGTGATTCCCGCGCATGGGTTGGAGCCTTGTCGCGCCTGCGTAAATTTGTGTTTATCTGACCTTTTCCCTATGCGAACTGACAGGTGGGACCCACAAGGAACATGGTCAATTTAACTACTCAACATGGCACCATGCAGACTATTTGGCCGGTCAACAGAGTGCAATCCGATGCTGAACTATGAGCAAGTGACCGGATAATCACCGCAAAACGTATATAGTGACCGTAATCAGCTTATTCTGAAGTTCGGTTACCGTATTACACTTTTCTCTCTGTAGGCCCTCCAAAACTACATCTCTACACGTTCTCGCATGTTACATCTAACAACTATGCAATACAGCACTACTACTACACTCTAACACAATAAATCATATGTGTTTTTAGTTTTACTAGATATCATATTGTTACTTATAATTATTCAGTTTGCATACATTAAAATTTCCTTTGAAATGTATGGCCAGTATCATCTACCGCGCGGGAAAAATCCCGCCCTTTCCTGTTTAATCGGGTTTGTATCGATGGATCGTGTGAAACAGCAAAACTATAGTACTATACAATACAAGTGACAGTTCACTGGGCCGTCGTGTCGTCTACTCCTCCATCGTAAGAGTGGAGCGCTCGCTTTCATAAATCTTCTAGTCCCTTTCGCCGACATGTGGTACATCAAGCTACCGGGTCCACGTGCCATACCGAAATACAGGGCAGAGCAGCCGGGGTGAAGCACCCCAGTCATGGCGCCAGCGTAGTAATGAGCAATGAGGCGTCAAATCACAAAGCTGCACCTTTCCCGCAGTTAAGTTGGAGGGACGAAGTAATAATGCTAAAAAAAGAAGTTGGAGGGACGAAGCAACCATCATTTCACTCGTTGCTGAATCCGCTTCTCCCTCATCTTCTTCAGCTTAACCACGTGTTGCTTTTGCCGTTGTTCTGCCTCATGTGGGACGCAGATCGGCATGGTAAAGCACTGACACGTGGGACCGCATGTTAGCAAACCGCCATCCGCGCGGCAAAATCACCTCCTTTTTACTAATCTTGATTCTATAATTTCTTAGAACAATATAAATGAGATTTGTATAGATAGCACACAGGAGCAAAACCAAGTGGTACGGTTAAGGGCATCCACAATGTGTAGCCAAATGTGAAAATAGCTTTTGGCATCGTGGGAACCATTGTGGACGGTGTTGCCAAAGCCAAAAAGATGGAACCGAAGCTCCCTGATTGATTGATTAAAGGAATAGAAAAATGCAACGTCTCTCCTCTTTCTCCCATGCTTGGACGCATGTAGTACAGTATAGAGCATGGAGTCTACACCCCTGTCCCTTCTATCACAAATCGCAAAGCAGCGAGGCGTCAAATCACAAAGCACGGATGAAGCAACCATCATTTCACTCTTCGCTGACTCCGCTTCTCCATCGTCTTCTTTGAGAAACCATCTCACCGCACTAGTACTCCTAGTAGTACTACTAGTAAAAGACTTCCTGGATGCAAATAAGGCGGTTGTCTCGGCTTGCAGGTGGCACTTGCGAACGACTTACCGTGGTCTCCCTCAATGGTGTTCTCCGTCGAACGCACTTCACCAAACCACAAAAAAAAATCATCAACGTCACCGCAATGGGGAAGGAAGTCAAATATAGTTACTACCTCCATTTTTTTGTACACAAGGCCAGTATTATCAAAATTACAATTTGCAAAGGGCCACTAACACTAATCGAGGCAAAATTGATGGGGTTAGCAACCAAGGACATTAATATCCCCTGCATGCATGCGGAAGTGAGAAGGTTGGTTTGCATGGCGCTGTATTAATCAAGCGATGAGGAGTGAGATGGTTAGCTCTTTGGTCTTTCGAAAAAATACGCATTAATTGACACGTGAAGCGAGGATTTGTATCGATTATATCCATGAAGGAAAACCCGCCTTTCTTTTTTAACACTAGTACTCCTAGTACGCACATTACTTATCCTGTTTGGGTCTAGGCCTTGCATTGCCAAACTTCGCCACACATTTTGCCAAGCTTGCCTAAAGTTTTCAAAATGAGAAGGAGGTACACTTGCATGCGGCTGTCGCGGGTCGCACCGCACCCTCACACGGTCGCTCCTGCACGCCATGGTCGCACCGCACCTCACACGATCGCTCCTGCACGCCGCAAACCCAACCAAGGAACGCACCCTCAACGACACGTGTTGTCGCATGTGAACAAACCAAACTCAGCCATCCTATCGCTGACACATAATTTTCGTTCATAGAGTATGTTTATCCAACCGCATGTTGGGGAGTATCCGTAAGGCCCGTGCGGTGGTCTGTTGGGGAAGAAGAAGAGGTGAGGAAGAAGGAAAGAAGGGTTAGGAGACGTAGGATATTCATCCAACCGCCTGAAATGGTAGACTGGCCCAAGTCAGGCGACTTGCATAACAAATATAGTACAGTATGTTTTTACACAGCAAAAGATCCATAAAAACAACAACATAAAGAAAAACTATCACTGCTCGCGGAAAGAGACGGCCTCGTCATCTTTGGCTGCCGGCGCGAACCAACCGTCGCTGCCGACGTGTGTCTCCGCACCGTGGTTGTCCTCGGCCTCCAGCTACTTGTTCAAGCGGAGCGTGCGGGCGCTCTGCATGGATGAGAGCACAGCCCGGTTCAAGTCGAGGACGTCCGGTTCTGCCTGCAGGAGGGCGTCGATGAGAGCAGCATTCGCGCGCTCTGCGTCGAGTCGACCCTCTGCCGCCCGGTTCATGTCCAGGACGTCCGGTTCCGCCTGCAGGAGGGCCTCGATGGCAGCAGCATCCGCGCGCTCCGCCTCAAGTTGAGCCTCCGCCGCCCGGTTCACATCCACGACATCCGGTTCTGCCTACAGGAGAGCCTTGATGGCAGCGGCATGCGCGCGCTCCGTGTCGAGTTGAACCTCTGCCTCCCGGTCCTCCTTTAGTATCGCCATGTTGAACCGCTGGTCCGCCTGCACCATGGGGGACTCGGACGCCGGCACGAAGTCGACGTCCATCGTCTCATACCCATTGGGGGCCTTCTGCACCGCGACCTCCGCAGTGAACATTGCATCGGCTTCCTCCTCCTTGTAGCTTGGCTCCAGAGAACTCGGGGATTGGCCCGCCGCAAAGCGAGCTTGGGAACGGAGGTCTGTGGCGTCGACCGCCGCCGCGATTTCTGAGCGGCGCTCCGACCTCAGCATCTGTAGTAAGTGATCTTGCGGTGCACCATGGCTTTCCGGCGAACTAGGGGACGCTTGATGCGGGCTAGGGGATCGAAAGATGGGGGAATGGGCTGGAGATTTGGTGTGGTTTTAGGGCGTTTCTCGGCGCAGCCGAGCAGCAAAGGTTCGGTGTGAATAGTGGTTCGGTGACGACCGGTCAATCGGTTTTGATTGTACATCGCTCTTGTTGCGTTAGCGTTGCAGCCCGCATGCTGGACCCTTCATGTCGCTCACCGAATGGAGCGCGCCGTCTTGCGTTTTAGCTCGCTTGTGGGACCGCAGATTGAGAGCAAACCGACGCCCCTCCCCTTCCCCCCCTGCATCATTTATTATACCACCACTCCCTCCGTTTTATGCGGAGTAAATAAAAACAGAGGGAGTATACTATGGATGAGGATCCCCATTGAGTAACTGACATACGGGGCCTAGCAAGCATGGGGTCCGCCAGTAAGTGACCGAAAGGGAGGGTAAGTCAGGGATACCTACGTTAGAGGATCCACTTCCACTATACTACTTTGACCAAATGTTAGAGTAATAATATATGACATGCAACTTACACAAATGTTAGAGTAATTATATATGACATGCAACTTACACAAAGCATACAGGGTCTAATGCGTTTTTCGAGGCTAACTTTGACCAAATGTTAGAGTAATAATATATGACATGCAACATACACAAAGCATACGGTCAATTTTGTATGTGAAAGGAGTTTCCAATGATATAATTTTGGGATAATTGCATTTTTACCCCTTGTTGGTTCCTACCCACGGGTTTTGCCCTTACTTTTCAAGCTTGCTCAGTTTTGTCCTTACTTTTTCCATCGAGGTCCCTTGAATGCCCTTTGACCGTTTGACCAAAACATTGAAAATTCGTAACTAATTCATATGAACTCAGGAAAATGCAAATAAGATATCAAAATGTTCATATAAACATTAACTTCATGGGCATATCATTTGCATTCAAGACAAAAGCATTGTTTAAACTACCCGAGGTAATTAATGTTATTAACGTTATTAAAAATAAATACGTATAAACAATATTTTTATCATGAATAAAATTTATATGCATAGGTAGGTGATGTTTTACGAACATCCCGATACCTTATTTTCATTTTCTGAGTTTGTATCAACTTGTTATGAAGTTTCCAAATAATGTTCAAAGTCGTTAGAACATTCATAACAAGTTGATACAAACTCAGAAAATGCAAATAAGTTATCGGGATGTTCAGAAAACATCACCTACATTTGCATGTAATTTTATTCATGAAAAAATATTGTTTATACCTATATAATTTTAATAATGTTAATAAAATTAATTACCTCGGGTAGTTTAAACATTGCTTTTGTCCTGAATGCAAATGATATGCCCATAAAGGTAATGTTTATCTGAACATTTTGATATCTTATTTGTATTTTTCTGAGTTCGTATGAATTAGTTATGAATTTTCAAAGTTTTGGTCAAACGGTCAAAGGGCATTCGAGGGACCTCGATGGAAAAAGTAAGGGCAAAACTGAGCAAGCTCGAAAAGTAAGGGCAAAACCCGTGGGTAGGAACCAACTAGGGGTAAAAATGCATTTGTCCCTATAATTTTCACATTATACATCTCATGTACTATTAATCTTGTCAATAGTAAAATTGGAAACCATCTCAAGTACAAATCTAGGAGTACGTACGAATCTAACAATATTGATTGGGCGTTGTTGAATGTTCATACCTTTTTTATCATAGTAGAGATACTTTGACTACACATAAAACTTATATGTAAAGTAGAAAGGATAGGAGGGAGTATATTGTACGTTCAAAAACGAAACGAACATTGAATACACTTTATATATGATTTGCGGATGCTATGATCAACGGTTCAAAATTTTGAATCTGCCTTAGTTATCACGTGCCCCCACTCGTTCCCTCTCGATTTCATCTCGGGGTCCAGAGGTCTATTGAAAGAGGACTAGGGTGGGTACATGCGAATGATACTCGGCGGAATGTTCAAATGAGGCATGCGGGAGGATGGACTCGACTGGAGGGCGACATGATCGATGGAGAAGAGGGTTGGAGAGGAATGAGAAATAAGCAAACGCCACATGATTACACTTGAATGGCTCAAATAAACAATAAGTTGTCTCGCTTGGCCTACATAGTGAAAGGCCTAATGCACATCATGAAGCACCGACTTCGAATATGGCCAGGAAAACAGGAAGCCGACATGTGGGGCACACCCGTCGGGACGACGTAGCGCAGACTAGTACAATGGAGGGGCTGGCCCACGACCTCCTCTCCACCGACAACCGTTCATGTGGGTCGTTGAGGCCAACAACGGGGCGCAGCTCCAGCACCGCCTCTGGACACGGCGACCGCGGTGAGCGGCACGCTCATATCGTCGCTAGACACGGTCGGTTTTAGTGTGCCGAGGGTGGCGTTAGTGCTGTGGCACGACCAACGGTATGTTTGGTTTGTGCCCAAGATTGCCCCATCAAAGCATTGGGTAGCCAAAATTTTGGTTGAGGTATTGTTTGCCCATGATTTGGCCGACATTGGCAAGAAAAATGAACTATAGTTGGCTAGAGTTCATTGGCATGCCAAAGAAATGGCAACCATCCAAACAAAGACCAATCTTTGGGTCATGACCAAAATTTTGGTTGAGGTATTGGTTGCCCATGATTTGGCCGACATTGGCAAGAAAAATGAACTAGAGTTGGCTAGAGTTCATTGGCATGCCAAAGAAATGGCAACCATCCAAACAAAGACCAATCTTTGGGTCATGACCAAAATTTTCGTTGAGGTATTGGTTGCCTATGATTTGGCCGACATTGGCAAGAAAAATGAACTAGAGTTGGCTAGAGTTCATTGGCATGACAAAAAAATGGAAACCATCCAAACAAAGACCAATCTTTGGGTATGACCAAAATTTTGGTAAGGTGCACTTTGGCCACAATCCAAACACATCCCAACACCCGGCTCATCGAGGATGCACGGGGCACCGCGACACGTCCGTGGAGTGGTGTAGTGCGGCCAACTGCATCCTCTGGACCTGAGACCATGCCGGGTCGTCTTGATTTTTCAATGACATGCGGGGATCGCATTTGAGCAAAGGGCATCTCCAACATTGCCACGACCACAACTGACTACCTTGGCACACCAAAGCCCTCGTCCTTCGCACCGTCGCGCGGTGCATTCCCAGCCGGCGCCAGCTGCCCGCATTCATGACATCCGTTCGTATGTCATTGTTAAGAGGCTCGGTGCCCGAGGAACCAACTCCGGTGACTTAATGACGCACCCGGACGCTTGGCCTCACCGGAATGCGCTACTTAAAGCGGCAACGCCCAGCTAACCTCCACACCATAGCGCATCGTCCTCCTACCTGGCACCACATCCGCCATGACCGCAAGTGCGAACGCTCTGCGGGAGAGCTTGTCTTCGGGGATGAAGCTCGAGGTTGCCGCCCTCGCTCAAGTCACCTCTCGCGACGCAATAGCGGCGTAGCCGGACGCGGACGCGACCGCACAAGCGGTGGCCACGCTGGCGGCCGACGACGGGAGCACCGTCAGCCACGCGTCCTACTTGCCGCCGTCCAACGTCCGGCACCACCGAGGTCAGGGGCTCCTCCGAGGATGAGTAGGGCATGGGAGGCGGCAGGGCATGGTGTGCCAACTGGCCGGTCCATATCCCGTGTTCTACTCTTCCTCGCCGGAGACCGCACCTTCACTTCACGGGTCTTGAACCCTGCCCCCGTATATAGAGATCGCAGATGGAGGACGTCGGTCGCCCCGTAGAATAGGTATAGGGTCGGGTTTCTTTTATTTTTCTGTCCTATAAAAGTTGGAAATGTAATGAAAATCTGCCGTGTTTGCATTAATCTCGGCCGGTGTATATGAAAAATCACAATAATATACATATTGCGGGAGTACTAGCAAGATGCCCGTGCGTTGCACGGAAGATCAAGATCTTGTGGGAGAAAAGGATGAACGAGGGAAAGCCTTATCTGCAAATGTGGAGAGGAGTGCGGGTAAATTGTCATAGTTTCCTTCCTATCCGTTAGATATAGATCGGACGACCTATATTGCAGGATGACAGGCACACCATCATCACCAACTCTGCTTTTTTATTGAACCAAGACAAATCTAGAAAACCCAACTAAGCCAACCTCCCAGCATATCGCGCGGGAAAAGACCCGGCCGCGCTGTTTTAGTCGGGATTACCGGATTACTAGTAGTAGTATCGATGGATCGCGAAGCATCAAATTTTTTTGAGGGGAAGCACCTACTAGTTTAAAAGGAAAAAGGCGGTACACTCACAGCACTCTGTCGCGGTCACATTGCACCCACACACGTTCGGTCCTGCACACGGCTCACGCATAAGCGGAGCAGGCTTCGCTTGCCTCTTCACCGACACGTGGGACTGCACTTGGAGAAACCGACCATCGCCAAACTCCCCGCCCACCGTGCGAAAATCCTCCCCCAACACACACAAAAATTCCCCCAAATCTGATTCAACCGCCCTTCGACAAATATACCCCAAACCCCCTCCCCGCCCCCTCCACTCCATTCGCTCCGCCAAAGCCGCCCCCCCCAAGGCCCGTCGTCATCACCGCGGTTCGTCGAGGGACGACGGTGATCCTCTAGCTCCCACAATGCGCTCTCATAGACTGCCGTCCTCTAGCTGCGCCGCCACCTCCGCTATGTTCTTACGAGGCGCGACGGCGGTCAGCGCCGCCATCACCGGGCGGCGTTCGTGTGGAGAGGCGACGGCGGTCAGCTTCTCCCACGACGCGCGATTCTAGATTGAGGCCCCGTTCATGTCGGTGTAGCGCTGAATGTTAGCTGATAGACGCTGTTAATCTCACTGTTTGCCGAAGTAGTTTACTGTCAATATGCTCTGCTTAAGAAGCTTCCTTGCCCTGTTCTGCACTCAATCTGCTTAGTTGAGATGGCATGCCAAGGCCGATTAGTTGTTAAAATATCTTGCCATATATTTATTGTGACGTAGATTGCCATGGTCTAGTAGCCAATCTGTTAGGTGAAATAGCTCTAAAATGTTTTATACTCGATCTTTGTTGCTGCGATGGCCTTCGATAGTTCGATGGCTGTGTGCTCGGCCTCATTGACTGCTGAAACAGCCTGCCATAATTTAGCACTCAAATATGTTTGCTGAATTAGCTTTACATATATTTCGTTACTTAGATCTGCTCGTCCAAATATCTTGCCATAGCTTTAGACATCGACCTAGGTATTTTTTTTCTGGACTTCATAAAAAAGCATATATGTTTTTCCTGTAATATCTAGTAGAAGAACTAATTTGTATGTCTAATAGATGGACAGGACTTGGATAACTTCTGCTCGAAGATACTCCGCTGCATATGTCGAGGGGGTTGAAAACTTCATGAACTTTATCAGAGCTGAGTATGGTGGTCCGAAATCAGATGTGCTCTGCCTATGTAGCAGTTGTATGAATTCAGTTACAAGACCCCAGTCAACTGTGCAAAATCATCTACACTTGTATGGGATGCCGGTCACATATACTAGGTGGCTTCTGTTGGAAATATGCCCTAGAGGCAATAATAAATTAGTTATTATTATATTTCCTTGTTCATGATAATCGTTTATTACCCATGCTATAATTGTATTGATAGGAAACTCAGATACATGTGTGGGTACATAAACAACACCATGTCCCTAGTAAGCCTCTAGTTTACTAGCTCGTTGATCAACACATGGTTACGGTTTCCTGACCATGGACATTGGATGTCGTTGATAACGGGATCACATCATTTGGAGAATGATGTGATGGACAAGACCCAATCCTAAGCCTAGCACAAAGATCGTAGTTCGTATGATAACGCTTTTCTAATGTCAAGTATCATTTCCTTAGACCATGAGATTGTGCAACTCCCGGATGCCGTAGGAATGCTTTGGGTGTACCAAACGTCACAACGTAACTGGGTGGCTATAAAGGTGCACTACAGGTATCTCTGAAAGTGTCTGTTGGGTTGGCACGAATAGAGACTGGGATTTGTCACTCCATGTAACGGAGAGGTATCTCTGGGCCCACTTGGAAGGACATCATCATAATGTGCACAATGTGACCAAGGGGTTGATCACGGGATGATGTGTTACGGAACAAGTAAAGAGACTTGCCGGTAACGAGATTGAACAAGGTATCAGCATACCGACGGTCAAATCTCGGGCAAGTACATACCGCTAGACAAAGGGAATTGTATACGGGATTGATTGAGTCCTTGACATCGTGGTTCATCCGATGAGATCATCGTGGAACATGTGGGAGCCAACATGGGTATCCAGATCCCGCTGTTGGTTATTGACCGGAGAACGTCTCGGTCATGTCTGCATGGTTCCCGAACCCGTAGGGTCTACACACTTAAGGTTCGATGACGCAAGGGTTATAGGGAATAGATATACGTGGTTACCGAATGTTGTTCGGAGTCCCGGATGAGATCCCGAACGTCACAGGAGTTCCGGAATGGTCCGGAGGTAAAGATTTATATATGGAAGTCCTATTTTGGCCACGGAAAATGTTCGGATTTTTCGGTATTGTACAGGAAGGTTCTAGAAGGTCCCGGAGTGGGGCCCACCTGCATGGGGACCCACATGAACGTGGGTAGTGGGGGCAAGGCCCACACCCCTGGTCAGCGCACCAAGATCCCCCTTAGAAGGAATAAGATCATATCCCTAAGGGATAAGATCAAGATCCCTAAAAAGGGGAGATAACAATCGGTGGGGAAAGGAAAGGATGGGATTTCTTTCCTCCCACCTTTGCCAACGCCCCAATGGACTTGGAGGGCAAGAAATAATCCCCCTCCACCCCTATATATAGTGGGGAGGCACATGGGAGCTGCACCCTTGCCCCTGGCGCAGCCCTCCCCTCTCCCAAGTCCTCCTCCTCTCCCGCGGTGCTTGGCGAATCCCTGCAGGATTGCCACGCTCCTCCATCACCACCACACCGTCGTGCTGCTGCTGGATGGAGTCTTCCCCAACCTCTCCCTCTCTCCTTGCTGGATCAAGGCATGGGAGACGTCACCGGCCTGTACGTGTGTTGAACACGGAGGTGCCGTCCGTTCGGCACTAGGATCTCCGGTGATTTGGATCATGACAAGTACGACTCCTTCAACCCCGTTCTCTTGAATGCTTCTGCTTAGCGATCTACAAGGGTATGTAGATGCACTCTCCTTCCCCTCGTTGCTAGTCTCTCCATAGATAGATCTTGGTGACTCGTAGGAAAATTTTGCATTTATGCTACGTTCCCCAACAGTGGCATCATGAGCTAGGTCTATTGCGTAGATTCTTTGCACGAGTAGAACACAAAGTAGTTGTGGGCGTTGATTTTGTTCAATATGCTTACCGTTACTAGTCCAATCTTGTTTCGACGCTATTGTGGGATGAAGCGGCCCGGACCGACCTTACACGTACACTTACGTGAGACAGGTTCCACCGACTGACATGCACTTGGTGCATAAGGTGGCTAGCGGGTGCCAGTCTCTCCCACTTTAGTCGGAATGGATTCGATGAAAAGGGTCTTTATGAAGGGTAAATAGCAATTGGCATATCACGTTGTGGTTTTGCGTAGGTAAGAAACGTTCTTGCTAGAAACCCATATCAGCCACGTAAAACATGCAAACAACAATTAGAGGACGTCTAACTTGTTTTTGCAGGGTATGCTATGTGATGTGATATGGACAAGAAGAATGTGATGAATGATATGTGATGTATGAGATTGATCATGTTATTGTAATAGGAATCAGGACTTGCATGTCGATGAGTATGACAACCGGCAGGAGCCATAGGAGTTGTCTTTATTTATTGTATGACCTGCGTGTCATTGAACGAACGCCATGTAATTACTTTACTTTATTGCTAACCGGTAGCCATAGTAGTAGAAGTAATAAGTTGGCGAGACAACTTCATGGAGACACGATGATGGAGATCATGGTGTCATGCCGGTGACGATGATGATCATGGAAACCCGAAGATGGAGATCAAAAGGAGCAAAATGATATTGGCCATATCATGTCAATATTTGATTGCATGTGATGTTTATCATGTTTATGCATCTTATTTGCTTAGAACGACGGTAGTAAATAAGATGATCCCTCATTAAAATTTCAAGAAAGTGTTCCCCCTAACTGTGCACCGTTGCGAAAGTTCGCGTTTGAAGCACCACGTGATGATCGGGTGTGATAGATTCTTACGTTCACATACAACGGGTGTAAGCCAGATTTACACACGAAACACTTAGGTTGACTTGACGAGCCTAGCATGTACAGAGATGGCCTCGGAACACAAGAGACCGAAAGGTCAAGCATGAGTCGTATGGTAGATACGATCAACATGAAGATGTTCACCGATGATGACTAGTCCGTCTCACGTGATGATCGGACACGGCCTAGTTGACTCGGATCATGTAATCACTTAGATGACTAGAGGGATGTCTATCTGAGTGGGAGTTCATAAGATGAACTTAATTATCCTGAACATAGTCAAAAACCCTTTGCAAATTATGTCATAGCTCACGCTTTACTTCTACTGTTTTAGATATGTTCCTAGAGAAAATATAGTTGAAAGTTGACAGTAGCAATTATGCGGACAGTAGAAGGCTTATGTCCTTACTGCACCGCTCGGTGTGCTGAACCTCGAACGTCATCTGTGGATGTTGCGAACATCTGACATACACGTCTTGATAACTACGTGATAGTTCAGTTAAACGGTTTAGAGTTGAGGCACCAAAGACGATTTCGAAATGTCGCGGAACATATCAGATGTTTCGAGGGCTGAAATTGGGATTTCCAGCTCGTGCCCACGTCAAGAGGTATAAGACCTCCGACAATTTTCTTAGCCTGCAAACTAAGGGAGAAAAGCTCAATCGTTGCGCTTGTGCTCAGATTGTCTGAGTGCAACAATCACTTGAATCGAGTGGGAGTTGATCTTCCTGATGAGATAGTGATGTTTCTCCAAAGTCATTGCCACCAAGCTGCTAGAAGCTTCGTGATGAACTATAACATATCAGGGATAAATATGATGATCCTTGAGCTATTCGCAATGTTCGACACCGCGAATGTAGAAATCAAGAAGGAGCATCAATTGTTGATGGTTAGTGAAACCACTAGTTTTAAGAAGGGCAAGGGCAAGAAGGGGTACTTCATGAAACGAAAAATCAGTTGCTGCTTCAGTGAAGAAACCCAGGGTTGAAACCAAACCCGAGACTAAGTGCTTCTGTAATGAGAGGAACGGACACTGAAGCAAGATTACCCTAGATACTTGGTAGATGAGAAGGCTGGCAAGGTCCATAGAAGTATATTGGATATACATTATGTTGATGTGTACTTTACTAGTACTCCTAGCAGCACCAGGGTATTAGATACCGGTTCGGTTGCTAAGTGTTAGTAACTCAAAATAAAAGCTACGGAATAAACAGAGACTAGCTAAAGGTGAGCTGACGATATGTGTTGGAAGTGTTTCCAAAGGTTGATGTGATCAAGTATCGCCTGCTCCCTCTACCATCGAGATTTGTGTTAAACCTAAATAATTGTTATTTGGTGTTTGCGTTGAGCATAGACATGATTGGATTATGTCTATCGCAATGTCTGATTATTCATTTAAGGAGAATAATGGTTACTCTATTTATTTGAATAAAACCTTCAATGGTCTTGCACCTAAAAGAATGGTTTATTGAATCTCGATCGTAGTGATATACATTTTCATGCCAAAAGATATAAGATAGTAATGATAGTACCACTTACTTGTGGCAATGCCATGTAATTCATATTGGTGTAAAAGCATGAAGAAGCTCCATGTTGATGGATCTTTGGACTCACTCGTTTTGAAAAGTTTGAGACATGCGAACCATTTCTATTGGTGTATACGCATGAAGAAACTCCATGCAGATGGATCGTTTGGACTCACTTGATTTTGAATCACTTGAGATATGCAAATCATACCACATGGGCAAGATGGTGAAAAGCCTTGTTTTCGGTAAGATGGAACAAGATAGCAACTTGTTGGAAGTAACACATTTTGATGTGTGCAGTCCAATGAGTCTTTGAGGCATCTGATGAATATCGTGATGTTCTTACTTCTGATTATTCGAGTAGATGTTGAGTATATTTACTTGATGAAACACAAATCTGAATTATTGAATGATTCAAGTAATTTCAGAGTGAAGTTAAAGATCATCGTGACAAGAGGATAAAATGTCTATGATATGATCATAGAGATGAGTATCTGAGTTACGAGCTTTGGCATGCAATTAAGACATTGTGGAAATTGTTTCACAATAAATACCGCCTGGAACACCATACTGTGATGGTGTGCCCGAACATCATAGTTGCACCATATTGAATATGGTGCGTACCATGATGTCTCTTATCGAATTACCACTATCGTTCATGGGTTAGGCATTATAGACAACCACACTCACTTTAATAGGGCACCACGTAATTCCGTTGAGACGACACCGTTTGAACTATGGTTTGGAGAAACCTAAGTTGTCGTTTCTTAAAAGTTTGGGGCTGCGATGCTTATGTGAAAAAGTTTCAGGTTGATGAGCTCGAACCCAAAGTGGATAAAAATGCATCTTCATAGGACACCCAAAACAGATGGGTACACCTCCTATCTCAGATCCGGAAGCAAAATTAATTGTTTCTAGAAACGGGTCCTTTCTCGAGGAAAAGTTTCTCTCGAAAGAATTGAGTGGGAGGATGGTGGAGACTTAATGAGGTTATTAAACCATCACTTCAACCAGTGTGTAGCAGGGCACAGGAAGTAGTTCTTGTGGCACCTACACCAATTGAAGTAGAAGCTGATGATAGTGATCATGATGCTTCGGATCAAGTCACTACCGGACCTCGTAGGTCGACAAGGACGCGTACTACTTCAGAGTGGTACGCAATCCTGTCTTAGAGGTCATGTTGCTAGACAACAATGAACCTACGAGCTATGGAGAAGCAATGGTGGTCCCAGATTCCCACGAATGGCTCGAGGCCATAACATCCGAGAGAGGATCCATGACTTTGGAAGAAATACTTGATGGTCGTAAGGACGTTGGGTAAAGATGGATTTTAAAAGGAAGATAAACAATGATAGTAAGTATCACCATTAAGAAAGCTCGACTTGTCGTTAAAGATATTTTCCGACAAGTTCAAGGAGTTGACTACGGTGAGGCTTTCTCACTCGTAGCGATGCTAAGAGTCCATTGGAATTGGATTAGCGATTCTGCATTATTTATGAAATCTTACATATAGGATGTCAAAACATTGTTTCCTTGACAGTTTTCTTGAGGAAAGGTTGTATGTGATACAACCGAAGGTTTTGACAATCTGAAAGACTCTAACAAGTATGCAAAGCTCCAGCTATCCTTCGAAATCTTGGAGTAAGCATCTCGGATTTGGAATGTACGCTTTGATGAGATGATCAAAGATTTTGGGTCTATACAAAGTTTATGAGAAACTTGTATTTCCAAAGAAGTGAGTGGGAGCACTATAGAATTTCTGATGAGTATATGTTGTAGACATATTGTTGATCAGAAATGATGTAGAATTTCTAGAAAGCATATAGGGTTGTTTGGAAAGTGTTTTTCAATGGAAAACCTGGACATAAGCTACTAGAATGTTGAGCATCAAGATCTATGAGGATAGATCAAAAAATGCTAAATGGTACTTTCAAATGAGCACATACCTTGACATAATCTTGAAGGTGTTCAAGATGGATCAGTCAAAGAAGGAGTTCTTGCCTGAGTTGTAAGGTATGAAGTTAAGAGTTAAAGCTCGACCACGGCGGAAGAGAGAGAAAGGCGAAGGGTCGCCCCTATGCTTCAGATGTAGGCTCTATAGTATGCTATCTTGTGTATCAAGATCGAAGTGTGCCTGCCATGAGTCATCAAAGGGTACAAGAATGATCCAGAATGGATCATTGGATAGCGATAAAATTGTCCTTGGAGTAAATAAGGACATGTTTCTCGATTATGGAGGTGATAAAGAGTTCGGCGTAAAGGGTTACGTCGATGCAAGCTTTAACACCTATCCGAATGACTCGAGTAGCAAACCGGATCGTATAGTGGAGCAACCATTTGGAATAGCTCCAAGTGGGCGTGGAAGCAGCATTTACAATATGACCTAGAGATTTGTGAAGTACATACGGATCTGAATGTTGCAGACCCGTTGACCAAAACCTCTCTCACAAGCAAAACATGATCAAACCCCAGAACTCATTGAGTCTTAATCACATGATGATGTGAACTAGTTTAGTGACACTAGTAAACTCTTTGGATGTTAGTCACATGGCGATGTGACCTGTGAATGTTAATCACATGGCGATGTGAACTAGATTATTGACTCTAGTGCAAGTGGGAGACTGTTGGAAATATGCCCTAGAGGCAATAATAAATTAGTTATTATTATATTTCCTTGTTCATGATAATCGTTTATTACCCATGCTATAATTGTATTGATAGGAAACTCGGATACATGTGTGGGTACATAAACAACACCATGTCCCTAGTAAGCCTCTAGTTGACTAGCTCGTTGATCAACAGATGGTTACGGTTTCACGACCATGGACATTGGATGTCGGTGATAACGGGATCACATCATTTGGAGAATGATGTGATGGACAAGACAATCAAAGCCTAGCACAAAGATCGTAGTTCGTATGCTAAAGCTTTTCTAATGTCAAGTGTCATTTCCTTATACCATGAGATTGTGCAACTCCGGATGCCGTAGGAATGCTTTGGGTGTACCAAAGCGCCACAACGTAATCGGGTGGCTATAAAGGTGCACTACGGTATCTCCGAAAGTGTCATTGGGTTGGCACGAATAGAGATCGGATTTGTCACTCCGTGTAGCGGAGAGGTATCTCTGCGCCCACTCGGTAGGACATCATCATAATGTGCACAATGTGACCAAGGGGTTGATCACGGGATGATGTGTTACGGAACGAGTAAAGAGACTTGCCGATAACGAGATTGAACAAGGTATCGGCATACCGACGATCGAATCTCGGGCAAGTACAATACCGCTAGACAAAGGGAATTGTATACGGGATTGATTGAGTCCTTGACATCGTGGTTCATCCGATGAGATCATCGTGGAACATGTAGGAGCCAACATGGGTATCCAGATCCGCTGTTGGTTATTGACGGAGAACGTCTCGGTCATGTTCGCATGGTTCCCGAACCCGTAGGGTCTACACATAAGGTTCGATGGCGCTAGGGTTATAGGGAATAGATATCGAGGTTACCGAATGTTGTTGAGTCCGGATGAGATCCGGACATCACGAGGAGTTCGGAATGGTCCGGAGGTAAAGATTTATATAGGGAAGTCCTATTTTGGCCACCGGAAAATGTTGGGATTTTTCGGTATTGTACCGGGAAGGTTCTAGAAGGTTCAGAGTGGGGCCCACCTGCATGGGGACCCACATGAACGTGGTAGTGGGGCAAGGCCCCACACCCCTGGTCAAGGCGCACCAAGATCCCCCTTAGAAGGAATAAGATCATATCCGAAGGATAAGATCAAGATCCCTAAAAGGGGGATAACAATCGATGGGGAAAGGAAAGCATGGGATTTCTTTCCTCCCACCTTTATAACGCCCCAATGGACTTGAGGGAAGAAATAATCCCCTACACCCCTATATATAGTGGGAGGCGCATGGGAGCTGCACCCTTGCCCTGGCGCAGCCCTCCCTCTCCCAAGTCCTCCTCCTCTCCCGCGGTGCTTGGCGAAGCCTGCAGGATTGCCACGCTCCTCCATCACCACCACACCGTCGTGCTGCTGCTGGATGGAGTCTTCCCCAACCTCTCCCTCTCTCCTTGCTGGATCAAGGCATGGGAGACGTCACCGGGCTGTACGTGTGTTGAACGCGGAGGTGCCGTCCGTTCGGCACTAGGATCTCGGTGATTTGGATCACGACGAGTACGACTCCTTCAACCCCGTTCTCTTGAACGCTTCCGCTTAGCGATCTACAAGGGTATGTAGATGCACTCTCCTTCCCCTCGTTGCTAGTCTCTCCATAGATAGATCTTGGTGACTCGTAGGAAAATTTTGAATTTCTACTACGTTCCCCAATAGCTTCATCATGGTGAAGCTGTGAACGTCAATGTTATTGATTACGTTGAAGCAGCAGATCACCATCTTGATCTGACTGATGCTCAGGTGGAAGAGGAGGAGGTGGTGGTGGTGGTGGCGGAGCCAGTGAGTTTGACCAACATTGAAACAATGCTACGGCTCGTGCATTCCGTGAACTTTCACCTGCAGAAGAAAAACGGTGGGCCCGCATGTTGGAACAATGCAACGCTGCTGTCACCCCAGGAAATAAGCTGTCAGTATTCTCATCTATGGTCACCTTTCTTCAGGTGAAGACATCTGAGCGGATGACCAACAAATCATTCGATGCGTCTGAGCTGCCACACACCTACAGTAAAATGAAGTATTTCCTTCGTGCAGTTGGAATTAGATATGATATGATCCATGTTTGTAAGAATAATTGTGTTCATTAGGAAGGATTATGCCAACAAGTGAATGCCGAAATGCAAATCATCAAGATGGAAAGATGGCGATGCTGTGAAGAGAATTCCTCATAATGTTACGAGACATTTTCCAATTACACCAAGATTGCAGAGGTTGTTTCAAGATCTTTGAAACAAGAGAGGATGTACTGTGGCATTCTAGGAACCAGGAGTACAGAGATCAGAATCTAATGAGCCATCCATCTCATGGTAGTGAGTTGAAAAGCTTCAATGATAAATATGAAGAGTTTGTTGCTGGCCCGAGAAACATTAGACTTGGCTTAGCTTCAGATGGATTTAACCCATTTGGCCACCGGAGCGCCACATATAGCATGTGGCCAGTGCTTGTTATCCCTTACAACATGCCTCCAAATGTCTGCACCAAAGAATCAAACTACATGATGGCCTTGCTCATCCCACGTCCAAAAAGTCCTGGAAAGGATTTTGATTTGTTCATGGAGCCTCTTGTGGAGGAACTTCAACAGCTATGTAAGAGTGTTCTCACTCGAGACCTATATAGCAGCCCACCAGGTGATTTCTTTCTGCGTGTTGTTCTAATTTGGTGCATCCATGATTATCCCGCTTTGGGCACTATGTCGTATGAGCGACACATGGTTACAATGCATGTGTTATTTGTGACAGAATCATTGTCATATGCAATACTTAGCAAGATCTGTTACATTGGACACCGTCGTTTCCTTCCCAAGGACAAGCCGCATCCTAGAAAATAACGAAGACATGTGGTCAATGCAAAGCATGAAAACCGTGATGCGCCAAAGAGGCTCACCGCCGATGAGTTGCAAGTGGAATTAGAGAAGGTCAGGCATATTACACCAGGAAACCATCCTGGTAATGGTAGCGGGAAAAGGAAGAGTGGCACGGTAGAAGAGAGATTATTGTTTACCCGCAGGTCCACTTTGTGGCACTTGGAATATTGGAAAGATTTGGATCTGCGGCATAATATTGATGTGATGCACATCGAGAAAAATATATGTGACGGCATTATCGGCACACTTCTTAACATTGAAGGCAAGACGAAAGATAGCTTAAAATCTAGGATTGATTTGACACATCTGGGTATCAGAAGGGATTTGCAGGTGCAAGATGAAGGTAAACCACGGGATATGGCACCAGCTGTGTACGTCTTGGACAAGGTAAAAGGAAAAGAATTGTGCGAGGTCCTGTCACGTGTGAGATTCCCACATGGATTTGCTTCCAACCCTGAAAGGAGAGTCAGTGCAGATGGAAACAAGGTACAAGGGTTGAAAACTCATGACTGCCACGTCCTACTTCAAAGGGTTTTACTGTTATCCTTAGAGGATTGGGCATACGACTTATCTGAGCAGTTGCATAGTTGGGACAATTCTTCAGGGAACTCTGTAGTAGAAATATCAGGATAGATGCTTTGGAGCGTCTTAGAGACAAGATACCAACTATCCTTTGCGACCTTGAGAAGATATATCCTCCATCCTTCTTTGATGTGATGGTGCATTTGGCTGTTCATCTCCCTGATGAGGCACTACTTAGAGGTCCAGTACAGTATGGCTGGATGTACCCTATTGAAAGGCGGCTAGGCACTTTCAAGGGCTATGTTAGGAACAGAGCTAGACCCAAGGGTTCCATTGCAGAGGCCTACATTGCTACAGAAGCGTTGACATTCTCCTCAAAATGCATTGAAATAGTTGATCAGCTTAGCAAAGAGGTGGGTGAAGACAATCTCGGGCTCAATGTTTTTGATTATTCTGTTCGAATTACAGGGAAGAGTCGACAAGAGGACAAACCTAAAGATTTGGACAAAATGGTTTGGTATGTGTTGAATAACTGTCCTGAGATACTACCTTATATCAAGTAAGTGAAGTACTGCAGCTTATACATCGTAATCTACTAAACTTGCAGCACATTCTTATATATTTAGATGTTTGACGCGATCACTATGTTGTGCAGCATCTACAAAGAGGGTTACTACCGCAAAATCCAAGAAACATTGACAAACTGGTTATGGTAGGATTTGCGAAATTTCAAGAACCATGTAAGATTTTGAAGTGCGTTGTCAGTTTTTTTAATATATTGAGTTCATAAGATGATCAGCTTGTCTATTTTCTAAACATAGGTTAAGAAGATGCGGGAGGATGGGCAGGCAGTTGATGATGCCCTTTACTCACTAGCAATGGGTCCTGATACTCGGGTAAGACATTATGAATCTTGCATTGTTGGAGATGTGCTCTACAACACCCTTGCACGAGACGAAGGCAGGAAGACACAAAACAGTGCCATCATGAGCACGGATACGTATGACAAAGAGATAACTGAAATGTATGCTAACGTAACAGACATTGTTCAGTTGCAGTATATCTCCAGTTTCGAGGATCATCGGTGTCGGGGATATACCCTACGGTGTAAACCGCCAGAAGTATGACCCGCCCGGAGCTTGGCGATTCACGGGTAATCCGCCCGGACTTGGCGGCTCATAGTAACCCGGCGGGTGGGTCAGATAGATGACAAGGCCCAAGGCCCAGAAGGCAATGTTGGGGATATAGCTATTTGTGTAAGCCGCCCAGGAGGGGCCGCGTTACGCAAATAAGTCTCATCAGAAAGAAGCCCAAGACCAAGCACGAAGATGGCGGTTCAATAAAGAGTCTAAGGCCCACAGGCGGCTTAAGGCCCATAGTGATAAACCGCCATGATGACATGACTTGTAACATAAGGTAGAATTAACTAGTCCTTGAGGCGGACCTTTGTCTATGAGCGGCGAGGGACTCACAGTCAGGCCATGAGGCGTCAACCCATGTATATAAGGGGACGACCCGCCGCCGGCTTAGGGACAAGCAACAAGAAACAATATCTAGGACTAGACACAAAGGGGGAGCCGGCTTATGCGGCGACTCCCTCATGAGCATAATGAGACCTAGCAACAAACAGCATGTAGGGCTATTCCGGATGATGTTTCCCGGGGCCCGAAGCTGTCTAAATCCTTGTCTTGTGTGTCGCGTCTCTCGTCCCGATCAACCCCTCTCAAGCTACTACATAGATGCGTTGGCCTCGTGATTAAGTCCTGACACTAAGGACGTCTGCCGTGACAAATCCACGACAATCGGTGTGTGGTTCTGTTGTGCTGTTGTTGGTATAACCTGTTTTCCAGGATCGCAAAACCCAGGGCTGATGATTATTTCAAATCCTCCAATGTCAAGGCGGCGTACCAGACCAACGAGCCTTTTATTTTGGCAAATCAAGCAACACATATATTTTTCTTCGAAGACACATTTGCACGTACCGATGACTGGAGAGTATTGCAAAGGTTTCAGCAGAGGAATTCGTTTAATTAAGTTGCACAAAAAGATGATGCTTACACTGCTCCTCATGTACAAGATAACACAGATGTTCCTAATATCTTTGAGAACCATCACGTCAATGACGCCGGCGAAAATATTGTCTGTCGTGCTGTGGACATACAAGAGTTGATCAAGAAGAAGCCAACGTTCGAGGACGTTGAGGACGAAGAAGAAGATGACACCGTGGGGAATTACGATTCAGACTAATACACATGGCGAAGATGTTGACGCTGCTGCTGCAGATGATGATTACATTGCTTTTGTCGTATTTGCCTGTCAGAAGACGTTTTTTTATCTACTATGTGAAATTGTGTTTTCTATGACAACTGAAACCTGATGAACATGTTGTTTAGTATTTTGCTGTGAGAACATCACTTGTTATGTATGCTGATTTGTGTTTGGTGATTGTATGACAACTAAAACATGATGACATTGTTGTTTACTTGTACCCATATTTGGCTGTGAAACTTGAATTTGATGACATAGTTTGTTGTTGGACTGCAATTTGCTCGGCGACTTGAATGAGAACAAAGCTGACCCGGCTGGGGCCTCGCTATTTATTTATTTATATGAGCAAAGGGATACCCCTGATTTCAATAGAAATCATTAGATGTTCACAACACTACGCCCACCTGCTACACGGGTTTCATTCATTACTAGTTTCAGCAAAGTGCTCATGTTGTAGCCCTGAATACATCACGAGTGCTACATACACTGCAAATAAAGAGACAATCATCCTACAGAGCACATCGATTTTGCCCGTTATCTTCACAAGCTCTTTCATCTCCTCATTGCTGTCAAGGCCGTTCAACAGCTGTTGCTTGGCCATGATCATAGGAACTGCATCTTTAACTTTCTGCTCTGCATCTTCCTCTTCTGTCGTTCCTTCAGTTACTTGTCCAACACCCCAACCTGCTGGTATTGGGATTCCTCGGCTAACCAAATAATCAGCGTAGTTGCATTCCCCCACATCAGCTACTTCCCATAAATACAAATCACACGAATCTTCCCTTTTCTGCACGAATCAAATTGGAATATCATCAACCAAACTATTAAAAAATCAGCAACTGAAAGCAGCAGAACAACACTTAAACATATTATCACCCCATGATTCAGGCATTTGTAGAAGACTCGGCCAGGGTTGCGGATTGTGATTGAGACGCGACGGATGACTCTGCGTGATTTGCAGCATTGGCACCACACTAACGGCAGCGGGTTGCTATCAGCAATCGGCTACGGTCCGCGTGCCGGCGGGGGTGTGATGAGACCCACAGGCGATGGTACGGGTGGCGACTTGGTGCATATCTGGTTGTTACTGCTTTGAAGAAGCGGTGGACGAGCAACCAGCGGACATGGTTGCTGCGGCGAGCTTCGATGCTAAGCGAGTAAGTAGAGAAGAGGAGAAGCGAACATTGGATGTGTCGGTTTCATTACTTGCGAGTAGCATAGCACCATATATAGTCATAGTTTAGGTTTGGATTCGAACCAGCTACGAGAGCACGTCTTTCTTTTTTCTAAAACTTCGCAGCGTCTCTTTCTTTGGTACACTAGCTTGTTCTCAGACGCCTTCCCAAGTCTTTGATTTTCTTTCCCTTTTTTGCGAGGAAGGAAGGAGGACAAAATTGAGAGTTCCTCGGACTCGAACCCAAGACCTCTCGGTTGAAAACCAAGGGTGCTAGTCACTTATGTGGCGAGCGTTCCTGTGAGGAGGATGGCGTATTAACGCATTTTCCTCGCAGTTTTCTTCCTATATATAAAAAGTATGCTACTTGGTGTCCGCTTAGTCAAAAATGATTGTGCCAACCTTGACCGTTGGATTGACATTCAACGTCTGTCGCGTTTCTTGATCTCTTCTTCCTCGAGCATAAAGCCAAACCAGCACCGCGGGACCGCTGCTCCGCCTCCACGGTGGCTGTGATCTTCCCGGCTCTGTTCGTTTCCGTCCGAGGCCTCACCATCGTCCTCCGCCTTGGTTCGCTCGCCCGTGGCTCGCCCTCGGTGTTGTCAACATGGTCAACAACCGAGAGGAATAAGGAGATGATTGTACATGGTGAGGATAGCGGTGAGGGACCCAGCAGCTGCTGGAGTAATTTTGTTTTTTCGGGACAGAGAAGGGTATCAACTGGGTTGTGCGGGACCCGTGGCCCGTCTAGCCCAGGCTTTTATTTCATATGTTTAGCACATGACCAGGGAATTCCCTATTTGACGCATTTTGCGTCAAAATGTCGAGACGCCGCACACCCCTCGACTCGATTTGGGCCGGCCCTTTTATTTCCTCTTCGTTGCCCCCTTCCTCCCTCGTGTGACACGCCATGTTCGTTCCTACCTCCACAGAGAAGCTTTCCTCCCTCATGCCTGGATCCCCTTCTCCTCCCTCGTGCGACGGCTGCTTCACCTGCTTCTTCCTCCCGGGATCCTTCTCCGGCAAGAGACCACCCGCCTGGTAAGCAGCCGTCAGGCCTCTCTCCTCCCTATTCATCTGCCTCATGGCATCAGATCTGGCTGACATCATCGCGTTGAAGTTTATTAGCAGGTGGCCAGTGTCTCCGGCGTCGACTCGTCTAGGGTTCCGTCAAGGTTGGCATCCACAGGGTAACGCCCCTATTTTCCCCATTCTGTTCCTTCATCTCTGTGTTGTACCGCGCGACCGAGGTGTTTTTGTTCATTTTAGCATTGGTCCACTGTTGCTAGGGTTCTGAGATTAGATGATTACGAGATCAGTTTGTATGATTCTGAGTTTTAGACAATGGGATTGTGTTCAGAGATTTGGATTCATGGTATGATTCTGCATGATGATGATTCAGAGTATGATTCAAATATGATTTAGATAAATGGGATTTTTGTTTGTTTGCTGATTCTGCATGATGGGGTTCATGTAGCATGATGAACATTTTCTTGTATTATTAATATGTTACATTAGTTTTCTAGATTTTGTAGCAGCATCATGGAGTAGTTACGGAGACTTGTTAGCATGTATTTCATTAGAAGCACGCACCTATCAACATTTAGGCAACACTTGTTATAATCTGGTGTCTTGTTAGCATGTATTTAGTACACACTCTTAGGTTTGCACCTAAGAGTGTTCAGTGTTCTAGGAAATTTGCTCTCTTGTTCTAGGAGCACTTCTACCGAAGAGAGTTTGCACACTATTTTGTTAAATTCTACCTTGCTTGCACACCCTCTGTAAGAATTTGTGTGTATGTCCTGGTTGCGGCCCTTGGAAGATTTTGTGTGTCGCACAAGTTCTGCTATGTCATGAACTCATCACCATCTAGTTGCATTATAACACTGTCCCTTTTTCTTCTAATTAGTTAGGACGCAGTTTAGTCAAACCCAATTGTTCTGTCAAATCAAATTGGATTAGGATTGTACCTGGATTTTATCAGTATTGAGTAATATGTGTTGGTACTTGGTAGGAAATGGCATCTGCTTCTCTGTTTTTTATAGCTTATGAAGCCTGAATTGTTGTTAGTTGTGGCCTTTGCGAGGACAATGTTAGCTAGCAATGATTTTATAGTATCTTGTCATTCATCTACCATACTTCTGTACCAATTTTCTTGCAAGTATTATCCAGGAAAATGTTCGTTTAATAATGTTCCTTTAATAAATGTTCTCTTAATAAGTATTCTTAAAAAATGTTCGACAAATCAAAAGAAAAATTCTACATATATTTTAAAAATGTTCTTAGAAGGGAAAAAACTTTTAAACAATAATGTTCCCTGAGGCATGTTCCCAAAATATTGTTCGCAAAATAATTTTAGAAAATAATATTCCCTAGGAATGCTCTTTGAATATTGTTCCAATAATTTTTGAAAATTTTATTCGCAAAAAATGTTCTTTGAATAATATTCCTTGAAAAATGTTCCCTGAATAACTGCTCTCTGAATAAATGCTTTCTGAAATAATTATTACTGAATAATGTTCCTTGAAAATTGTTTTGTAAATAATATGCCTTGAAAATGTTCCCTGATTAATATTCCCTAAAAAAGTTCCATTGGCATAAAAAATAATGCCCCCAAATAATGTTCTATTGGCATAAAAAATAATGTTCCCTGAGTAATGTTCCTAAGAAAATTGCTTAATGTTTAAAAAATAGTCTTGCAACATTGTTGAGGGAACAAAAAATTACATTATTAAGGGAACATCGTTCTATGAAGATTTCTTTGGGAACATCAATGAGGGAACATTATTTAGAGAACAATATTAAAGGAACATTATTTAGGGAACATTATTGGGGGAACAAAAAATTGGAACATTTATTCGGGGAACATTACTAAAGGGACATTCTTGTAGGAACATTATTGGGGGAACAAGTGATATTCTGTAAAAAATATATAATGTTCCATGAATAATGTTCCCTCAATAATGTTCTCCGTAAAATAAAAAAATGTTCTTCTAATTAAATATTGATAACTGTATAATGTTTTCCAGAATGATGTTCCCTAAATAATGTTCCTTGGAAAATGTTGGCACAAGAAACAAACCTATTGAAGATCCAACAAATATTGGCACACCTATTGAAGATCCTTTTCTAGTTCAAGCACTCGAACTGCATGAAGCACATACCAGTAAGTTCTCGAAACCAGAAACTTCAACTTGGCAACAACGTGTGAACAAATCTTTCAAATCTGGGACACTAGTAATTCAACAACAGCAAAAAAAAGGCAAGTAAGCAGGTCCTCTTTTCAAATGGAATAGAGAGTGATTTCTACCAAACATTGGTGGTACTTCTTCCCAACTTAACTTACAGGTATGTAGAAAAAGCATATGAAATTTATATGATATGTTCTACATGATTCAAACATAAATAGTTTTTTATGCTGCCCATGCTATTTCTCATGATTTATTTTTTACTTTTATTCATGTTGTTCTTCCTCCATGAACAGTCGAAGGATATTTGAGATTGAAGGAGTTTGTTGGATCAGAAAACTATAATTGTATCATTAAAGACTGGTGGTTGGATAAATCCTCGGGTTATTGACTGTTTTTCAAAACTAAAGAATAAAGACCAGCTGAACCGAGGAAGAAAAGGCCTCCTACCAAACAGCGAATTAGTAGAGCACATCGACATTCTTTTCCTCGGTTTTTGTTTTCACTTCATCGACATTTTCCTTTTCTTAATTATCAACCATTTTCCAGGAAACAAACATGCAGGAGAAGCTAATGAACCAAATTCTAAATCATTCAAGTTGGTTTTCCGTGGAACTCTCCCCTTTTACAAGATTTGTACCAGCCAGCAGCAACTTCTTGGTTCTTTCTCCTAAAAAACAGATTAAAAGTATTTTAAAATTCATAATAATTTCCATTAGTAACTTTCAAGGACAATGAAATTCAGCTGCCATTAGTAACTTCTTTCCTGCAGAGACATGTAAGTTCTTATTTATTTTCTCCCAAAGACAGAAGCGAGATGTTACTTCCTTAGAGCATCTTTTTTGTACTGAATAGTGAAATTAACTTCTTCTAATACCATATTTGTTTCAATAGGGTTTCTTCATATTCAAGTGAAGCTTTGAATGCCAATCATTATTTGATCTGAATATGAAGTCAGCTTAGGTAACTTCGTCATCGGCAGTTCCTCCTGTAACAGGGTTCACCCAAGAATTGCAATTATCAAATGTTTGTACCTGTTTATTTTTGTTGCAAGGATTGTGTATTTCCAATAACATATTTCCCCTTTCTATTCTGAAGGGTCTCATTAATGTTGTCAACTTCAAGGGAAATTGCACTACAAGATTCAACTCAAAGGAACACTTCTGCAGGGAAAATGTTTCATTAATGATACCATTTTTTGTTTTTATCTTGATAACCCAATGATAGTTTCTTGTAACACCTTGAGCTGTAAAGAAAGTCCGAAAACAGAAGAAACAGTTGTGTAAACAAGCTCTAAGCCATGTACACATTTTTTCCATACAATTTTCATCACTGACTTTGATCAAGCTCTAAGCTTTACATCATGTTCAGAAGCAGTTGTAAAGAAGCTTCAGCCAACACATGTTTAATTTGTAAAATAAACTCTATTTTTTAAACAATAGCTTTAGAAACATAGTTACCACTTTATGACTATTTTAGATGTACCACTTTTCTAACAAAAAGTGAAATTTTCATCTAATTTAGACTTAAAAACAGTTGAATCAGTTCAAACAGTACCTGGGCAGAGAAATTGGAACCTGCTACTGATTTGTTTGAGAATAAGTACAAACAGTTCAATCATTATTTAGTTCACAGCAGGAAACAACATAAACATGAAACAGTGAAACAGTAGGAACAAGGACACATTTCAAAACCAGCGAAACAGTGAAACGCGCGTGGCGCGGCCCAGGAAGCCCGCCAACCACCTGCTCTGTGCGAAGCCAAACCTAGTTGACGCAGAATGCGTCACATAGGGCATCCCCATGACCAGCCTAGTTTGTTTTTTTCCTTTCTGAAAAATGGCTAGCCAGCTATTTTGTTTTTTGCAGAATAACCAACATAGGCCTACTTGCTTTTCTCATACTGTTGGGCCGAAAATCTTTCAAGACGAGGAGGGATGCATTTTGCCCAGAAAATGGGCTATAAGTAATAAGAAATGGGCTATAAGTAACAAGAAATGGGCTATAAGTAATAATAAATGGGCTGTAAAATGAAAAAAAATAGCAAACAGGCAATTAGTTCCAAAATACTGTTTTCTTTGAATTTTGATATTTTAAATTTCATTGTTTTTGTGCTTGGGTAAAATTTCATTGAATTTACATTAAGGTATATTTATATTTAAAATTAATTTGAATCTGGCTAGAAATTTTGGGCTGTATCTTTGTTTGGGACAGATTTGGAGGCTGACTTGTGGGTCTACTAGGTTGGCGTGTACTTTGGCTTTGTCAACTTAGTCCTAAGCGATTCTAGCAGCGAGTGACCGTTGGATGTTAATCCACGGCCGTCTTCTTCTTCAATATCTCGATCTTCTTGCTCCGGCCGCCCGAACCAGCTCGGTGGGGCTGCTTGCTCCCGCCTCCGTGGCGGCTGTCTTTGCCGCAGACAGCCGCACCGCCCCACCCTACTTCATTGCTGGCAGGCCATTCCTCTACTCACCCACACCTCCTGTTATTTTCTCGCGACGGCAGCGGACGATAAACCTCGTACTCCCCACCGCGTGGGCAACCATTCTTGAGTCTTCCCGGCTCCATGTCGTTTGAGGAGTCTGGATTAGGGGTGTCCGGATGGCGGACTATGACCTTTGGCGGACTCACGGACTATGAAGATACAAGATTGAAGACTTCGTCCGTGTCCGGATGGGACTTTCCTTGGCGTGGAAGGCAAGCTTGGCGTCTGGATATGTAGATCTCCTCCCATTGTAACCGACTCTATGTAACCCTAACCCTCTCCGGTGTCTATATAAACCGGAGGGTTTTAGTCCATAGGACGAACAACAATCATACCATAGGCTAGCTTCTAGGGTTTAGCCTCTTTGATCTCGTGGTAGATCTACTCTTGTACTACCCATATCATCAATATTAATCAAGCGGGAGTAGGGTTTTACCTCCATCGAGAGGGCCCGAACCTGGTAAAACATCGTGCCCCTTGTCTCCTGTTACCATCCGCCTAGACGCACATTCGGGACCCCTACGAGATCCGCGGTTTGACACGACATTGGTGCTTTCATTGAGAGTTCCTCTGTGTCATCACCTTTAGGCCCGATGGCTCCTCCGATCATCAACAACGATGTGGTCCAGGTGAGACTTTTCTCCCGAACAGATCTTTGTATTGGCGGCTTTGCTGCTGAGCCAATTCACTTGGCCATTTGGAGCAGATCGAAGCTTCGCCCCAGCCATCGGTCAGATTTGAAGTTTGAACTACGGCCGATGTCGCGGAAACTTGATCTTCGACGGGTTCGAGCCACAGCCAAAGCGCTACCCGCCTTTGTCACGATGGGCATGATCTAGCTCTGCCGCGAGCAGTGTCACGGAGGTCGCACCAGTGTCCACTCCGACCCTTAGCTCGGGCCGATTGCATGTCGAGGGCGGGTGGCTGGACACCGCCTCGAGGCTGCAAACTCTATGGCGTCGAGCGAACACCATATCTGTCCTTCATGGCTTCGTGAGTCAAGGTGTCGGACTCCTCTCCGGACTCGAACCTTCCGCCCGCCAATCGAATCCGATTGGGCGCCGATCATGGAGTTCACCGCCGCGGACATCTTTCAGCACTCGCCCTTCGGCGACATTCTGAATTCACTAAAGTCTCTCTCTTTATCAGGAGAGCCCTGGACGGACTATGGTCAGCAAGGTTGGGATGCGGACGACGAAGAAATTCAAAGCCCATCCACCACCCACTTCGTAGCCACTGTCGATGATTTAACCGACATGCTCGACTTCGACTCCGAAGACATCGACGGTATGGACGACGATGCAGGAGACGACCAAGAACCAGCGCCCACAAGGCACTGGAAGGCCACCTCGTCATACGACATATACATGGTGGACATCCCAAAAGAAGGGAATGGCGATGGAACAACGGAGGATGACCCCTCCAAGAAACAGCCTAAGCGCCGGCGTCAGCGGCGCCGCTCTAAATACCGCCACAACAAAAACGGCGATTCTGGCACTGGAGACAATAACACCCCGGATAGTGCCGAAGACAACCCCCTCCAGCAGGATTCAGCACATGAGGAGGGAGAAGCCAGCCCTCATGAGAGAGCGGCAGACAGAGAGGTAGAGGACGATAATTACATGCCTCCCTCCGAAGACGAGGCAAGCCTCAATGACGGCGAATTTGTCGTGCCTGAGGATCCCGTCGAACAAGAGCGTTTCAAACGCAGGCTTATGGCCACGGCGAGCAGCCTCAAGAAAAAACAGCAACAGCTTAGAGCTGACCAAGACCTGCTAGCCGACAGATGGACTGATGTCCTTGCAGCCGAAGAGTACGAGCTCGAACGACCCTCCAAGAGCTACCCAAAACGCAGGCTGCTACCCCGATTAGAGGAGGAAACACCTAGACCTATGTCACCAGCGCATGATGCGGCCGACCGGCCACCTCGTGGCCGCGACAGAGAGGCCTCTCGGCCCTCCACTCAAGACGCACCCCGGCGTCGCTCAAAGAATACCAAGGCACGGGGAAATGTGCCAGACCTGCGAGACATATTGGAGGATAGGGCAAGGCAAACAAGATCGATCTATGGATCGCGTGGGCGTCCCACGACACGTGACGATAACCGTCATGCCGGATATAGTAAATCCGTCCAGGCCGAACACAGCAGACAAAGCTCATTTGAGCTACGTCGTGATATAGCCCAATACAGAGGCGCCGCACACCCACTATGCTTCACAGATGAAGTAATGGATCATCAAATCCCCGAGGGTTTCAAACCCATAAACATCGAATCATATGATGGCACAACAGACCTGCGGTATGGATCGAGGACTATCTCCTACATATCCACATGGCCCGCGTTGATGATCTACACGCCATCAAATACCTCCCACTAAAACTTAAAGGACCAGCTCGGCATTGGCTTAACAGCTTGCCAGCAGAGTCAATTGGCTGTTGGGAGGATATGGAAGCCGCATTCCTCGACAATTTCCAGGGCACTTATGCGCGACCACCAGACGCCGATGACTTAAGCCACATAATTCAGCAGCCAAAGGAATCGGCCAGACAATTCTGGACACGGTTCCTAACGAAGAAAAATCAAATAGTCGACTGTCCGGACGCAGAGGCCCTTGCAGCCTTCAAGCATAACATCCGTGACGAGTGGCTTGCCCGGCACCTAGGATAGGAAAAGCCGAAATCCATGGCAGCCCTCACAACACTCATGACCCGCTTTTGCGCGAGAGAAGACAGCTGGCTAGCTCGTAGTAATAACATGACCAAGAGCCCCGATAATTCGGATACCAAGGACAACATTGGCAGGTCGCATCGCAACAAGCAAAAGCGCCGCGTAACGGCGATAATGCTGAGGATCGGCGATTAATGCGGATTCAGAGGCTCTAAACCGGTCAGCGGAAAAACCATTCAAAAGAAATACTGCAGGCCCGTCAATTTGGACTGAATACTCGATCGCTCGTGCGGATACGGCACCCCAAAAACCAGCCAACCGGACCAACAGGGATTGTTGGGTGTTCAAGCAGCAGGCAAGTTAAGCGCGAAAACAATGACAAGGGCTGCATAGCAATGACGAGGAGGAGCCCCGCCGCCGAACAATAAAGGGGCGAAGGGTTTCCCCACAAGTGCGAGCAGTGAACATGATATACATAACCCACATACCCAAAAGGGAGCGGAAGCGTGCACTCAGGGACGTATATGCGTTGGAGCCAATCTCCCCAAAGTTCAACCCATGGTCCTCCTGCCCGATCACTTTTGATAGAAGGGACCACCCCACTAGCATCCGCCATGGCGGATTCGCCGCATTGGTTTTAGACCCAATCATTGACGGATTTCACCTCATTAGAGTCCTTATGGACGGCGGCATCAGCCTGAACCTGCTTTATCAAGATACAGTGCGAAAAATGGGCATAGATCCCTCAAGGATTAAACCGACAAAGACGACCTTTAAAGGCATCATACCAGGTGTAGAGGCCAACTGCGCGAGCTCGATTACACTTGAGGTGGTCTTGGATCCCGGATAATTTCAAGCGAGGAGTTAATCTTGACATAGTCCCGTTCGCATGGCTATCACGCCTTTGCTCGGACGAACCGCATTTTCAAAGTTCAATGTGGTGCCGCTTTCACATACCTCAAGCTCAAGATGACAGGCCTCGAGTCATTACAATCAATGGAAACACCGAGCGCTCTCTCCGGAAGGAGGAGCATCTGGCGACCCTGCGGCGGAAGTACAAAGCAGCCTATCAAGGCAATTCTCGATCCGGCCATTAAGCGTCCGAGACACCGTCAAAGCGCCCGGAGTAACCTACAACAAGACCGTATGGCGCGTCCGAACGCAGCGTAGCAATGCGGCTAACCCAGCCCTCGCGAAATTGCGAAACCAGTACTGCGCGTACATAACTACGCTCTGGAAATACCATGGGCATAGGGGGAAGGGCACGACCACGGCACGCCCAAAATGCGGCTCAACCGCACAAGGGGCTCCCAATTTTGTCATTCTTTTTTTCTTTCTTACTTTCAGGACTCCACTTTCCGGAAGGCCTGTCCGGCAGCATAATCGCCGAACACACGATGCAACAGCCAAGGAGGCAGAAAGCTACGTCGAGTGTCCAGGTGGTCTCTATAACGAGCAGTATACTTGTTTCACATATCATCCCGCGGCTCGCCCCTGGTGGGGGGACATGTTAATAGTCCCATCTCTTGCTTATCGCACTATTTGTATCGTTCCGCTTTTACCGCAGACTTTTCGAATAAACAACGCATAGCTTTTGTCTATTATTGTATTACCTTTTTTTATATAAAAATATGTTCAGTTATGACATTATGCAACCGTACACTTTAGTGCGGCCAATACACCGAGGGCTTACGTGCCCAGAATATGGTGTGAGAAGTCCGAACACTCTCATGAGTGTGGCACCCCGAACTTATAACATTATATGCATCGGCTCCGAATCGTGTCTTGGGTCAATAGTTGGGTTTGCCCGGCTCCCATGTTTTGGTACCTTACGTTCCGTTATATCGGCTAAGGTAGCACTAGGAGAAACACTGCGATTGTGTCCCGTTTGAGCCGGGCTGACACCTCTGTGGAGAAAGCTAAAACTGACCGTCATGATAGGGCGACAGCTGGTCTCTGTTCAAGAGGTTTTCGAGTCCCTAAAGAATTATGCCGCTTAGAGCGAGGAGTCGGCTTTGTCCGGCCTAGGCGTGGATAGCGCCCCGAACTCGGTCTTCCGAATACTAGGGGCTTCACCGAAATTTAAAATTATAGAATTCTATGGCTAAGTGAGAGTGTTCAAGCATTATAGTCCGATTTCCTTGTTCGTTGTGTTGAGCGCCTCCCTCGAAGGACCCAATAATGGGAAAAAGAGCGCTCAAGTTTATCCAGAACACCCCAGCACTCGCGGCATGGGGGCAGAAGCCGATGACTCGCCATCTCTCAATTTTGATAAACGGTCGCACAAAAGGTAATATTTTAAATTGAAAAGAGTTGCTCAGCGCATATGAACAAGTTTTCAGCGTACAGGATTACAAATGCGAGTTTACTCAAAAATTACATCTTTGGAGCACTCATCCGCTATACGGCGGGCACCCTTCAGGATGCCCTCATAATACATCTCGGGCTTGCGATGCCTCTTGCCCAGCGGTGGTCCGTCCATCACAAGCTTCTCAGCGTCCATCTTGCCCCAATGCACTTTAGCACGGGCAAGGGCCCTACGGGCACCTTTGATGCATATGGAGCACTTGATGACTTCAAGCCTTGGACAGGCATCGACCAGCCGCCTTACCAGCCCGAAGTAGCTCCCAGGCATGGCTTCCCTAGGCCACAGCCGGACTGCGAGACCCTTCATGGCATGTTCGGCCACCTTATGGAGCTCGACCAGCTGTTTCAGCTGGTCGCTCAAGGGCACCGGGTGTCCGGCCTCAGCATACTGAGACCAGAACACCTCCGTCGAGCTTCCCTCTTCGGCTCGGTAGAATGCGGCAGAGCCGGACACACTCCGGGGAAGATCTGCGAATGCTCCTGGAGAGCTCCGGACTCGGGTAGTAACAAGTAATTCACTTTTGCTTGCTTGATTTGCATAAAGAATGCCTTACCCGTCGCTATCTTCTTCATCGCCTCAATTTCCTGGAGGGCTTTTTGGGCTTCGGCTTTGGCAGATTTGGCGCTCTCAAGTGCCGAGGCGAGCTCGGACTCTCGAGTCTTTGAGTCACGCTCGAAACTCTCGTGTTTTTCCATGAGAGCCTGGAGCTCTTGCTGCACCGCCGCCACCCGCGCCTCCTGCTTCTCTCGCTCGGTGCGCTCCACGGCCGCATTATTTTCGGCCTTGGACAGCGCTTTCTTCAGGGTTGCCACCTCAGCTGTGGCCCCTGCATACCCACGTTGATCCTGTCATTTTTTGCAACCACATCTTTTTTATATATACTTACATAAGGTATTACTTACCTTCCTTGTCCTCGAGCAGCTTCTTCGCAAGGCCGAGCTCGTCCTCGGACCGCTCGAGGCTCGCTTCAATGCATTAACCTCCATGATCGGTCTGGCGGAGGTCAGCAAGACTGAGCCTGCATTCCCATATTAGCATACTTATGTTAGACTCCTGCGTATATCTTTTGATCCTCAGTTCGCTTTTCTTTTGAACACCTAAGCGAGCATCGAGGGCTCTTGTCTATCGGTAATATTTTACATATCTTAAATACATACATCAAAGCCTGTTAGAAGGCTGGCACAGCTTGTCAGCCCGCTCTTGGCGGTGAACTTACGGATCACCGCACTCATAATAGTGCGGTGCTCCTCGTCGATGGGCGCCGTTAAGCACCTCCAGCAGATTATCCGTGCCTCGGTTGGGCCGGAGGTCACCGGCGTCGTAAACTTGCCCTTCTTAGTAGGGGCGCTGCGGATGCGGAACCGTTGAAGGTTCGGTGCGGTGTCGAGCCTAGGGCGGACTTAGAGCCCTTTGGGGTTTTATCCCCTTTTCGCTGGAGTCGGGAGGTCGCCTTGCGGCACCTCGAGACCACCTCCTCTGGCTTGGCCCCTTTGGGGCGCCACCTCGGCGTCATCATGGCGCGAGGAGAGGAGGCGGTCGGCGAAGTGCTGTTCACATCCGACGAACCCAGGGAACCACTCGACGAAGCGTCGAGCCCGGCCTTGGGTGGACTGCATGATTATATCCGACGTCAGAAAGTACTGTGCAATAAAGGAATGCCATGAGTTATTCTGGTAATCCGGATACTTACGATTTTGCAAGGGGCTTGGCCCTGGGTGGCCACTCCTCTTCGCCGTCGGCGGCGTTGGTAGAGTAGTTCGGAGGAAGGGTCCTTCCCTTCTTGGACCCTCCGCCCCCCCCCCCCCAGTTGGGGTGGCCTTCCTTTTTATTCCTCCCCCCGCTGAAGGGGGAGAGGCTTCTTCTTCCTCCTCCTCGTCTTCGGAGGAGGAGTGCGCCTCGGAGTCATCGGACGATGAATCCGGCACCACCAGGCACCGGGAACTCTTTCGAGTCCCCGTGGCCTCCTTCTTGGCCTTCTTCTCCGGCACCACCTAAGGTGCCGGGGCCAGCAGTCCCATCAAGCGGACGTTTGCTGGATCTTCGGGCAAAGGAGACGGTCGATCATGCGGTCTTCTTTCGCCATTCTGTCAAAGGGCAGGAGCTTAGATCCGCATAGAGTTAAACTATGAAAACAAGTGTCCCGTAAAGGGTAAAATAAGCTTACTACGCTGGCTTGGCACTTCACGCGGAATCCACGATCCTCGGTGATGGGAGGGGGAACCTCGGCATCCTCGTGCGTTGTGTCGAAGAGCCTGGTCAGAGTTTGGTGCTGGGCCGGGTTGAACTCCCATAAGTTAAAGGCCCGTCGTTGACACGGGAGGATCCGGCGGATGAGCATGACCTAGACTACGTTGTGAGTTTAACCTCTTTGTTCACCAGGTCTTGGGCGCAGGATTGGAGTCGGTCCGCTCTTCGAATTACCCACGACAGGCTGTCTCTTTCCGTGAGGTGAGCCTTGTAGGGAAGCGGACCAGAATTGGGGCCTCGCCCATTTAGGGTCCGCGGCTCGGTGATGTAGAACCACCGGATTGCCACCCCTTTATGGTCTCCACGAAGGAGCCCTCGAGCCATGTAACGTTGGGCATCTTGCCCACCGTGGCGCCTCCGCACTCCGCTTGTTGGCCGCCCACTACCTTCAGCTTGACATTGAAGGTCTTCAGCCATAAGCCGAAGTGGGGCTTGATGCGGAGGAAAGCCTCGCACACGAGGATAAACACCGAGATGTTGAGGACGAAGTTCGGGGCCAGATCGTGGAAATCCAGGCCGTAGTAGAACATGAGCCCCCGGACAAATGGGTGAAGTGGAAAACCTAGTCCGCGGAGGAAGTGGGTGAGGAACACCACCCTCTCATGGGGCCTGGGGGTGGGGATGAGCTGCCCCTTGTCTGGGAGCCGGTGCGAGATGTCGTTAGACAAGTATCCGGCCTCCCTCAACTTCTTGATGTGTCCCTCCGTGACGGAGGAGACCATCCACTTGCCTCCCGCTCCGGACATGACTGGAGAAGGTTGAGGCGGGGTGTGCGGACTTTTTTTTTTTGACCGTAAACAGTAGGGGAACCCCCCACTGTGAAAGAATCAAATAAATGAGGGTGATAAAGTTACATGGTTACTTACAAATCCATTTCCCTTTGGGAAAGGACAGAAAGGCTACTTTATTGGAGTGAGGACAGAAGCAAAGGAATAAAGTTTTTGTGCTTCTCCTTAACTCTATAAGCTAGGAGTGAAAAATCAACCTTGAATCTACTAAGCCAAGCAGCACGGGACGGTGCAATCCCTCTAAAGTGTTTGTTGTTTCTTTCTTTCCATATGCTCCACGCCGCCAGAAGGAAAACTTCCATGAAGAGTGGTCTCCCCCAAGTGTCTTTCGTCATTGAGATTTTGGAAATACAAGTCCCCCCTTGTTGCCAGGCAATACCTAGAGTGGCCCAACATTGGGTGCTGATAGAACATCCAAAGAACAAATGCTCTAGGGTTTCCTCAATGTGCTGCCCGCATAGAATGCAATCATGATTGTTCCCGATGTTGTAGTGGCATCGTTTAAGCATATTCCTTGTGTTTAAACGGTCCGAGAGCAATAGCCAGCCAAAAACTTTGATCTTCATGGTTGATTTGGATTTCCAGAGCCAATGAAAGGCACGATGACATTGGATGTCTCGGCGAAGGCATAGAATTTGTGAGTGGTATAGTCCTTATCTCCCCAAACATACGTCCAGATGTCCTTGTGTTGCGAAGCATTCGACAAAATTACATCCACAGTGTCTGTTGAATTTGTCTTACTTCATCATATGCTTGTGGGGATAGGGGTAGGTGAAGCGCCTCATGCAAATGGCGTAGTGGCCAAGAAATCCTTTACCGAGATGTCCTCCTAAGTGGTGTACGAGAAAGCACGTGGGTAAGTATTAGCTAGGATGCCATTACACGGTCATCTTTCCAAAGAGGACCGTGGTACCGATTACCACACGGACTTGAGTGATTCCACAAAAAACGGCATGAGCTTGGACACGTCTCTCCACCAGAAAGAACCGCAAGGATCGGTTGCATGTGGGATCCGGCCATCATAATAGGTATCCTTAATAAGATGAACCCAGGGTACATCCCAGTTGTTGTAGAATTTATGAAGAAATTTTAGGAGAAGAGCGTCACCTTGGATTCGAAGGTCGATGACTCCCAAACCTCCACAATCTTTGGGTTTGCACACCATATCCCAAGATGCCAAGGAGTTACATTTGTCACCTTGATCAGTTTTTTAGGTCCAGAGGCATTTACGTCTAATCTTGTCCAGCAGCTCAATGATTTTAGTAGGTAAGCGCAAGGTGCACAGTGCAAATATGACCAAGGAGGTAATCACAGAGTTGAGCAGCGAAAGTTTTCCACCATAGGAGATCATGTTGAGGGTAGCAGAAAGTCTTCTCTTCACCATGCAAACAAGGGGCATGAGATCAAGGACTGTTGGCCGTGTTGTTCCCAGAGGCAGACCTAGGTATGTAAATGACATTTTCCCAACAACACAACCAAAAATGTGTGCCAACTGATTGCGACGGTCCGTAGGGAACTTAATGGGTATAATTGTTGACTTATGAAAGTTGATCTTCAATCCAATGGATGTTGCAAAGTCAGTTAAGATGTTTTTCAGTATCAAGGCTTGTCTTGGGCAGGCTGGAAGGACAAGTATGGTGTCGTCGGCATATTGAATTACTGGGTAATCTTGCTGGTTCCTTGCAGGGAAAGGCAGGTGGATTTCATTACGCGCAAAGGCATCATTAATTGCCACTTGGAGAAGGTCAGTTGCAAGGACAAAAATAAGAGGGGAGAGCAGATCGCGCTGTCTCACCCCACATTTGCAGTAAAATTGTCTTCCTGGAGTGCCATTAAGGAGGACCGAAGATTTACCCGACGAGAAGATGCACCTAATCCAATTCAGCCATTTGTCATTAAATCCCATGCTTGCCATAATTTCAATCATAGCCTCATGTTTGATGGTGTCGAAGGCCTTGGCAAAGTCTAGTTTCAGAAGAATGATTTCCTATTTTGAAGATTGGCATTGGTAAATGTATTCATACGCCCATGCGAGCCAATCTTGAATGGATCTCCCCTTTAGAAAACCATACTGGTTGCGATGAATTATCTTCAAGATGACTCTTTGAAGCCGGTTCGCCAAGATTTTTGTGACAACTTTCAGGCAGCAGTTGAGTAATGTGATCGGTCTGAAATCATTAACTAAGGCTGGGGAGTTTATCTTAGGGATTAGTGTAATGAATCCATCATTTATACTCTCCAGATTAAGTCCCCCCTCATGGAATTGATTGCACAATTGATAGAAGTCCTCCTTTATGATGGGCCAACATCTTTTAAGGAAAACCCCAAAGAAACCATCAGGACCAGGAGCGCGATCTGCCGGCATATCCATAATGACCCTATCAATCTCATCGTCTGTGAACGGAAGAGTGAGCTGATCAAGACCCTCAACTTTCTTAATTATGCGTGACAGATCAAATTTCATAGAGTGTTGTTTGGCTGTGCCCATTCTTTGCTTGAATGTTTCAAAAATAATTGATTCCTTGGCAGCATGGTCTTCCACGGTGTCCCATTATCAGTGGTGAGAGTTGCAATATTATTCATCCTATATCTTTCCGAGGCCAGGGCTTGAAAAAATTTGGAGTTCTCGTCTCCAAATTTGACCCATCTCACCGTGCAACGTTCCTTCCAATATATTTGTTGATATTTGAGTAGCCTCAGTATGTGAGTTTTCAAAAAAATTCTAAAGTTGCCCTCTGGAATTGTTAAAGTTCTTTTGTTTTCCAGCTCATCCAGCTCATTTAGCGCTTTATTGGAGTTTGCAATTTCCACCGAGAGCTTAGAAATCCCTTTGCTCCAATGCTTGAGGTCTCGTCTTAAGTTCTTGAGCTTTCTACATAGGACAGTCGCGTAGTTCGTTGATTTGACCTGTTTAGCCCAGGATTTTGCCACTGTATCCATGAACCCAGGATGATGAACCCAGTAAGATTCAAATCTGAACAATTTTGAACGGGGTATAGGCGTTTCAATTGTGACTACAGGCGTGTGATCGGAACGGGTTTGCGGAGGTTTAACCAGGGTTTTGGGATAGGTGGTAGTCCAACTATTGCTGGTAAAGAACCAGTCTAATTGTTCGAGTAGTGGGTCCACCTACATGTTGCTCCAAGTGAAAGAGCGTCCCTTGATTGGTAATTCAATAAGGCTCTGTGATCTAATGAAGTCATTGAATATTATCATGTCATTAACATTACCCCCAGGTTTATTACGGTTATCAGGTGCACGGATGAAGTTGAAGTCCCCCACAAAGAGCCAGTTTTCATGAGAAGGTATATCAATCTGAAAAAGCCAGTCAATGAAGTGTTGTCGTTGCTCTCCTTGGCAGGGTCCATAGATATTGACGAGTGTCCATTGCTGACCAGATTGTGTGGAGGTAAACCTAGTGACAAGCGCAAAGTCTTCAGAGAACAAGGTGACAGCTGAGAAGATCGAGCTGTTCCACACCGTTGCAATACCACCAGAAGCCCCACGGGAGGCAACAAAATCAAACTGATCACAATTACGCGGGCAGCAAGATTTAACAAAAGATAGATCAAAAGTGGTCTTTTTCGTTTCTTGCAAGCATACGACAGAACACCCACTAGACCTGATAGCATTCGAAAGCGCCAACTGCTTGTCGTCCGAGTTCAACCCACGAACATTCCAACACAAAACATTCCAGTTTACAAACGAAGACATTCAAAAAAAGAGAGGGTAAACAATCAAGTCGAGGTGTCCGGCTCCTCCTCAAGTGGAGCCATGAGAGCATCTTCATTGAGCTCGGTAGGGGTATAGCACAAAGGTTGGTGCCGATGTCTTTGAATGACATGTGAGCGTTGGAGGGGCTGGATGCATGCAGAGTCACCGATCCTCACAAATTTGGGACCACCCGAGGCTTAACCTGGGAGGCTTTCATCTTGGTGTCAGAAACTGAATGGGTGCGAAATCCATCATACTTGTTGGAACGGGCACTCCGGCGCAAAGAGATAGAGCATTCAGGCACCACGGCTTTCTCTTTACGATTGTCAGAGATAACAGCTTCATCAAAATGAACAGTGTCAACCCTGTTCTATTGGTCCTGTAACACCTCATCAGTCACAGCAGTAAGGGCAAGCAATTGATTTTCCTGGCTAGATTCCGTAACAAGCAAGTTCTCCAACAATGGTACAGCATTAGAGGTATCCGAAACCTCCAAATTGATCTCCTCAGACTGATCATTATACCTAGTCAAGTCCCAATTGCCTGCAGCTGCAAAATTCTCAGTCAAGGCAGGAGCATTATCATAATATGTGATTGTCTGAGTGGCCGAAGTAACAGTCAAATTCCCATCATTCTCTGAGAGAGTGAAGTTCAGAGCCACACATTTATGTCTAAAACCATAGTTGGAGCTCCAGGGGCCATAAGATGCAATTATGGGCATAATAGCAGCTTTCAGGTAGGTGTTAAACCTGAGCATTGGCACACAATCATTCAGAACCATGGCTGGAACAAAATCACCTTGAGCAGACATGTTTAAGAGCATTCAGCATTAAATCCTTTGTGAGAGAGATATCCAAAGCATTAATTTCTTGAGGGTAGCAGGTAGCTGGAAAGAGTCAGGTTGGCAGAACTGGATGCCTCCTGGGGCCAGAACTGATTCATCAAGCTAACAGGTACAAGCACATATGATTCAAAAGCAGTAGCAATGGAGTCAGTGCTGTCAAGAACAGAAATTGAATCATTCCAAGCCGATCCAGGGTTGTCATGGAGATTGTTCTGTGGCACAATTCCATGATTAACTTGCAGCCCTTCCCCAGCTAACCATTCCTGGAAGTTGTAGAGCATGGGTGGTGCCTGAGGTGGCGGTGGGGGCCAGACTCCCCACTCAGGATGAAAATCCACATCATTGCCTTCATCCACAACAACATTTTCACTGTCACTTTCACCCATGTGTGCATTAGCAGCAGCATTCTGGAGTTGCCAGTTGTGCAGTTGCTGCTGATAAATTTGTTCAGCAGTCAGGCCATTGCCATACAGGGGGTGTGGAATGCCATCAGCCGGGGGTGGGTCTTCACCAGCCGAAGGAACATCAAGCAGGTGTGCATTCCAGTCTGAACTTCTTAAGATGGTAACTACCACAGTCCAACTCTGCCTAGGGCCACCCAACTGACGCATAACCAAGCTCTTCGGAACCAAACGCAGGCGAATCACTCTAACTTTAACCAGAACAAACTTCCTATCATTCCTGGGATTATGCCACTCAATCAGACTACCAAACTTGTCAACAGATTTGTGAATGTAGTGCTGTGTCTGGTAGTCATAGGGAAAACCAATGTAAAGGATCCAAACTTCAGGACCAAATGTGGTGAGCCTCATATTTAAAGCAGCATCATGCGGAACAAAAGAAATCACAGTGTATTCATCGGCCTCATCCTCATCTAATTCAAACATCGTACCAACTACTGCATCTCGAACCAAGGAATCCACAAAACCAAATATGGCAATACCAAGCGGATGATCGTCAACTTCAGTAGGGAAGAACTGAGATTCATGTAGCAAACCTTCCATAATGTGACGTAGCTGAGCCTTGCGGTGATGAGGGACAAAGCGGTTTGCTTCCGCAATAGCCAGGAAATCATGGCGCAGGGGTGGCACCGGGCCGATCACCATGTCATCACGCACTCGTCGATCCGGCGGTCCAAGCTCAATCGTCATCCCATGGGGCAGGTAGGGTACGACATTGAGGGGGAAATTCGCCATGGATGAGGAGAGCGGAGGGGCAGAGGCTGGAGCAGAGGTGGGTGCAGAGTGCAAGGCAGAATGCGTATCGGCAGCGGGGGTGGAGGGTATGGGTACCCAGACTCCTCGATCAACGTGCATCCATCGGCAATCAGCCGCCACGTGTCCCTGGTGGCCACTGGATGAGCATCGTGCAGTCATCGACACCTGACTAGGCAGGGGGTCATTAATACACTTTCCCATAAATGAGTGATTTTGATTATCCGATGTGTTTGACAGAATATTTTCTACCATCCTGTTATTGATTGAAGACCGGTGACAATCATGATAATCAAGCAATGAATCAGAATAATTAGGTAAGCCCTCTAAATGAGTATCGGTAGCATCAATGTGCAAGCCTTTGTTAGGTAAGAGTTGATTTGTGCCATTTTTATGCGCAATATATTCATATGGACCCAGGGCAGAGTGTTTGGGCCGCCAACATAGTCGTGTTACGTTGGGCCTCTTGCAGTTCTTGTTAGTATGGCCTAGGCAACCACAGTCATAACATCGGTAACGGGCTGGGCAGGCAAAGAAGAGATGGTCGGAAGATCCACAGGTGACACAAGCTGATGTATGTACTTGGGCTGGCGCAAGAATTGGACATGTGCATGGCCTATCAAAACATACAGAGCAATAGTTGCCCGGGCATTTAATTGCCAAATGGTCATTATCTCCACAGATTGAGCATATCATTAACGTGTCATAAATAAATTGTGGAGACGGGACAGAGGAAATTTTCCAAATTGAAGCAATCTTGTCCTCCGAGATTCCAGCGTTATGATGATCCAAAATATGTCGCAGCATGAAGTGGGGAAGGAGTTTCCATTCCTCGAATTTGAATTTATGACCCATAAATTTCCCCTTGATAGTCTCCGAAGAATTATTGCAGGGCGGTTTGAGATGAATTTTGAATCCACCAATATCCAAGGCCGTTGGTAGGGACTCATTAGTGACAACCTCCATATTATTAGTATTGATTGGGCAGTGAAAGCTGCCAAGAGCTAAATTAGCCGGTAATGAATGTTCCCTAGAATCTAGGGATTGAACCATAGCAGTCACCGGAGCTAGCCGGGCAGCCGCCGCCGCCGAGGATTCCGGTAGATCATCCCCACAGCTAGGAGCAGCAATAAGACCAAATTTTGATAAAACCTCCATGGATGCAGCATCACAAATGGTTCCCTTCTGAGTAAAAGGTAGCTTAGATTTGATCGCCATAGGGGAACGAGCCAAAACCTCAGGAATTGGTTGATCAAGATGCCAACTTAAACATGAATCCTTGGAAACACCAATATCAGGACGGTAGAGACTAAAATGACAGACAAAATCCGGCCAAACTCTGTCCTTGAGACCATAGATGAAATGACCCACTCTATTAGAGGCAACTGAAAATTTGTATCTTCTTCCATGCAAATGGATCACATTGAGACCAGAAGGAAGACCACCAATACAACATTGGAGAGCCACAGCAACCGATTCCTCATTGAGCAAGAAGGAAGCCGAAGAGAAGTGTACCACCAAGAAAAATTCCTTGGTTCCACCAGAGGGGGGAAATGGACAGAAGAACCAAAACGTCGACGCACCTGATCCACGACCGCCAGGCCGGGGGAGAAATCCCAGTGCAAGAGTCCCTCCATTGAGCCCTAAGATCAGGGAAGATGTGGCCGCCGGCGCCGGAGTGGCAGCCGGCGTGAGAGGGGAGGTGGCCTCCGGGGCCGGAATGGCCACCGGCGGTGGTCTCCTTGGAGGAGCCTAGAGGAGGAGCCTAGAGGAGGACCTGTCAAAAGTTCTTGTCCCCCTCCGGAAGAGGATTTTTCCCAGGGAGAAGAGATAGTCAAGGATGACGACGACATCACATTCATGTGGGAGGGCACTCACCGACAGGAGGATGAAGATGACGACGATGAAGATGGGTGTGCGGACTTGGGCGTTGGAGCTCGAGTGCGCGAAAATGGATAAGCAAAGGAGGAAGAAGGCGTAGATGGAAAAGGTGGATCCTTATCCCCTTATATGGGCGGACGAAACTATGCGCCCCCACCAGCCTGGTAAAACTCGCTTATCTCCCAAGCGCCGTAAATTAATGGCACGGTTGGGTTACCCACGTCCGTATTGATGAGAATCCCGGAATAAGGGGACACGATCTCTGCTTCAACAAGACATGCCAAGAAAACCGCCTCGCTAAGTGCGCTGAGGTGGGACAGTAAAAACGATTCAAATAAAGGCTTGGCCGTGGTGTGATGACACGCTGCGGAATACGTCAGCAGATTGGATTTGTGTAAATATTATTCTCTCTACGGTGGTATGTGGAAATTATTTTGCAGAGCCGGACACTATTCTTGTGTTCAAAATCTTCTATGAAGTATTCGGAGGAGGAAACCGCCTTGCAATGCCGAAGACAATATGCGCGCCGGACTCATCGTCATTGAAGCCTGGTTCTATTGAGGAACGTAGTAATTTCAAAAAAATTCCTACGCACACGCAAGATCATAGTGATGCATAGCAACGAGAGGGGAGAGTGTTGTCCACGTACCTCGTAGACCGAAAGCGGAAGCGTTAGCACAACGCGGCTGATGTATTCATACGTCTTCACGATCCGACCGATCAAGTACCGAACGCACGGCACCTCCGAGTTCAGCACACGTTCAGCCCGATGACGTCCCTCGTTCTCCGATCCAGCCGAGTGTTGAGGGAGAGTTTCGTCAGCACGATGGCATGGTGACGATGTTGATGTTCTACCGACGCAGGGCTTCGCCTAAGCACCGCTACAGTATTATCGAAGTGGACTATGATGGAGGGGGGCACCACACACGGCTAAGAGATCAATGATCAATTGTTGTTGTGTCTAGAGGTGCCCCCCTGCCCCCGTATATAAAGGAGTGGAGGAGGGGGAGAGGGCCGGCCCCTATGGCGCGTCCTAGAGGAGTCCTACTTCCACCGGGAGTAGGATTCCTCCCCTTCCATGTAGTAGGAGTAGGAGACAAGGAAGGGGGAGAGGGAAGAGAAGGAAGGAGGGGGCGCCGCCCCTCCCCCTAGTCCAATTCGGACTAGTCATTGGGGGCGCGCGACCTGCCTCTTTCTCTCCCCTAAAGCCCAATAAGGCCCATATGCTTCTTCCCCCGTATTCCCGTAACTCTCCGATACTCCGAAAAATACCCGAACCATTCGGAACCTTTCCGGTGTCCGAATATAGTCATCCAATATATCGATCTTTACGTCTCGACCATTTCGAGACTCCTCGTCATGTCCCCGATCTCATCCGGGACTCCGGACTCCTTCGGTACATCAAAACTCATAAACTCATAATAAAACTGTCATCGAAACCTTAAGCGTGCGGACCCTACGGGTTCGAGAACTATGTAGACATGACCGGAACACGTTTCCGTTCAATAACCAATAGCGGAACCTGGATGCTCATATTGGCTCCCACATATTGTACGAAGATCTTTATCAGTCAAACCGCATAACAACATACGTTGTTCCCTTTGTCATCGATATGTCACTTGCCCGAGATTCGATCGTTGGTATCCCAATACCTAGTTCAATCTCGTTACCGGCAAGTCTCTTTACTCGTTATGTAATGCATCATTCCGTAACGAACTCATTAGCTACATTGCTTACAAGGCTTATAGTGATGTGCATTACCAAGAGGGCCCAAAGATACCTCTCCGACAATCGGAGTGACAAATCCTAATCTCGAAATACGCCAACTCAACAAGTACCTTCGGAGACACCTGTAGAGCTCCTTTATAATCACCCAGTTACGTTGTGACGTTTGGTAGCACATAAAGTGTTCCTCCGGTAAACGGGAGTTGCATAATCTCATAGTCATAGGAACATGTATAAGTCATGAAGAAAGCAATAGCAACATACTGAACGATCAAGTGCTAAGCTAACGGAATGGGTCAAGTCAATCACATCATTCTCCTAATGATGTGACCCCGTTAATCAAATGACAACTCATGTCCATGGCTAGGAAACTTAACCATCTTTGATTCACGAGCTAGTCAAGTAAAGGCATACTAGTGACATTATGTTTGTCTATGTATTCACACATGTATCAAGTTTCCGGTTAATACAATTCTAGCATGAATAATAAACATTTATCATGAAATAAGGAAATAAATAATAACTTTATTATTGCCTCTAGGGCATATTTCGTTCAGTCTCCCACTTGCACTAGAGTCAATAATCTAGTTCACATCGCCATGTGATTTAACACCAATATTCATATCTTTATATGATTAATCACTCATAGTTCACATCGTCATGTGACCAACACCCAAAGGGTTTACTAGAGTCAATAATCTAGTTCACATTGCAATGTGATTAACACCCAAAGAGTACTAAGGTGTGATCATGTTTTGCTCGTGAGAGAAGCTTAGTCTACGGGTCTGTCACATTCATAGCCGTATGTATTTTGCAAATATTCAAATGTCTACAATGCTCTGCACGGAGCTACTCTAGTTAATTGCTCCCACTTTCAATATGTATCCAGATTGAGACTTAGAGTTATTTGGCTCGGTGTAAAAGCTTGCACCTATGTAACTCTTTACGACGAGCTCTTTTATCACCTCCATAATCGAGAAATATTTCCTTAGTCCTCACTAAGGATATTCTTGACCAATGTCCAGTGATCTACTCCTAGATCACTATTGTACTCCCTTGCCAAATTCAGAGCAAGGTATACAATAGGTCTGGTACATAGCATAGCATATTTTATAGAACCTATAACTGAGGCACAGGGAATGACTTTCATTCTCTTTTTTATTTTCCGCCGTGGTCGGGATTTGAGTCTTACTCAATTTCACACCTTTGCAACACATGTAAGAACTCTTTCTTTGATTGTTCCATTTTGAACTACTTCAAAATCTTGACAAGGTACGTACTTTTTGAAAAACTTATCAAGCGTCTTGATCTATCTCAATAGATCTTGATGCTCAATATGTAAGTAGCTTTACTGAGGTCTTTCTTTTAAAGTACTCCTTTCAAATACTCCTTTATGCTTTCCAGAAAAATTCTACAGCATTTCCGATCAACAATATGTTACTCACATATATTTATCAGAAAGGCGGTAGTGCTCCCACTCACTTTATTGTAAATACAGGCTACACCGCAAGTCTGTATAAAACTATATGCTTTGATCAACTTATCAAAGCGTATATTCCAACTCTGAGATGCTTGCACCAGTCCATAGATGGATCGCTGGAGCTTGCACATTTTGTTAGCACCTTTAGGATTGACAAAACCTTCTGGTTGCATCATATACAACTCTTTTTTAAGAAAACCATTAAGGAATGCAGTTTTGACATCCATTTGCCAGATTTCATAAAATGTGGCAATTGCTAACATGATTTGGACAGACTTAAGCATCGCTACAGTTGAGAAAATCTCATTGTAGTCAACACCTTGAACTTGTCGAAAACATTTTTATGACAAGTCGAGCTTTGTAGATAGTAACACTACTATCAGCGTCTGTCTTCCCCTTGAAGATCCATTTATACAATATGGTTTGCCGATCATTGGGCAACTCCACCAAAGTCCATACTTTGTTCTCATACATGGATCCCATCTCAGATTTCATGGCCTTAAGCCATTTCATGGAATCTAGGCTCATCATCGCTTCCTCATAGTTCGTAGGTTCATTATGGTCTAGTAACATGACTTCCAGAACAGGATTACTGTACCATTCTGGTGCGGACTGTACTTTGGAAGACCTACGAGGTTTTGTAGTAACTTAATCTAAAGTTTCATGATCATCATCATTAGCTTCCTCACTAATTGGTGTAGGAATCACTGGAACTGATTTCTGTGATGATCTACTTTCCAATTCGGGAGAAGGTACAAATTACCTTATCAAGCTCTACTTTCCTCCCACTCACTTCTTTCGAGACAAACTCCTTTTCTAGAAAGGATCCATTCTTAGCAACGAATGTTTTGCCTTCGGATCTGTGATAGAAGGTGTACCCAACTGTTTCCTTTGGGTATTATATGAAGACGCACTTCTCCGATTTGCGTTCGAGCTTATCAGGTTGAAAACCTTTTTCACATAAGCATCGCAACTCCAAACTTTAAGAAATGACAGCTTAGGTTTACTGCTAAACCATAGTTCATACGGTGTCGTCTCAACGGATTTAGATGGTGCCCTATTAAAGTGAATGCAGCTATCTCTAATGCATACCCCCAAAACGATAGTGGTAAATCGGTAAGATACATCATAGATCGCACCATATCCAATAAAGTGCGGTTATGATGTTCGGACACACCATTATGCTGTGGTGTTCCATGTGGCGTGAGCTGTGAAACTATTCCACATTGTTTAAAAATGAAGGCCAAACTCATAACTCAAATATTCTTTTCTACGATCAGATTGTAGAAACTTTATTTTCTTGTTACGATGATTCTCCACTTCACTCTGATATTCTTTGAACTTTTCAAATGTTTCAGACTTGTGCTTCATTAAGTAGATATATGTATATCTGCTCAAATCATTTGTGAAGGTCAGAAAATAACGATACCCGCCACGAGCATCAACACTCATTGGACCGCATACATCGGTATGTATTATTTCCAACAAGTTAGTAGCTCGTTCCATTGTTTCGGAGAACGGAGTTTTAGTCATCTTGCCCAAAAGGCACGGTTCGCAAGCATCAAATGATTCATAAGCAAGTGATTCCTAAAATCCATCTTTATGGAGTTTCTTCATGCGCTTTACACCGATATGACCCAAATGGCAGTGCCACAAATAAATTGCACTATCATTATTAACTTTGCATCTTTTGGCATCAACATTATGAATATGTGTATCACTATGATCAAGATTCAATAAACCATCACCATTGGGTGTATGACCATAGAAGGTTTTATTCATGTAAAAAGAATAACAATTAATTCTCTATCTTAGATGAATAATCGTATCGCAATAAACATGATCTTATCATATTTATGCTCAACGCAAACACCAAATAACATTTATTTAGGTTTAACACTAATCTCGAAAATATAGGGAGTGTGTGATGATGATCATATCAATCTTGGAACTACTTCCAACACTCATCGTCACTTCCCCCTCAACTAGTTTCTGTTTATTCTGTAACTCATGTTTCGAGTTACTAATCTTAGCAACCGAACAAGTATCAAATACCCAGGGGCTACTATAAATACTAGTAAGGCACACATCAATAACCTGTATATCAAATATACCCTTGTTCACTTTGCCATCCTTCTTATCCACCAAATATTCAGGGTATTTTCGCTTCCAGTGACCATTTCCTTTGAAGTGTAAGCACTCAGTTTCAGGCTTTGGTCCAACTTTGGGCTTCTTCACGGGAGTGACAACTTGCTTGTCATTCTACTTGAAGTTGCCTTTCTTTCCCTTTGCCCTTTTCTTGAAAATAGTGGTCTTGTCAATCATCAACACTTGATGCTCTTTCTTGATTTCTACCTTCGTCGATTTCAACATCACGAAGAGCTCGGGAATCGTTTTCGTCATCCCTTGCATACTATAGTTCATCACGAAGTTCTAGTAACTTGGTGATAGTGACTAGAGAACTCTGTCAATCACTATCTTATCTGGAAAATTCACTCCCACTTGATTCAAGCGATTGTAGTACCCAGACAATCTGAGCACATGCTCAATAGTTGAGCGATTCTCCTCCATCTTTTAGCTATAGAACTTGTTGGAGATTTCCTATCTCTCAACTCGGGTATTTGCTTGAAATATTAACTTCAATTCCTGGAACATCTCATATGGTCCATGACGTTCAAAACGTCTTTGAAGTCCCGATTCTAAGCCGTTAAGCATGGTGCACTAAACTATCAAGTAGTCATCATATTGAGCTAGCCAAACATTCATAACGTCTGCATCTGCTCCTGCAATAGGTCTGTCACCTAGCGGTGCATTAAGGACATAATTCTTCTGTGCAGCAATGAGGATAAACCTCAGATCACGGATCCAATCCGCATCATTGCTACTAACATCTTTCAACACAATTTTCTCTAGGAACATATCAAAATAACCATATGAAAGCAACAACGCGAGCTATTGATCTACAACATAATTTGCAAAATACTACCAGGTACTAAGTTCATGATAAATTTAAATTCAATTAATCATATTACTTAAGAACTCCCACTTAGACAGACATCTCTCTAGTCATCTAAGTGATCACGTGACCCAAATCAACTAAACCATGTCCGATCATCACGTGAGATGGAGTAGTTTCAATGGTGAACATCACTCTGTTGATCATATCTACTATATGATTCACGTTTGACCTTTTGGTCTCCGTGTTCTGAGGCCATATCTATATATGCTAGGCTCGTCAAGTTTAACCTGAATATTCTGTGTGTGCAACTGTTTTGCACCCGTTGTATTTGAACGTAGAGCCTATCACACCCGATCATCACGTGGTTTCTCAGCACGAAGAAATTTCGCAACGGTGCATACTCAGGGAGAACACTTCTTGATAATTAGTGAGAGATCATCTTAAAATGCTACCACCAATCAAAGCAAGATAAGATGCAAAAAGGATAAACATCACATGCAATCAATATAAGTGATATGATATGGCCATTATCATCTTGTGCTTGTGATCTCCATCTCCGAAGCACCGTCGTGATCACCATCGTCACCGGCGCGACACCTTGATCTCCATCGTAGCATCGTTGTCGTTTACGCCATCTATTGCCTCTACGACTATTGCTACCGCTCAGTGATAAAGTAAAGCAATTACAGGGCGTTTGCATTTCATACAATAAAGCGACAACCATATGGCTCCTGCCAGTTGCCGATAACTTCGGTTACAAAACATGATCATCTCATATAATAAAATATAGCATCACGTCTTGACCATATCACATCACAACATGCCCTGCAAAAACAAGTTAGACGTCCTCTACTTTGTTGTTGCAAATTTTACGTGGCTACTACGGGCTGAGCAAGAACCGTTCTTACCTACGCATCAAAACCACAACGATAGTTTGTCAAGTTGGTGCTGTTTTAACCTTCGCAAAGACCGGGCGTAGCCACACTCGGTTCAACTAAAGTTGGAGAAACTGACACCCGCTAGCCACCTTTGTGCAAAGCACGTGGGGAGAACCGGTCTCGCGTAAGCGTACGCGTAATGTCGGTCCGGGCCGCTTCGTCCAACAATACCGCCGAACCAAAATATGACATGCTGGTAAGTAGTATGACTTATTTCGCCCACAACTCACTTGTGTTCTACTCATGCATATGACATCTACGCATAAAACCAGGCTCGGATGCCACTGTTAGGGAACGTAGTAATTTAAAAAAAAATCCTACGCACACGCAAGATCATAGTGATGCATAGCAACGAGAGGGGAGAGTGTTGTCCACGTACCCTCGTAGACCGAAAGCGGAAGCGTTAGCACAACACGGTTGATGTAGTCGTACGTCTTCACGATCCGACCGATCAAGTACCGAACGCACGGCACCTCCGAGTTCAGCACACGTTCAGCCCGATGACGTCCCTCGAACTCTGATCCAGCCGAGTGTTGAGGGAGAGTTTCGTCAGCACGACGGTGTGGTGACGATGTTGATGTTCTACCGACGCAGGGCTTCGCCTAAGCACCGCTACAGTATTATCGAGGTGGACTATGGTGGAGGGGGGAACCGCACACAGCTAAGAGATCAATGATCAATTGTTGTTGTGTCTAGAGGTGCCCCCTACCCCCGTATATAAAGGAGTGGAGGAGGGGGGAGGGCCGGCCCCTATGGCGCGCCCTGGAGGAGTCCTACTCCCACCGAGAGTAGGATTCCTCCCCTTCCATGTAGTAGGAGTAGGAGACAAGGAAGGGGGAGAGGGAAGAGAAGGAAGGAGGGGGAGCCGCCCCTCCCCCTAGTCCAATTCGGACTAGTCATTGGAGGGAGGGGGGGCGCGGCCTGCCTCTTTCTCTCCCCTAAAGCCCAATATGGCCCATATGCTTCTTCCCCCGTATTCCCGTAACTCCCCGGTACTCTGAAAAATACCCGAACCACTCGGAACCTTTCCGATGTCCGAATATAGTCGTCCAATATATCGATCTTTACGTCTCGACCATTTCGAGACTCCTCGTCATGTCCCCGATCTCATCCGGGACTCTGAACTCCTTCGGTACATCAAAACTCATAAACTCATAATAAAACTGTCATCGAAACCTTAAGCGTGCGGACCCTACGGGTTCGAGAACTATGTAGACATGACCGAAACAGGTTTCCGGTCAATAACCAATAGCGGAACCTGGATGCTCATATTGGCTCCCACATATTCTACGAAGATCTTTATCGGTCAAACCGCATAACAACATACGTTGTTCCCCTTTGTCATCGGTATGTTACTTGCTCGAGATTCGATCGTTGGTATCCCAATACCTAGTTCAATCTCGTTACCGGCAAGTCTCTTTACTCTTTATGTAATGCATCATTCCGTAACTAATTCATTAGCTACATTGCTTGCAAGGCTTATAGTGATGTGCATTATCGAGAGGGCCCAGAGATACCTCTCTGACAATCGGAGTGACAAATCCTAATCTCGAAATATGCCAACTCAACAAGTACCATCGGAGACACCTGTAGAGCTCCTTTATAATCACCCAGTTACGTTGTGACGTTTGGTAGCACACAAAGTGTTCCTCCGGTAAACGGGAGTTGCATAATCTCATAGTCATAGGAACATGTATAAGTCATGAAGAAAGGAATAGCAACATACTAAACGATCAAGTGTTAAGCTAACGGAATGGGTCAAGTCAATCACATCATTCTCCTAATGAGGTGACCTCGTTAATCAAATGACAACTCATGTCCATGGCTAGGAAACTTAACCATCTTTGATTCACGAGCTAGTCAAGTAGAGGCATACTAGTGACACTATGTTTGTCTATGTATTCACACATGTATCAAGTTTTCGGTTAATACAATTCTAGCATGAATAATAAACATTTATCATGTAATAAGGAAATAAATAATAACTTTATTATTGCCTCTAGGGCATATTTCCTTCACGTCGTGCGCATGCTCCTGCCTCCCCGTGGCGGCTGTGTCTGCTGCTGGAGGCCTCACCGCCCTACTATTCCCACGGCTGGCTGGCCTCGCAGCGATGGGAGCCTCACACCGCAGCCGAACCAGTGAACCCTCGTACTCCTCTCTGCGCGGGCTTCCACTGCCGTGTCTTTCCCGGCTCCGCGTCGTCCCCTTCCTAGGTCTCGCCGTCATCCACCGCCGTGGTGCTCTCAGCGCGGCCTGGTCAACGTGGTTAAGGAACGACTTCCATCGGACGAGGACTGTACTTGGAGAGGCTGACAGCTGGGTCCACGGCCGCAGCAAGGAAGTGCCTCCTTATTACGCGGAAAATAATGATTCCTCCACCTGACAGCTGGGACCCACCAAACGGGCCATCGATTTCACGGAAAAACATTTCCCGATCGCTGGGACCCACCTAGCTTCATCTTCGCACGCAAGGAAGTGCGTCCGGAAAAAACGATTCGCTTCGACCGCTGGGACCCACCAGCTATACCTTCGCACGCAAGGAAGTGCGTCGGGCAAAAAACAAAACGATTCGCCTTCGACTGCTGGGACCCACTAGCTACATCTTCGCAGGCAAGGAAGTGCCTGACAGTCGGGACCCATCTGGTCGAAGCGTACGTAGCATTGTTATCCTGGTCGCGAATGTGTACGTACATACTGGTCGATGTAGAGGCGCGCACGTGTCGTAGTAGAGGCGTGCACGTGTCGTAGTAGAGGCGCGCACGTAGCATGTACACGTACGTACATCGTCCAGGGTGCAAGAAAGAAAATACGGCCACGTATGTGTACATACGGGCGGGGTCTCGAACGCCTACTCGCGCATACGTACATGGCTGGGTCGGAACAGAGAAACAGCGTCGTCGTCGTGTTCATGGGGAGCCAACTGGCTGGGTCGGAACGGAATGCGTGTTCGTGTTCATCAGGAGGGCTTGGATGGAACAGGCGATGGAAACGAGGCCTAGCGTACCGCACAACGGAGGAAACGGACCTCCTACGTTCAGAACCGGGTCCTGTTGATCGGGAGGGGTGTGACGTACCGCAAAACGGAGGAAACGGACCTCCTACGGTCGAAACGGGGGTCCTGTTGATCGGGAGGGGTGTGGCGTACCGCAAAACGGACGAAACGAACTTGTGTTGGAGCGCTACGGTCGAAACGGGGGTCTTGTTCATGGGAGGGGTGTGGCATACCGCAAAACGGGACTCCACGGGATACTGTTCATCTCCACCGTCGACCTCCTCCAGCCTCCAAGGGCTCCTTTTCATCCATCCTCCACCGCGCGCTACTCCACCGGCTACTGTTCAACCACCCCTCCACGGCCAACCCTCCACCGTCTACTGTCCATCCAGCGCTCAACACCACGGGTCTGCTCAACCACCCTCCACGGCCACCCTCCACCGCTCATCGCTCATCCAGCCCTCCACACCACGGGTCCTGTTCATCCAGAGGCAAACGCCACCGCTCATTGTTCATCCAACCCCCCGCAACACTCGCTGTTCATCCCAGAGGCAGCATCGATCGGCTTGATTAGCGGCGATGGCGGCGAATCGCCGATCGGGTTCGATTAATAGCCATCGATCGATCACTCGGGTTCAAGAACGCAGTAGCCTGCAATGCAATCGCCGGGTTCGATTAGAGCCCAACGCCTCGGTCGGGTTCAATTAGAGCCAACGCCGCACACACGCCGCAGCGCACGTGTACGTACGAGAAAGCGCATCGCTTCGCCCCGACCTCCCACCGTAACCGCAACTCCCGAAATTTTCCTCGCCCTCGCTTCTACCACGATTTTTTCTGTCATGGACGGCCCAAAGAATGTCATGCAGCTGCGTCTCCGGCCCGCCCAGGACGAAAAGCCCATTTTCTGTCATGATTTTTTGTCATAGAAGTAGGAGCCCACCACATCTATTATGATACCGGGTTTTGTCAAAATTATCGTCATAGAAGTGTCATATGTATGACAGAAAAAAATTCGTCCGGCCCAAAATGTCACGGATGTGTCTTTTTTTTGTAGTGAATACATGGCGGATAAGAAGGATGGCAAATTGAACAAAGGTATATGTGATATACATGTTATTGATGTGTACTTTACTCGTATTCCTAGTAACCCCTGGGTATTTGATAGTTCAGTTGCTAAGATTAGTAACTCAAAACAGGAGTTCAAAATGAACAGAGACTAGTTAAGGGCGAGGTGACGATGTGTGTTGGAAGTGATTCCAAGGTTGATAAGATCACCATCGCACACTCCCTTTACCTTCGGGATTAGTGTTGAACCTAAATAAATAAATGTTATTTGTCGTTTGTGTTGAGCATGAATATCATTAGATCATGTTTATTGCAATACGGTTATTCATTTAAGTTAGAGAATAGTTGTTATTCTGTTTACATGAATAAAACTTTCAATGGTCATACACCCAATGTGAATGGTTTATTGAATCTCGATCTTAGTGATACACATATTCATAATATTGATGCCAAAAGATGCAAAGTTGATAATGATAGTGCAACATATTTGTGGCACTGCCGTTAAGGTCATATTGGTGTAAAGCGCATGAAGAAACTTCATATGGATGGATTTTTTTGAATCACTTGATTATGAATCATTTGATACTTGTGAACCATGCCTCATGGGCAAGATGACTAAAACTCCATTCTCCGGAACAATGGAGCGAGCAAATGACTTATTGGAAATAATACATACCGATGTATGCGGTCCGATGAGTGTAGAGGCTCGTGGCGGGTATCGTTATTTTCTGACCTTCATAGTTGATTTGAGAAAATATGTGTATATCTACTTAATGAAACACAAGTCTGAAACATTTGAAAAGTTCAAAGAATGTCATAGTGAAGTGGAGAATCATCGTAACAAGAAAATAAAGTTTCTACGATCTGATCGCGGAGGCGAGTATTTGAGTTACGAGTTTGGCGTTCATTTAACAATGTGAAATAGTTTCACAACTCACACTAGCTGGAACACCACATCGTAATGGTGTGTCCAAACGTCGTAACCATACTTTATTAGATATGGTGTGATCTATGATGTCTCTTACCGATTTACCACTATCGTTTCGGGGTTATGCATTAGAGACAGCTGCATTCACGTTAAATAGGGCACCGTCTAAATCCGTTGAGACGACACCGTATGAACTATGGTTTGGCAAGAAACCTAACTGTCATTTCTTCAAGTTTGGGCTAACAATGCTTATGTGAAAAAGCTTCAGCCAGGTAAGCACGAACCCAAATCGAAGAAGTGCGTCTTCATAGGATACCCAAAAGAAACTGTTGGGTACACCTTCTACCACAGATACGAATGCAAGATCTTTGTTGCTAAGAATGGATCCTTTCTAGAGAAGGAGTTTCTCTCAAAAGAAGTGAGCGGGAGGAAATTAGAACTTGATGAGGTAATTGTTCCTTCTCTTGAATTGGAAAGTAGCTCATCACAGAGAACCGTTCCCGTGATGCCTACACCAACTAGAGAGGAAGCTAATGATGATGATCATGAAACTTCAGATCAAGTTACTACCGAACCTCGTAGGTCAACCGAACACGCTCGCACTGCGATCGGTACGGTAATCCTGTTCTGGAAGTCATGTTACTAGACCATGACGAACCTACGAACTATGAAGAAGCTATGATGAGCCCAGATTCCGATAAATGGCTTGAGGCCATGAAATCTGAGACAGGATCCATGTATGAGAACAAAGTATGGACTTTGGTTGACTTGCCCGATGATCGGCAAGCCATAGAGAATAAATGGATCTTCAAGAGGAAGACGGACACTGATGGTAGTGTTACTATCTACAAAGCTCGACTTGTCGAAAAAGGTTTTTGACAAGTTCAAGGTATTGACTATGATGAGATTTTCTCACTCGTATCGATGCTTAAAGTCTGTCCGGATCATGTTAGCAATTGCCGCATTTTATGAAATCTGGCAAATGGATGTCAGAACTACATTCCTTAATGGATTTATTAAAGAAGAGTTGTACATGATGCAACCAGAAGGTTTTGTCAATCCTAAAGGTTCTAACAAAGTGTGCAAGCTCAGATCCATCTATGGACTGGTGCAAGCATATCGGAGTTGGAATATACGCTTTGATGAGTTGATCAAAGCATATAGTTTTATACAGACTTGCTGTGAAGCCTGTATTTACAAGAAAGTGAGTGGGAGCACTACAGCCTTTCTGATAAGTATATGTGAATGACATATTGTTGATCAGAAATGATGTAGATTTTTTTGGAAAGCATAAAGGATTTGAAAGGAGTTTTTTCAAAGAAAGACCTCGTTGAAGCTGCTTACATATTGGGCATCAAGATCTATAGAGATAGATCAAGACGCTTGATAAGACTTTCGATAAGTACATACCTTGATAAGATTTTGAAGGAGTTCAAAATGGATCAGTCAAAGAAGGAGTTCTTGCCTGAGTTGTAAGGTATGAAGTTGAGTAAGACTCAAACCCCGACCACGGCAGAAGATAGACATAGAATGAAAGTCATTCCCTATGCTTGAGCCATAGGTTCTATAAAGTATGCCATGATGTATACCCGACCTATTGTGTACCTTGCCATGAGTTTGGCAAGGGGATACAATAGTGATCCAGGAGTAGATCACTGGACAACGGTCAAAATTATCCTTAGGTACCTAAAGAGGACTAAGGAAATATTTCTCGGTTATGGAGGTGACAAAGAGTTCGTCGTAAAGGTTTACGTTGATGCAAGCTTTGACACTGATCCGGATGACTCTGAGCCTCAATCTGGATACATATTGAAAGTGGGAGCAATTAGCTAGAGTAGCTCCATACAGAGCCTTGTAGACATAGAAATTTGTAAAATACATACGGATCTGAATGTGGCAGACCCGTTGACTAAACTTCTCTCACAAGCAAAACATGATCACCCCTTAGTACTCTTTGGGTGTTAATCACATAGTGATGTGAACTAGATTATTGACTCTGGTAAACCCTTTGAGTGTTGGTCACATGGCGATGTGAACTATGGGTGTTAATCACATAAAGATGTGAACTATTGGTGTTAAATCACATGGTGATGTGAACTAAATTATTGACTCTAGTGCAAGTGGGAGACTGAAGGAAATATGCCCTAGAGGCAACAATAAAGTTGTTATTTTATATTTCCTTATATCATGATAAATGTTTATTATTCATGCTAGAATTGTATTAACCGGAAACTTGATACATGTGTGGATACATAGACAAAACACCGTGTCCCTACTAAGCCTCTACTAGACTAGCTCGTTAATCAAAGATGGTTAAGTTTCCTAACCATAGACATGTGTTGTCATTTGATGAACGATATCACATCACTAGGAGAATGATGTGATGGACAAGACCCATCCGTTAGATTAGCATAATGATCGTTAAGTTTTATTGCTCTTGCTTTCTTCATGTCAATTACATATTCCTTTGACTATGAGATTATGCAACTCCCGGATACCGGAGGAATACCTTGTTTGATATCAAACGTCACAACGTAATTTGGTGATTATATGTCAGGACCCCGATCCTAAGTCACACCGATCTAGCATGTAACACATCATATCACTTTGCGGCCTCACGCACGGTATTCCCACGGGTGTCGCCTTACCATGGCCCGGGACCGTTTGCGCCTTTTGGCTCACGTATATGATAGTGTCGCTAGCATCCATATGACAAAGAACCCGGGCCGACATGGCTAGTCGTGAACCCAAAGCGGCGCTAACCTATGGGGACAGCATACATGAATCACATCGAGCATGTCGGTCATCAACGTATATATTAGGGCTGTAGCACGGGCTAATGAGGACTCCGTATCCCGGCTGTAGCAGGCTAGACAGACTCGAATAATACCGCGTGACATTTCCCGAAGGGATGACATAGGAAGTGAAACACATGCCGCCAGTCAAGTGTCCAAGCAGTAGTTTGGGCTAGCAGGACTCCGTGAACCGGCTGTAGCGGACTACTATCGCTCGTAATCACGAGACTACATTTCCCCATATGAGAGGCTGCCAAGGATAAACAACTAGTTTGTCGGATCCCACACATACAAAGAATTTCAAACATACACACATTATGCTCAATATGCGTAGATACAACATGGCATCACAACATAACTCTCGACTCAAAATATTATTCATTAGGCCCGAGGAGCGAGATATTACAAACATGGGCCTCATGACCCAACACTCGAGCATACAAGTCAAAGCACAAGCGGAAGCTAATCATGTCCGAGTACGCATAACTATAAATGCAAAAGGCTGAGAAGCCCGACTATCTACCGAGATCTCCGCCGAGGGCACAAGATCGTAGCTGAGATAACAAGCTAAACGTCAAGTCCAAGCGGAACTACTAGCGAGACCGACGTCTCTCTGCAAAACATAAAATAAGCAAACGTGAGTACAATTGTACTCAGCAAGACTTACATCAGATCTAACTACATATGCATCATTATCAAAGGGGGTGGTGGAGTTTGACTGCAGCAAGCCAGCTTTGACTCGGTGGCTATCCTGAACTACGACTGCAAGTAACTCTTTTGAGGTGGCGCACACGAGTCCACATATTCACCATATCAATACACCACTATGGACCCGCTCCCGTCTCCCTACGAGAACGCCATCCATAGCACTCACGCTTATTTTGCGCATTTTAGAGTATCCACTTTCACTTGTCTATGAACTAATATAGGCAACCCGAAGTCCTTCTCATGAACACGGCTATTCAATAGATCATATTAAACCCTGCAGGGTGTACTTCTTCACACGCTCTCACCACTTACCGCGTTTACACGACATGTACTCGGCAACCTTCAAGCGGAAGCCCAACGTGGGTGTCGGCCACGGCCTACCTAAACACTCAAGTCCCTAGTCCAGGTTTATCGCCTATTCGGGTTCCATCCGCAGGAGTCCGCCGAGGTTTCCCATACAGCCCCGAACGATGTGTGCGGGGTTCCCGAGATACCAAACGGGCACTCGGTACACGGGCCATGGTGCCTACCGCAACACAACCCACCCCTAAGGTCAGTGTTGCGTATGCCCCAAACATGCTACAAACACCGAAACTACTTGCAACTCCTTGATGAGGACAAGGGTGGTTAAGAAGCCGAGAGGGTCAATTAAGGATCCCAATGCGTGGTAGTAACTGTTTCATGGATCACAAACACGAACTCAGTTCACGAGGACGGTTTCAATGAGACAACCCACCATGTACTCCTACATGGCCTCTCACCGCTACCTTTACCAAATCGCGTTCACACACTTAGCTCACACACACATGAGGACATGTTCACACAACCATTCCAATTCATTCCCGATGAATCGGACCTGACTCAACTCTAAGCGAGAGCAGTGCATGACAAACAAGCATAAATGAGTAGGCACAACATGGCTCAAACAATTCCTACTCATGCTAGTGGGTTTCATCTAATTACTGTGGAATGACAGGTCATGCAAAGGATCAAGGGGTTCAGCTACCGCAGCAAGTAACACATGAGTCGTTGTTGCCCTAATGCAGTAAAATAGAGCAGGAGCGAGAGAGTGGGATTATATCGGAATGAACAAGGGGGTTTTGCTTGCCTGGCACTTCTGAAGATAATATAGTTCTTCATCGGTGTCATCGAACTCATCGTCGAGACGTCGCTCTCTCGAGAGGGACAATTACCGGCAAACAAGAGAGAACACAATCAATGCAATGCACATTCACATGAATGACATGTCATATTAAGGTACTGAATTCACCTAATGCAACAGTAATCCAAGTTAGTTGAAGTGGAATTCAAACAAGGTTGAACTCCAACCCCAAATGCTATTTCATAAATTACCCTAATCATGATTCATCCTATTCAGTGAGGTTAACTTGTTCAAACATGCATGAAAGTGCCATAAACAGATTCTTCATATTTTTCTGATCATTTTTCATATATAAATTATTTCCATTGGAGTTATAGATTATTTTCTATGATTTTTAGAAGTTTAGGACATTTTCTGGAATTTCCTGAATTATTATAAATCCAGAAAATGATTTATGGCGTCACCTCTACGTCACTGTGACGTCAGCAGGTCAGCTGGGCGCCCCAGGTCAAACCTGACCTGTGGGTCCCGCGTGTCAGTGGCACAACTATTTAACCCAGTTATTTAGCCTTAAGTTAATTCTAACTAAGCTGTTTGTGGGGCCGGGGCCCACTAGTCAGCGACTAACTAGCTAACTAACCTAGGTTAATTAGTGTTAAGCTAATACTAACTAAAATGTCAGGGGGTGGCCCACACATCAGTGACGCACGGGGGAGGTCAAACCATGGTCAAACCCGGGCCAACTCGCCGGAGTTGACCCGCGGCTCGTCGCCGGCGGAGCCAGAGACGGCGGAGGGGTGCGGGTTTCCTCCTCCGGCGACCAAATGACCGGCGGAGGGCGTCTATGTGACGCGGGCGCTCGTCCGCGTCGAGTAGTGGCAGCGGCTGGGCCTAAGATGGCCGGAGTCGTCACCGGCGTCGACCGTGGTGGTCGCCGGAGCTCGGGCGAGCTCGGGTCGACGCCTTCGGTGGCGGGAGGCTCGTGCGAGGCACCTACGTGATCTATGCAGCTGGGAGAAGGTGAGACGACACCGGGCCACTAGGTGGCGGAGGCACGCCGGCGGTCGGTCACAAGCGGCGGCGGGTTTGGTCAAGGTGGGTATCGTGGTTAGGGGCGAGAACGAGTCGGGAAGAGGGGAAGCGACAGAGGAGCTCACGGCGGTCTGGCGATGGCATCGGCGAGCTCCTGGGAGGCACCGAGCCGGCGAATTCGTCGATGAAGTCCGGCGGGTCCGAGAAGGGGAAAAGTGGCGGGGCGGCGCCTCGGGGCTTCTCCGGTCGCGTGTGACGGCGGGGAGGGCGAGGATGGAGTGGCGGAGCTGGTGGGCTAGTTGGGGAGCGAGGGAGGCCCTGTGGCCATGGTGGTGGCGAGCGGCAGCGACGACGGCCTTCGGTCAAGAGAGAAAGGGAGCAGAGGAGAGGAGGCGTTCGAGAGAGAGAGGGGCCGGGGTCGAGGCGGCGCCGAGGAGGAGCTTCGAGGCCCTTCGGTGAGGCAGGCGAGCAGGGAGGAGGCGTGGCGTGCTCGGGGGCGTGCGCCGTGTCCTCCTCTGCCTACTGGCAGAGGTAGGCGACGAGCGGCGGGGCGGTTGGTGGGCTGGGCCTCAGCCACAGTGCTGGGCCTCATGGGGCGCCAGGTAGGCTGCAGGTAAGTTATTCTCTCCCTCTCCTATTTCTGTTTTCTATTTATTTTTGGTATGTTTGAATTAGTAAAAATACTAACTTATTTTGTAAAATCCTGACAAAAATTGTGGGCACTATTTGAATTATTTCCAACAGCCCTCAATTGTTTTTAGAAGTATTGAAACATCTTAAATTATTTATAAGCATTAAATGCTCCAATTCAAATACTTTAAGAATTAGTCCAATGACCAAATATGTCATGAATAATGTGCATCACCCCTGGTTATGTTTTAAAGCATTTTTCCAGATATGATGAACATTTTTGAAGTCCATTTGGTACATTGAAAAATATTTCTTAGCCGAACCTATTTGAATTGTTTTTGGGTGCTAGGGCTTGGTCATCCCCATTTCAAATTTCATGAAAATTAACATGATGCAAGGATGCAATGCTACTAGTTACAAACAAGCTCTAGGGCTGATCTGGGGCTGTGACAGCTCACCCCCACTAAACAAGAATCTCGCCCCGAGATTCAAGACGTGAGGTAAGAGGAAAAGGGAAGGTCACAAACTATCACAATCTTCATGATCCATTTGCCCTTCTCGAAGATGTTGATTCATTCCATCATCTTGGTCTTGACGTCTTCGAGATCTTCACTCGACACGACAACGGAAAGAGGGGGAAACAATACATGATTCGATCTTCACGAAGATCAAGTAAACATGATCGACTCACGGACTGAGATGGTGACACATCTCGAGTTGGGACACAAAACACATCGAGAGGGATGGAAGAACAAAGGACGGGGTTTGATTGGTGGCCACAATTCCACGCTTAGAGAGATGGTGGATGGTGTCAAGGTGGCGAGGAAATATTTATCATGATCCCGTAACGGGACACCTCGAGAAAGGTGACGCAAAGAACTATTCCCTTAAGTGGCAAAAGAGTTACTTTTGAATTAGAAATCATTGAGACTCTTCATACCAGCCTAAGGCAATTCACAACGATCGTTTGGCGGAGTGCAAAGGAATGGTACACCCGGACTAGAATGGATGATGTGGACTACCTTGTTGAAGACAACGCAATGGATGATTTTTGCTTATCATCGGAGGTGGAGGGGACCCATGGTGGGACCACTTTTGAGGATGACCCTGAATAAGAATTACTAAAGAGGCAGCCGGTAGTGAAATGGCACAAGGACAGTGCAAGCTGGGAACGAAATGCAACTGTTGGAATGTTCCAACCATCATATCTGCCTGAGATTCAGATCTGATTGGGGATAGGATACTTCAGACTCGGCATTTCTGAAAAGAAAGTTTGCAACACGATCGACGAGATGGTATTGCGAGATTCTCGAGGAATGAACCAAGGTAGTAAGCTCCAAAACATGAGCGGGTTCTGCTACAAACAGGTGAACATGTTGTCCCGGACAAACATGGCCACGTAGTAGTCTTATAATAAAACACTACCGAGTTCAGGTGGGGAACCATAATCGAGGATATCGAAGTCTTTACGCAAGTCCATGGATTAGATCCCAAGCATAGACTTCTTTTCCTTGAGCAAATCAATCAGTGGCTTGGTGTGCTAGGAATACATATAGAATGAAGGTTGCAAGTCTCCGTGCTCTGAATACTTCGCACATATGCATGGTGACTTGGGATGATTCCAAGGGAAACAACAAACCTTTCTCAAATTCATGGCGGCAACTTGCACCTAATGCACGTGAATTAGAGGAAGTCACTTCTTCCATCCAAGCATAAGCTTTATGAACGAAACACAAAGAAATTTTTACACAAGTTTCCAACACTAGGTTGATGTTCATCATGACTCATGGGGGAGACAAAATACTGCCGTGGGCTCAACAATAGCTCATCGGAATTTCCATATCACTGGACTTCCACCATCATGTGAACACGGTGATAGCATTGGTCAGACCAAAGGTATAATGGTGTATGCTCGAGGGTCAACCACGAGTAAGACAACATTACGAGCACCGTTAGTACTGATTTGACTTGACAATGGCCCATACTCAAGTCAACGAATTGATAGGACAATAGGTCCACAATCGATCACAGGACCAATCGATGAAGATATCATCCTTCTTCAACACACACTACACAAGAATATCCCTTGGAACGAACTAAGTTGGACAAGCTTTTATCTTCCAACTCTCCAAGTTGTTGTCTAGCTTAACCAACTAGCTCAGGGGTATCCAACACAGATTCTTGGAGAAGGGTGGTTCACAAGAAACCAACTTGATCACGAGCCCAACATAACAGTCAGAAACAACCCGCAACACTTCCAAGAAGATATTTGGAAAGTCACGAACCACCGGTATGTTACTAAGCTCGAGAACAATCTTGCTTTTGAGGGCAAGACGATATGATCAAATGAGTGAGGACTAGACAAGATCCTAACTCAACAATCGAAATGTGCACCAGAAATAAGGACTAGGTAGCACGATCAATCTTAGGATGATGATTTAATAACCAACACGCTAAGAAGGAGGATATTGTCCATTAGCTACCAAGCAACGAGTTGCTCGGAGTACTGATGTCACACATCACAACTCACTTGTCGGCATTCCGGTTGCAACAACACGGAACCGAGGAGTGAATAGTGATGGCGAGAAGTATCACTGCGTCAAGAATTCCTAAGAGGTTGTGCAATTCCCATGACATTCTTGACATAAGATGGCAATACTTCAGGGTAGAACAGAATCAAAAGCTGGATTGGCATTTGATCTGCGGAATGCAACTGCTTTGACCCAATCCTAGATATGGATGAGGCACTGGAGTTGGTTTCTCCAAGTCATTCCGAAATAGAACGGCTTGACAGACCACAAGAGTAAAAGGCATCGATGAACTCAAATGCACCCATACCCTTGGTTATCAACTGATAGAGGATGGTCGGGGTACAACTAAAGAGAGCAACTCAAAGAAACTTATAATTTTCTGAGTTGTGGATGCACAGATTAGTATGTCGAGCAAGCTCAACATTTCTTCCGAATAACCCATGCAGAGAGGTAGAATTGGCAGATTCACAATTATGAATGGAGAACTCCTCAAGAGCACTCTTATTGTGATGTTTTGATTTAACAAGGAACTTCTGCCATAAGCGGTTCGTAGTATTTGGAAGAAGGGAATACCACGGACCTCGAGGACTATCGCAAAGGTTACTAATATCCTAAGGGTACTAGCAAATACTAACAACATGAAGTAAGTAGGGTGAATCTCGGGTTCAAGAACCCAGGAATAGAATACATACTACTAAATGGCATCACGGGATGCTTTCAAGAATAATGGCCAGAATCATCGCACTAGGGATACAAAAGCATTGCTAGATTGCTAGGTGACTTCCTAAACACCTAGGGTCATAATAATAGTTCCAACATATATGTCGAGGCAACAGAGTACCTCGAACCGACTGGTAGTGTTCTTATTCGACCAAAAGGACATCGGAAACGGAAGGAAAGGATTTGCAAATGCATCAGACTATTTAGAGACCTGGGATGACTCGGACAGCATAACGGCTGTAAATGCTCAAAATGATTGAGATATCTGGCAAAAATGGTGGCATAGCCACTCAACAACATCATAACAAGATTCTGAGATCAACAGTTACCATACAGAAATAGTAGGAACTGAACTGGGGATTAAAACCAACAATCTTATAGGTCTATGGATTAGTAACACGTCATCCCGATAGATAGATGAGAAGCCTAGTTCTTAACCCGAGAGGAGAAGAGGATGACTCAGATCGAAGGCCATGAGGTATAAGGAGTAAAAAGAGCCTTACGTTCCTTCCACAATCAATTCCTTACATAACTAAAGCATTTCTAGACACAACTTCGACCAGTTTGGCTTGGTAATCCTCTGAGCGATCAGCTCGATACCAACGCTGTCAGACCCCGATCCTAAGTCACACCGATCTAGCATGTAACACATCATATCACTTTGCGGCCTCACGACGGTATTCCCACGGTGTCGCCTTACCATGGCCGGGACCGTTTAGCCTTTTGGCTCACGTATATGATAGTGTCGCTAGCATCCATATGACAAAGAACCGGGCCGACATGGCTAGTCGTGAACCCAAAGCGGCGCTAACCTATGGGGACAGCATACATGAATCACATCGAGCATGTCGGTCATCAACGATATATTAGGGCTGTAGCACTGGGCTAACAGGACTCCGTATCCCGGCTGTAGCAAGCTAGACAGGACTCGAATAATACCGCGTGACATTTCCCGAAGGGACGGACATAGGAACGAAGTGAAACACATGCCGCCAGTCAAGTGTCCAAGCGGTAGTCTTTGGGCTAGCAGGACTCCGTGAACCGGTCAGAAGCGGACTACTATCGCCGTAATCACGAGACTACATTTCCCCATATGAGAGGCTGCCAAGGATAAACAACTAGTTTGTCGGATCCCACACATACCAAGCATTTCAAACATACACACATTATGCTCAATATGCGTAGATACAACATGGCATCACAACATAACTCTACGACTCAAAATATTATTCATTAGGCTCCGAGGAGCGAGATATTACAAACATGGGCCTCATGACCCAACACTCAGAGCATACAAGTCAAAGCACAAGCGGAAGCTAATCATGTCTGAGTACAGACAACTATAAATGCAAAAGGCTGAGAAGCGACTATCTACCGAGATCCGCCGAGGGCACAAGATCGTAGCTGAGGTAACAAGCTAAACTTCAAGTCCAAGCGGAACTACTAGCGAGACCGACGCGTCTCTCGCAAAACATAAAATAAGCAAACGTGAGTACAATTGTACTCAGCAAGACTTACATCGATCTAACTACATATGCATCATTATCAAAGGGGTGGTGGAGTTTGGCGCAACAAGCCAGCTTTGACTCGGTGGCTATCCTGAACTACGATCGCAAGTAACTCTTTTGAGGTGGCGCTGCGAGTCCACATATTCACCATATCAATACACCACTATGGACCCGCCCCGTCTCCCTACGAGAACGCCATCCATAGCACTCACGCTTATTTTGCGCATTTTAGAGTATCCACTTTCACTTTTCTATGAACTAATATAGGCAACCCGAAGTCCTTCTCCATGACACGGCTATTCGAATAGATCATATTAAACCCTACAGGTGTACTTCTTCACACACTCTCACCACTTACCGCCGTTTACGACATGTACTCGGCAACCTTCAAGCGGAAGCCCAACGTGGGTGTCGGCCACGCCTACCTAAACACTCAAGTCCCTAGTCCGGGTTTATCGCCTATTCGGGTTCCATCCGCAGGAGTCCGCCGAGGTTTCCCATACAGCCCGAACGATGTGTGCAGGGTTCCCGAGATACCAAACGGGCACTCGGTACACCGGCCACGGTGCCTACCGCAACACAACCCACCCCTAAGGTCAGCGCTATGCGTGCCCCAAAGATGCTACAAACACGAAACTACTTGCAACTCCGGATGAGGACAAGGGTGGTTAAGAAGCCGAGAGGGTCAATTAAGGATCCCAATGCGTGGTAGTAACTGTTTCATGGATCACAAACACGTAACTCAGTTCCCGAGGACGGTTTCAATGAGACAACCCACCATGTACTCCTACATGGCCTCTCACCGCTACCTTTACCAAATCGCGTTCACACACTTAGCTCACACACACAGTAGGACATGTTCACACAACCATTCCAATTCATTCCCGATGAATCAGACCTGACTCAACTCTAAGCAAGAGCAGTGCATGACAAACAAGCATAAATGAGTAGGCACAACATGGCTCAAACAATTCCTACTCATGCTAGTGGGTTTCATCTAATTCTTGTGGAATGACAGTCATGCAAAGGATCAAGGGGTTCAGCTACGCAGCAAGTAACACATGAGTTGTTGTTGCCCTAATGCAGTAAAATAGAGCAGGAGCGAGAGAGTGGGATTATATCGGAATGAACAAGGGGGTTTTGCTTGCCTGGCACTTCTGAAGATAATATAGTTCTTCATCGGTGTCATCGAACTCATCGTCGATGACGCCGCTCATCGAGAGGGACAATTACCGGCAAACAAGAGAGAACACAATCAATGCAATGCACATTCACATGAATGACATGTCATATTAAGGTACTGAATTCACCTAATGCAACAGTAATCCAAGTTAGTTGAAGTGGAATTCAAACAAGGTTGAACTCCAACCCCAAATGCTATTTCATAAATTACCCTAATCATGATTCATCCTATTAAGTGAGGTTAACTTGTTCAAACATGCATGAAAGTGCCATAAACAGATTCTTCATATTTTTCTGATCATTTTCATATATAAATTATTTCCATTGGAGTTATAGATTATTTTCTATGATTTTTAGAAGTTTAGGACATTTTTCGAATTTCCTGAATTATTATAAATCGAGAAAATGATTTATGGCGTCACCTCTACGCCACTGCGTGACGTCAAGCAGGTCACTAGGCGCCCAGGTCAAACCTGACCTGTGGGTCCCGCGTGTCGATGGCACAACTATTTAACCCAGTTATTTAGCCTTAAGTTAATTCTAACTAAGTTTTGTGGGGCGGGGCCCACTAGTCAACGACTAACTAGCTAACTAACCTAGGTTAATTAGTGTTAAGCTAATACTAACTAAAATGTCGGGGTGGCCCACACATCGCTGACGCACGGGAGGTCAAACCATGGTCAAACCCGGCCAACTCGCCGGAGTTGACCATGCTCGTCGCCGTGAGGAGAGAGGCAGCGGAGAATCTTGGGTTTCCTCCTCCGCGACCAAATGACCCGCGAGGCGTCTATGTGACGCGGCGCCGCGCCGAGTAGTGGCAGCGGCTGGGCCTAAGATGGCCGGAGTCGTCACCGGCGTCGACCGTGGTGGTCGCCGGAGCTCGGGCGAGCTCGGGGTCGACGCTACGGTGGCCGGGGAGGCTCGTGCGAGGCACCTACGTGATCTATGCAGCGCGGGGAGAAGGCTGAGCACGACAGCCGGGCCACTAGGTGGCCGGAGGCACGTCGGCGGCGGTCACAGGCGGCGGCGGGTTTCGGTCAAGGTGGGTATCGTGGTTAGGGGGCGAGAACGAGTCGGGGAAGAGGGGGAAATGACAGAGGAGCTCACGGCGGGTGCGGCGATGGCATCGGCGAGCTCGGGGAGGCACCGGAGCCGACGAATTCGTCGATGAAGTCCGGCGGGTCCGAGAAGGGGAAAAGTGGCGGGGCGGCGCCTCGGGGCTTCTCCGGTCGCGTGTGACGGCGGGGAGGGCGAGGATGGAGTGGTTGAGCTGGTGGGCTAGTTGGGGGAGCGAGGGAGGCCCTGTGGCCGCGGTGGTGGCGAGCGGCGGCGACGACGGCGCTCGGTCCGGGCGAGAGAGAGGGAGCAGAGGAGAGGGAGGGCGTTCTGGAGAGAGGAGAGGGGCCGGGGGTCCAGGGCGGCGCCGAGGAGGAGCCGAGGCCCTTCGGTGAGGCAAAGCGAGCAGGAGGAGGCGTGGCGTGCTCGGGGCGTCTTGCCGTGTCCTCCTCTCGCCTCTTGGCAGAGGTAGGCGACGAGCGGCGGGCGGTTGGTGGCTGGGCCTCGGCCACGATCTTTTGGCCTCATGGGGCGCCAGGTAGGCTGCAGGTAAGTTATTCTCTCCCTCTCCTATTTCTGTTTTCTATTTATTTTTGGTATGTTTGAATTAGTAAAAATACTAACTTATTTTGTAAAATCCTGACAAAAATTGTGGGCACTATTTGAATTATTTCCAACAGCCCTCAATTGTTTTCAGAAGTATTGAAACATCTTAAATTATTTATAAGCATTAAATGCTCCAATTCAAATACTTTAAGAATTAGTCCAATGACCAAATATGTCATGAATAATGTGCATCACCCCTGGTTATGTTTTAAAGCATTTTTCCAGATATGATGAACATTTTTGAAGTCCATTTGGTACATTGAAAAATATTTCTTAGCCGAACCTATTTGAATTGTTTTTGGGTGCTAGGGCTTGGTCATCCCCATTTCAAATTTCATGAAAATTAACATGATGCAAGGATGCAATGCTACTAGTTACAAACAAGCTCTAGGGCTGATCTGGGGCTGTGACATTATAAAGGTGCTCTATAGGTATGTTCGAAGGTGTTTGTTGGGTTGGCATAGATCGAGATTAGGATTTGTCACTCCGAGTATTGGAGAGGTATCTCTGGGCCCTCTTGGTAATGCACATTATAATAAGCCTTACAAGCAATGTGACAAATGAGTTAGTTGTGGGATGATGTATTACAGAACGAGTAAAGAGACTTGCCAGTAACGAGATTGAACTAAATAGGTATGTGGATACCGACGATCGAATCTCGGGCAAGTAACATACCGATGACAAAGGGAATAACGTATGTTGTCATTACGTTCGACCGATAAAGATCTTCGTAGAATATGTAGGAGCCAATATGAGCATTCAGGTTCCGCTATTGGTTATTGACCGGAGAAGTGTCTCAGTCATGTCTACATAGTTCTCGAACCCGTAGGGTCCGCACGCTTAACGTTCGATGATGATTTTGTATTATATGAGTTATGTGATTTGGTGACTGGATGTTGTTCGGAGTCCCGGATGATATCACAGACATGACAAGGAGTCTAAAAATGGTCGAGAGGTAAAGATTGATATATAGGACGATGGTATTCGGACACCGGAAGTGTTCCGGGGGGTATGGGGTACATATCGGGTCACCGGAAGGGGTTCCGGGCACCCCTGCAAAAGATATGGGCCTTATGGGCCAAGAGAGGAAACACACCAGCCACAAGGGGCTGGTGCACCCCCCCCCCCCCCATATGGTCCGGCCTAAGTGGATAAGGAAAAGGGGAGGAGGAAAGGAAAGAGAGGGAATAGGATTCCCCCTTCCTTCCCCCTCTCCCCTCTTTCCTTCCCCCTCTCCCCTCTTTCCTTCCCCCTTCCATATACAAGGAAGGGGGAGGCCGAATTGGAATAGGGCCCCCAAGTAGGATTCCTCCTACTTGGGGCGCCCAAGGCAGCTCCCCTCCCCCTCCCACCTATATATACATGGGGAGGGGGCGCCTAGAATACACACCATTGATTCCTAGCCATGTGTGGCGCCCCCCTCCACAGTTTACGCCTCTGGTCATATTCACGTAGTGCTTAGGCGAAGCCCTGCGTGGATCACTTCACCATCACCGTCACCATGCTGTTGTGCTGCCGGAACTCTCCCTTGACACTTTGCTGGATCAAGAGTTCGAGGGACGTCATCAAGCTGAACGTGTGCAGAACTCGGAGGTGTCGTACGTTCGGTGCATGATCGGTCGAAACGAGAAGAAGTTCGACTACATCAACCGCGTTGTCAAATGCTTCCGCTATCAGTCTACGAGGGTACGTGGACACACTCTCCCCCTCTTGTTGCTATACATCTCCTAGGTAGATCTTGCGTGAGCGTAGGAACTTTTTTGAAATTGCATGCTACGTTTGCCAACACTTTTCATTCACAACTTGGCTTGTGCTGCCGACAGCCCCCAATCACTGAATCCATATGCTCCGTGGACCATGTATGCAATTGAGCAACTCATCAATGAAAAGTTCTTCTTGGCTCATGCTCCTAAAGTATTCATGCCACCAGTACATGACACTCTCTGTATGGTGAAGGATATTGGAAAAGGAAAGGCACCGGTTGATGCTGCTGGTACTGCGTCTGCGTCTGAAAATACTCCGAAAGTTTAGCAAGCTAGGGTTGAAATTCATCGCGAAGAAAATCCATCTCTGTATGAGATTTGCATTCGCACACAGCAAGTACTTGAAAGCCACATGAAGCTGGATCGAAAAGAGAAGCTGGAGTTGATGACTCAGCTAAATTCACTTCATAATTATCCTCGCCAAACTCTTCTGCATGAGAAGGAAGCAAAGAAGAGATCTTGGACTCTGCTAAGGTAACATTATTCTCGCAAGCCGCTGACAAGGGCATCAAGAAGGAGTATGACTATCTGGACTTACTTGTTGTACCTTGCATCCAAAGGCAAACTTCTGTGCTCCCACAACGTTCTATATCAACTGACCTGCTGTTTGTCGGACACGATGATGAGATTGCACACACAGCCGGTACTCTCATCTACAAGCCACATGTCATCACACCAATTCCTCCAGAGCCCATGCTGCCACTCCTGCTTCTGCCTCGACCATTACTCGCTCTACGGATCATGATTCATTGAGTGGTTTTGTTATGATTCTGAGGACACTTCGGAAGAGTAGTTCCTCGTATGTTTTCTCTTTCCTTTTTGACACTTGTTGACAAAAAGGGGGAGAAGTACATCGAGTGATAGATTATCGGGGTATTTGTTGGGCTTTTTATTCGTCATTTGCTTTTTGCAGTCAAACGTTTTTGTTTTCCCCTCGAACAATTTGCTTGATAAACTTAACGCATCGCTTGTGGTGTTAAAATACTCGGTCTCCATGTAATTATCTATCGTACAGGGAAAGTATATGCTCCACTAGGATAAAAGGAAATCATCGAGTAATGACACAAAGAGGGAGAAGTACATCAAGTACTAGAGGAACCATACTTGTTATGGTTGGATATGCTATGATTGTTATACTTCATTACCTAACCTTGCAGTAAAGAAAGTCAGCCTGAGCTTTAAATCTTTAATGTTGTGAAAGCTATCTACATGATTGACAAAGTGTTTTTCCTCGCACATATCCGTTATATCATCTTTATTGCAGGAAATCCACATTTGAAGCATATCCACTTCGAGCAATATACTCATGTTTATCCTACATTGTTCATATTCCAATATCTAACTTGCAGGAAACTTATATATCGTGTGGATTCAAATTGTGTTCCGAGAAAACCTTCATGTCTTATCTTCCGTCACAAATCTTTCAAAGTATTCATTATATCTAACTCAGATTAAGGATTGTGTGACAGGAATTACCTCAGACATCGTTGATTGCATTGAAAGAAACCAAGAATGAGATCATATGTCAATAATACTCATACAAAGAATTACCTCGCCACCCTCCGGTTTATTTTATGCTTTGATGCATATCTTCAGGGGGAGCGTGTTTTATCTTCGCAATTATCTCTCATCTCTTATTATCCTTCACATTTCATTCCATTCATTACCTATCCTTTGATGTGATCTGCTTCGTCAACAATCGTCCAAAAAGGGGGAGATTGTTGGTGCAATATCTGCCTACCCGTGTTTTGGAGATTGTTGATAAAAATAGGTATGGACTGATTTGTTTGCTAGTGCATAAAGAGAGAAATAGTCCATACAAGAACCGAAGAGATTGTTGCCTCCAGTGCTAAGTTTGAGTAACTTCACCGAAGCATATCTGCGTTGTAGAGAAGAACAGGCTAAATCTGTTGAAGATATATAGTCGATAAGATTGATGTGAAGGAATTAACCCCTCGAAATTTTACTGCTCAAGCGAAGCACATGTTTCGGTATGGCCGTCCGAAGAAATTGACTGCAGCGAATGGAAGTCAGAGACAAAGTGAAGATGTAGTATTCATTTCGTTGTTCCCCTTTCATTTATTTGAGTCATAGGACCTCTGTACTATTAAGAGGGGTATAGGTTCTCGAAGCTTAGATCCGCAGTGATGCTTAGCCAAAAACCTATGGAAGATGCGAGAGAAATCTCTTTATGCTCCGAATGATTACCTGGCAGCAGTAGACGTTGTTCTTCGTGCTGCAATAAATATCTTTCGGACTGAGGAGTTAGCATTACTTGCTCCGCAAGTAATGTTACCATTGTGCTCAAATTATGACCATTGGACTCGTGTCGTTCAGTCATTGGCTGCTCCTCATGTCCAATTTGGTCTTTTCCCATCAGGGAAGGTTGCGGCTATAAATAGCCACCCCGCTCCAACATTTTCCGTTGGCTGCTCCGTTTAAGATTTCTAAGAAGATTGATTTGAGCAACCCATCTCCAAGTGATTTGAGTTTAAGATCCACCAAGAGAAAAATCAAGAGCCAAAACTTAGACAGTGGTATAGCATCACAGTAGTTCTGAGTTAGAGTTCTTGTACCTGTTACTCTTGAGAGTTGCGCACTCTCTAGACGGGTAGGTTTCGGCTCGAGTTTTGAAGAGTTGTTGTCTTCACCGAGCTAGATCTTCAGCAACCAATAGTGATTGTGGTTCGCGAAGGTTGACCGAAGGTTTGGAGATCGCCAACAAGTATCTACCACGAGTGAAATCAACTGAAGTCTAATCAGCTTCGAGTTGAAGGAGAATAGGGTGAAGAGAGTTTATATTCCGTGTTAAGTCAGAGCCCCTCCAACCAGACATATCCCTTTGGCAGAAGGGTGAACTGGTCTACCAAATATCTTTGTCGCCTTCGAGCACCATGATACGTCTCCAACGTATCTATAATTTTTTATTGTTCCATGCTATTGTATTATCTGTTTTGGATGTTTTATATGCATTAATATGCTATTTTATATTATTTTTTGGGACTAACTTATTAACCCAGAGCCCAGTGCCAGTTTCTGTTTTTTTTCTTGTTTTTGAATTTCAAGAAAGGAATATCAAACGGAGTCCAAACGGAATAAAACTTTCGCGATGATTTTTCTTAGACCAAAAGACACACGTAGGACTTGGAGACGAAGTCGGAGGAGTCCCGAGGCGGCCACAAGCCTCAAGGGCGCGCCCTAGGGGGGAGCCCTAAGGGCTTGTGGGCCCCTCAGAGCTCCTCCAACCCTAATTCTTGGCTTATAAATTCAGAAATATTCCCAAATGACCAGCAGCGTCCACCAAAATACTTTTCCGCCGCCGCAGGTCTCTGACCTCGTGAGATCCCATCTGGAGGCCTTTTCCAATACTCTGCCGGAGGGGGATTCGATCACGGAGGGCTTCTACATCAACTCTATTGCCCTTTTGATGAAGCATGAGTAGTTTACCACAGACCTACGAGTCCATAGCTAGTAGCTAGATGACTTCTTCTCTCTCTCTGATGATCAATACCATGTTCTCCTTGATGTTCTTGGAGATCTATCTGATGTAATATTCTTTTGCGGTGTGTTTGTCGAGATTCGATGAATTGTGGATTTATGATCAGTTTATCTATGAATATTATTTGAATCTTCTCTGAATTGTTATATGCATGATTTGATATCTTTGTATTTCTCTTCAAATTATCGGTTTGGTTTGGCCAACTAGATTGGTTCTTCTTGAAATGGGAGAGGTGCTTAGTTTTGGGTTCAATCTTGCGGTGATCTCACCCAGTGACAAAGTAGGAGTAGCGAGACACGTATTGTATTGTTGCCATTAAGGGTAAAAAGATGGGGTTTTCATCATATTGCTTGAGTTTATCCCTCTACATCATGTCATCTTACTTAAGGCGTTACTCCATTTTTATGAACTTAATACTCTAGATGCATGTTGGATAGCGGTCGATGTGTGGAGTAATAGTAGTAGATGCAGGCAGGAGTCGGTCTACTTGACACGGATGTGACGCCTATATTCATAATCATTGCTTGGATATCATCGTAACTTTGTGCTTTTCTATCAATTGCTCGACAGTAATTTGTTCACCCGCCGTGTTATTTTCCTTCAAGAGAGAAGCCTCTAGTGAAACGTATGGCCTTCGGATCTATTTTCCATCATATATTTTCAGATCTATAAACCAAAAAACCCAAAAATACCTCATTGTAATTTATTTACTTTTACTTCCTTTTACGTTATAGTAATCTTTTATATCTTTCTCTATCAGATCTCACCTTTGCAAGTGACCGTGAAGGGATTGACAACCCCTTTATCACGTTGGGTGCAAGTGTTTGATTGTTTGTGCAGGTACATAGATTGGAGACTTGTGTGTATCTCCTACTGGATTGATACCTTGGTTCTCAAAACTGAGGGAAATACTTATCTCTACTTTGCTGCATCACTCTTTCCTCTTCAAGGGAAAAACCAACGCAAGCTCAAGAAGTAGCACACCACCGGTTCCATTTACTTCACTGCAATACTTTCAGCAGTTTTCATTCGTGCTATGTGACGATAGTTTATGTGATCAGTCATACTCTGCTGCATATCTTTTGCTCCTATTTCTTCTGTCATTTACATCAGTCGTAGTTTAATTCTCTCTATGTTGCACCCTTGCCATATTCTTATGCTATCTTAGTTCTCTTCATCGTCTGTGTGTGATCTTTTCCCTGAGTGTAGCTCTTCTTTATCGTTATTCTTCGAAGTGTATTTCTAGCCCTCTGTCATGATATTATTTCTGTTGGCCCATTGCGTTACCATCATTGTCTTCAAGCCTATCATATATTATGCTCGTACCATTATTGCTTCTTATCTCGAAGACTTTGTTCCATAATAGTACGCTTTCTTGATTGCATATCTACCGAACCTTATGTTCGCTGTTGTGTTTGGGATCAATTCAATACTTTCGCAAGAAATTTTTAATCTTCCATTCACCCCCCTCTGTTCGATATACTCTCGGTCCTAACAGACAAAAACAAAAATAAAATGCAGCAACTCCCCTTATCAATCAGAAGTAGTAAGAAGGCCTTGTTTATCTTGAGTGGAACAACAACAACAAAATATAGAAATAATTGAGAAAACAACATATAGCTTAATGATGCGTTTGGTAGGTTGTGTCGTTTTTTGGGCTATTTGCATGTGTATCCCAACTGAGCCAGGCTGAGTGAAAAAAAGGAAGAAAAACATGTTCTGGATATACTTAGTTTTTCTGCATCCCCTCCAGCATGGCTGAGCAAAGACGCACGCATGGTGTTTTGCTGTAGGCTTGCTCTAGGCAGATGCAAACTGTTGTTGGTTGGTTACAATCAAGACATGTGGTCTGATAACCTCTTGTTGGAGTGGTAAGGTTACTAGCACGCACATCTTAACATAGCCAACCAATAACAGGAAAAGCATAAACCAAAGTCCTACTCATCGGTTAAACTGACAAATAGTTGCGGCAAGTCTTAAACTAAACATCCAACATGAAAGACTTAAATTGGTGCAAAGATAACACCCTAAGGAGCCATTAAAAATGCATCCTCATGCCTCTTACACTTTGTCACCACCTCATCATCATCATTGTTGAAGTAACCTTCAAGATGTCGGGAGTCGCCAGCTTGAAGCTGACGAGGTACCCGATCTTGATTTGTGAGCAACAACGGATGTGGAAAGGGGGCTTTATCAAGGGTAAGCCTGTTGTTCATCGTCTGGACCATGACCCTCCACTCAGCCGATGTTCATTCTCATCATGAATTCTTGTGGGAAGGTGGTCAAGTTCTTGGTGAAGTCAAGGGGCATCGCCAAGAACTCCAATTTGGGTGCAAGGATGACCTTGCATAAGTGGCTTGATCTGTCGTCCTCATGGAAATGGTCATAGTTTTTAGGTTGTTGTCGAGCCCCACCACTGCCTTGCCCTTCTTGTCCGACACAACCTCCTTGCCCTTGGAGGAGTTCCCCGAAGCAACATGTTGATCCGCATCGAACGTATGAACATGAAGTCAATGGAGGGACAAAATGTGATACACATATGAACAAGATCAATGGAGGTATGCAGAAAATCTACTACACTTCATCGTTAGTATTCATTCATCCCACGACTAATGCATTGTTTGACCACACCTATGAAAGCTGCTGGCCAAACTTCAACATTCATTCATCCCACCCACATGCCGCTTGAACCTCCAAAGCCCCCATTTATCTACCACTTCACCTATACCTCTCTTCTACCGTCTACTCTTCCATAACTCTCTCTGTCTCACCACCACTCCATCGCCATGAACCCCTTCCCCACCGGCCCTCGATGGACGACATTCATCCTTGGGTGCTCGCTTTGTGAACACATGAAGTTCTTGAAGTCTACGGAGTTGTGTTCTCGGCTCAAGAACATGGAAATGAAGCATAAAGAGGCAAGATATTGTGCTATCGAAGGCGATGAATATAGAGATGAGGAGGTTGATGCCTGAACCAGCCAAAGGCACTATGTTAGTGTACATATCGTTGTGGCCGATGGAGGAGGATGAGTCAGCCGATCTGGGTAAGAGAGCTAGATCAGCCAAGTATAGGTCTATCGCAGCTCCTGCTGACTAGGCGACCATCGCAGTGGCATTGGCCACCATCATTTTGGAAGACGGCAACCAAAAGGATCCCTTTATATATAAATGAGATGTCTAGGGTTTACAGGGGGGTAGATGAGGTCAGTTCCTCCGCCACCCTAAAGCTTGGAGAGCACGCACATCGTCTTCACCACTTTAGGGCATCCTTACGCTCTTGGGCCTGATGGGCCCCGTCTATGGACCATGGTCGGACCCCCTTATGTTAGGTACCCAGGTATAGGACCCTGTCACCTAGTTCAAAGGACATCATATCGCAAAATCACAGAGGTATCCTTGGAAAAGCGCCATGATGCCTCCGGTTTCCCACCCCCTTCTATAAATAGGGAGGCAATGTCCTAAGGCCATTTTCACCTCGCATACTTGTCCTCTTCTTCTTGCTCGTGACTGCTCAAGCTCCACACTGACCGTGCTCGAGCTCCGAACCCTACCAGCCGCCTAAGTCCGCCCGTGCCCATCGTCACTGTCAAAGCTCGCGTTCGTCCGTCGTCGCCCGTCCTCGACTCGACGAGTCTTTCTCGGCGCCGCTTCCTAGATCTGTAAGTATCTTTTCACCTTTGATGTACTTCCACCGCTGCTCGGATGATGTTCATCGCCACAGCTCATCGTAATTCATCATCGACTAGGTTCATCTTCTCGCTAGATCTGTATATAGCTTAGATTAGATTGTTTTTTGCATATCATACCGCCTCCATGATACATCTATATTCTTGAAAATCCGTTTCTGTCACGGTAGTTTTTCTCTTCCGTTGCCATAGTAGTGTTCGTCTCTGTTGCTAGGTTTTGCCACCCCTTTTGACCTTTTTACCCAATATTATCTAGAACCAAAATTTTTTGTCAATCTCAGCAGTGGTTGTTTGTAGTAAACTGGTAACCCGGCCATCTGTCATCCCTTTTCAGCTTATAGGACGTAAAATTTCACAAGTAGCCATCCGTAGCTTGATTTCCTTCACTGACTTATTATTTCATTTCCACTTTGTAGCTTTCCATTCATCACATGCGCAAAGTGATGGCTCAAAGAAAAAGAAGGATGTCGACTGGGCAAAATCCACCATGACCGAATTGTTGGAAATATGCCCTAGAGGCAATAATATTGTATGATTATATTTTCATATTCATAGTTAAGTGTTTATATTTTCATGCTATAATTGCTATGATCCTGGAATATGCAATTCAGTGAAAAACTCATATGCACGTGTGAAATAATAAACGGATAAAATAAAGGTTCCTAGTCTCGCCTCTAAGATTAGTTCAAGTCTTGTTGGTGATCATGTTTTCCGGATCTTAGGATATCGTATAGTGTAATGATAATCCTAAAACAACATTGAGATTATGATATTGGAAGAACGATCATATTGAATCGACCCAAACTTGTTTGTTATGAATTGAGATAATATCGTCTGTAATCAATTGCAATAACACTGAGCGTTAATGTGTGATTTTGCTCCTTAGACCATGAGAGTATCGTACTCACTTCTTACCATACGATGGCCTTTGGGGTTGCTCAAACGTCACCTCTAACACGATGATCATAACGACAACTTACAAGTTCATCGGAAAGTTTGACAAAGTACTACATAGCTTGAGAGTGGGATTTGCTCCTCCGACGATGGAGAGATATTCTTAGGGCCCTCTCGGTGCGACGACATCCATCATCGTCTGGCTAGACACATTTGAGTACTTCATGGGGATGCCGGAACACAATAACGAGAAAGAAGAACAAAACCGGTAACGAGGATTTCGGTATAGTAAGCATGCATGTGATGACTTAGGAGGATAACGATGCATCCCGGGGTTTGTAAAGTATCGTGAAGCAAAGGGATAATCACATAATAAACCAAATGTTCACTCAAACATCATTTGTGTGCTCATAGGGATCGATATGGACATCAATGGTTCCGTTGTTGATCATTGAACGAACGGTTTCATTAATGTCTATGAATTACCGAACCTACGGGGTCATAAGCTTAAGGCAATCACGATCTGCTGAGTGTTAGTAGGATGGGAGTAATGAGAATATATTTATGAATTTTTTTCATTAATATTAGGAATAGTTCCGAGAGGATCTAGAAGCATTTTGGGGTCACCTACAGGGTTTGGGTGAATACCGGGTATTACCGATAAATATATATAGGTGGAAAATGTTTCTGGGTATGTTAAATTATATATAAAATGGTATGAAAATATTTAGACAATTTTATATTTAATTTAATATCAACGGGTCTAAAAAGGCCAAGAGGTGGAAGGCAACTTGGGCCACAAAAGCCCAAGTGGGAAGGCGCCTCCCTTCCCTAAGGAAGGAGGCCGAATAGGAGTGGGGGAGGAGTCCAACTCCTCCTCCCCCCTTGGCCGACGCCCCAAGGAGGCTTTCCCTCCTTGGTGGCAGCCCTCCCTCTCCCCTCTAACCTATATATACTTGAGGATTTGTGCTCTTTTAACATACAAGTTTTGGAGCCTCCTCTAGTTATTCTAGTTGTAGTTCTAGTTGGTCCTAGTTGACTAATTAGAGCTAGGATAATCCTCTTGTCCTCATAATTAGTAGCCCGGTGTGGTTCTAATATCCACCCTCTCATTCTCCGGCGACAATTAGCTCTAGACGGTGAAGTGCTGCCGGATCGTGAAGGCTTTGCACACTTGCAACCAAGTAGAGAGGCCATGCTTTCGGTCTTCGGTTCGAGGGACTATTCATGGGCGGTACGAGTGATCGTTCATCGATGGTCCGATGACTCTAAATACGATCTACACTGACATGTTCTTCTTCCGATGCAACTCGGTGACGGTAACGATCGTGATCCCAACCCGTTATGCATCTTCATATGATCTTGGGTGATCGTAGGCTTAATTTTTTTTGTTTTCTACTATGTTTCCCAATACAAACTTCGGTTTACACAGCTTGTGAACTCCTCAACACCATGTTCGTGTTCTGCTCAGGCACCAAGGGAAACCTTTGGTTGGCTTGCTAGCCAGGCAACATCGATGTTGCGGCGTCGTCTCTTCATTGGAGGTGTTGCCTGGGTGCTCACGAAGGCTACCAGAGTTGTTGCTGGAGGTGGTGGCCTCGTCGGTTCTTCGGCGAGGTTTGGGACATTGTGTCTTCCAGTGAAGGTTACCGATGTGGGCATGAGGCCCTGGAGCACAATGCGAGCCATCACGGCTTACCCTTGGCCAACACCTTCTTCAATTTCGGTTGGTTCCTGTTCTTCATTAGACGATTCCTAGGCGTGAAGGGTGGACAGTGCATTGACCTAGTCTGAGATGTGGTCGGGGTTGTGCTAATTTATTCAGTGTTGGTCGAGACCCGGTCTTTGTTCTTTGTGTCTTGCCTCATCGCCATTTGTGGCTTGATGTTCGCCTAGGCGAGTTGTTTATATCATTGTAGTCGTGATGTTGTGGACAGTGTGCCAAACGGCATTGTATCAGCCGCTTCGCTTTTCTTCTATGCTAATGATACACCTTTCCATGGTGTAGCCATAAAAAACATTAAACCAAACTCACCCTTAGACGCCGAATGGCAAAAGTCAAGGAAAACATTTCGTGCTGACCCACCGACCGAGCACTCGTCCGTTCGCTCTTGCGTCATTCAATGAGATAAGGATCGCAAGTTCCCTAGCACCTGCATGTGCCTTGTGGGCTCCATGCAACGCCCCTCCTGGCTCAGCCTTATCACTTCACGCGGTGTTGTCTTCATTTGTCCCTTTTATCGCACGAACACATGCGGGGCACACCACACCTCTACCACAGGGAAGTCCTCCATCTTTTTTTGGCTCAAAGCCGGCGGGCCCGGTCGTGCGCCCCCGCAACACCGCCATGGAATCCGCTCCATCCATCCATCTAGCTCCACTATGAAGAGCCGACCTCCACCCCTGGAAGCTACAACCAATTGAGCCAGAAGCAGCAGCCGTCATTGGGTTTCGCTGCTATCGGCGATGGATTTGCTACATCCATCATGGCGAAGCCGTGACCTCTAGGGCGGTGACTTTTTTTGTTGCAACCTGATGTCTGCTAGAACTACGTCGATATTTTCCCAAAGAAGAAGGGATGATGCAACACAACAACGGTAGGTATTTCCCTCAGTGATGAGACCAAGGTTATCGAACCAGTAGGAGAACCACGCAACACTACGTGAACAACACCTGTACACAAATAACAAATACTCGCAACCCGACATATTAAAGGGGTTGTCAATCCCTTTCGGGCAACGACACCAGAAATTGGCAAGTAGGACGTGAGAAAGCTGTAATAATTTGATAGATCGAACGCCAAATAAAATAAAGTGCAGCAAGGTATTTTTGTATTTTTGGATTAATAGATATGAAAATAAAAGCAAAGAAATAGATCGCAAAGGCAAATATAATAAAGAAGAGACCCGGGGGCCGTAGGTTTCACTAGTGGCTTCTCCCGAGAAAAATAGCAAACCGTGGGTGAACAAATTACTGTTGGACAACTGATAGAACTTCAAATAATCATGACGATATCCAGGCAATGATCATTATATAGGCATCACGTCCAAGATTAGTAGACCGACTCCTGCCTGCATCTACTATTATTACTTCATACATCGACCGCTATCCAGCATGCATCTAGTGTATTAAGTTCATGGAAAAACGGAGTAATGCAATAAGAACGATGACATGATGTAGACAAGATCTATTTATGTAGAAATAGACCCCTTCTTGTTATCCTTAATGGCAACGATACATACGTGTCGGTTCCCCTTCTGTCACTGGGATCAAGCACCGTAAAATCGAACCCATCACAAAGCACCTCTTCCCGTTGCAAGATAAATAGATTAAGTTGGCCAAACAAAACCCAAATATCAGAGAAGAAATATGAGGCTATAAGCAATCATGCATATAAGAGATTCAAAGAAGACTCAAATAACTTTCATGGATAAAAAGATAGATCTGATCATAAACTCAAAGTTCATCGGATCCCAACAAACACACCGCAAAAAGAGTTACATCATATGGATCTACAAGAGACCATTGTATTGAGAATCAAAAGAGAGAGAGGAGCCATCTAGCTACTAACTACGGACCCGTAGGTCTACAAAGAACTACTCACGCATCATTGGAGAGGCACCAATGGGCATGATGAACCCCTCCGTGATGGTGTCTAGATTGGATCTGTGGTTTCTGGAACTTGCGGCGGCTGGAATTTATTTTCGTCGACTCCCCTAGGGTTTCTGGAATATTGGGGTATTTATACAACAAAGAGGCGGTGCGGGAGGCCACCGAGGTGGGCACAACGCACCTGGGCGCGCCTGGTGGGTTGTGCCCCCCTCGGGGCACCCCCCCCCCAGGTGCTTCTCCGGCCCACTGAATGTCTTCTGGTCCAAAAAAATCCACAAAAAGTTTCGTTGCGTTTGGACTCCGTTTGATATTGATTTCCTGCAATGTAAAAAACATGCAGAAAACAGCAACTGGCACTGGGCACTATGTCAATAGACTAGTATCAAAAAATGATATAAAATGACTATAAAATGATTGTAAAACATTCAAGAATGATAATATAACAGCATGGAACAATAAAAAATTATAGATACGTTGGAGACGTATCACAACCGTCTTCGGATTTGCTACTACTGACGAGGGATTTGCTACATCTATCATGCCAGAGTTGTGATCTGCGACGGCAGCGACGATGAATTGCTGCAACCGTCGTTGAATTTTGCTACTACCGGCAAGGGATTTTGCTACATCCATCATGGCGGAGCTGTGACCCACGACGGATGGCGAATTTGCTACAACCGCCGTCCTTTTTGGCTACGACCGACGATTTTTTTTTCTACATTCATTCAATGGCGTTGACTCTTGGCTGTCACTTGCGCAACCCCGTGTAGTGAGGGTCGGCGACAAGGCATCGGGGTGCTGCAACCATGGAGCTTGACGGTAGGAGTTGCAGTTGGTCAACGGCGAACTGCAACCAAAATTGACGAGCGGTGGGAGTTTCGCAGAGGAGGGGCTGCGAAGCGACAGGGTGTGAGCGGCCGCCTGCCGAAGGGCGTTGCCTCACCGGAGCAGCACAAGGGGAGATGGAGTCTCGTTGTGCAGAGACGGAGTATTTCCCCTGTAGAAAACAAGTATGCGCGTAGCAATCAGACGGTCTCACATGATTGGGTCGGCTACTAGGTGGCCGGCCGAATTTAGGCTGGTGCCTTAGGCTGCTCATAGTGGGAGTAACATAGGTAGTAACATGCATGTCACATAGGCAAAAAGTATGATGTGGCAAGTAATTAATAAGGAGAGAAGCAAATGGAGTAACATAATATGTTACCATCACATAGCGGTTTCCAATGTAAAATGAGTCTACAAAGTAATAAATGAAGCCCTCTATGTTACCACATCTATGACACTATCCACTATGGAGGTAGTAAGATAGACTAGTAACATATGCATGTTACTAGTCTATGTTACTCCCCACTATGAGTAGCCTTAGCGCCTTGCGCTCCAAAAGTCAAAGGACATTGATAAGTGGCACACATTTGGGAAGTCAAATGATTAGCGCTCCAAAAGTCAAAGGACATTGATAAGTGGCATTTGAGAAGTCAAATGATTAGGACGTCCAGTCCAAGAACTACTTCCTCCGTTCTTTGAAGAGTGTACTTCCAACTTTGTTGGAAAGTTAAACTTTTTTATGTTTGACCGTATTTGTATAATAATACATCAACATTCATGCCATCAACTTAGTAGCATTAGATTTATAATAAAATATATTTTCATCATATACCTATTTGGTTTCACAAACATTTTTTACACAAACTCGGTCAAACTTTAAAAAACGGAGGAAGTAGTGCTGAACTGCTTATCCATATTCAAAACAAATTGGACAACTTGAAAAGAGAAACTGACCGAGCACTCTACCTCAGTACCTACAAAGTCCAAACCACCGCAAGCAGTCCTTCATACGGAGCACTATTTATCTACTCCCTCCGTCCTAAAATATAAGATATTTTTTGACACTAACATAGTATCAAAAAACATCCTATATTTCGGGACGGAGGGAGTACTCCCTAATCGTGGTCTGAAAAATTGACTTAGGAGTACTAGCTAATCAATCAATGACGCGCACAGCCGATCAGGTCAGCAAGATAAGTCAGAGATAAGACGAGCTATACTGCCTTTCTCGAACCATCCAATCAATGCCCATCATCAACCGATGATCCTGCGCACATACTCCGTACGAACACCCACGGTGGGCGTCCGTCCGCTTCGTGCGTTCTGTGAGGCACGATCCCCGCGCACTCACAACAGTGCCCGCCGTTCCAGCGGCACGCGGAGTCCGGACGTGCGTGTCGAGCGGCGGGCGGAAGCCCACCCCCAATCTGCGCGGTCGGATTGCTCCACTAGCCAGCTAGAGCGCGCACGTCGCCGGCCGCTGCCACAGGCCCGCGCCACCGATCCAAGCCCCACTAACGCGCCTTGTTATCGTGTCGCACCAGTGCATCCTATAAATACCGCCGCGGCATCCACCATCTTTGCATCGATCATACTTCCACGGAGCTGCATAAGCTGAGAAGCAACATAAGAAGCTAGCCAATAAGCAAGTGCACCGGCCGGCCTCACGCCATGGCTTCTCACGTGAAGGCCATTGTGTTTGGCGCTGCCGTCCTGGCAGCATTCGTTCTCGCGACTGAGGGTCGCGCTGCCCGGAAGGACCTGGGACTGGGCCTCGACCTCGGCGGCGGCGGCGGCCTCGGGGTCGGCACGGGCGGCGGTCTGGGAGTCGGCACGGGTGGCGGCGTGGGGATCGGCTCAGGAATCGGTGTCGGCATTGGTGGTGGCGGCTCTGGTTCTGGCTCCGGCTCCGGGTCAGGGTCCGGCTCTTACTCAGGCTCTGGGTCTGGCTCAGGCTCAGGTTCCGGGTCTGGGTCTTGGTCTGGCTCAGGCTCAAGGTCGGGCTCTGGCTCGGCAGGGTCAAGTGCAGGCTCGTACGCCGAGTCGGGCGCGGGCTCGAACGCAGGGCCAGGCGACGCAGGGTCGTACGCCGGTTCACGGGCTGGCTCCTACGCGGGCTCGAACGCTGGGAACGGAGGCTCCGGCGCTGGCTCGTACGCCGGCTCCGAGGCCGGCTCGTACGCAGGGTCTGGTGCTGGCCCGCATGGGGGGTCCGGGGCCGGCTCGTACGCGGGGTCCAGGGCTGGCTCCTACGCTGGCAGTGGGCATGGCAAGTGAAGTGAGCGTCCGCTGCATATGCTTCCCTGCCACTCTACCGAAGTTATATATTGTGAGTTGGTGTGTGTTTAAAATGGATCGCCTCCATGCGGTTGTATAAAAATAAAATAAGTGTAGGTGTCGAACGATGAATAAGGTGGCATGTGTAATAGTGTGTATAATTTGCACCATGAATAATTCAGCACATATATGAAGTAATGAAGATTGATTTGATATAATATGGAGGACAACATCAAATTCAAGACCTAAGTTCTTCCGACCACAAGTGCCGCATCAAATGAAAATAAGCTTACTCTTTCGGAACAGAGCCTCGCTCTGTTGCACAAACCAAAATACACGGTCCTTGTTTTATATCGTCTATCGTTGTTTGATCGCTTCATGTTTTTTTCTTTTCTTTTTTTCTCTACCAAGGTATAACGTCTATCTATTATGACTTTACTTTTTACCGGCATGAGTTTTTGTTTGTTGGTGTTGACTGTGTGCATCCTATCTATACAGAGGTCGGGTTTTCACTCATTGTATATTGTGTCCGCTTGATGCTTCAGGTTCTGGCATGGTGTCGTTCGACAACTACCCCCCCCCCCCCTTCCCAAGGGCGGACAACCCCTTTCTAGATTGGGCGGCGGTCATTGTCGCATGTCCGTTTACCCACCCGCGTCGCGGCATTGCCTTCGTACTCATCATCACGGCCTAGAGAATCTGGAAGCTTCGCAACAGCGGGGTGTTCAACGGAGAGTAGGGTTGTAAATGAGTCGAGTTTGAGCAAGTTGGATTAGGTCCAGCTTAACTTATACTAAAATTCGAGCGAGCACAAATTGAGTGAACCTTAAGGTCGAGCTGTAGAAAATGGCTCGTGCTCAGCTTGTAGCGATCTCAAGTAGATCTCGAGCTAAATAAAATGATTTTTTTAATAATCCATGGAAAATTTGAAAACAAGGTAGGCCAAAACACAACATAAGAAACAATTATATAATTCTATTTTTGTCTTAACTAGTCAACTAGAGACTAGTATTTAATAGCAAGAGATCATGGATGAACTAGAAAGAGAAGAAAACAAATGTGTGTCTGCTCTCAAACTTTCGCTATGATATTGAACCCATGACTGACCACATATCATATTGGGCTAAATTTTCTTCGCACTTAATTAAGTTTCCGTTGGTACTGGTGGGTAAAATAGAGAAAATGGTACACAACATATATGGAAATATTTTTTTGACTATCTATATGGTAATAAATTATCTCATTTATTTTTAATATATACAAAATTATGTAATATAATTAAATGATATCTAACTATTTAGCTAACGTCGAGCAAGCCGTAGTTGGCTCTAGATCAGCTCGTTTCTCGATTGAGCTACATAAAGCATACTCAGCTCATTTTTTCAGAGTCAATCTCAAATAGAGCCAAAATTTGAGTCGATCTTGAGAGGCTCATGCGCCTCGACCTTTTTCTTGCAGCCCAACGGGTAGCGCTCCTCGAGCATCTAGCTCATCAGCGCGATCAAGGAGGCGGTGAGCGAATGGGTTCGCACGGGCGCGCTAGCTTCGGAGCCCTTCTCAGCAGGGATGTCCAACCCCTCTGTTTGCACACATGCTTGCATGCTCTCGCCGTCCCTATGCGTTCGGGCTTGCATGAAGCTTTTTAAAAACAGAGGCTCAAGAAGAGCCCGGCTTTGAACTAACAAAGCCATCAACCAGACATAATTACAGACTTGAAACCAACACAAGAAAGAAAATAAACAGCAAGACACAAAGGCACTAGTAAGTACTCTACGAAGAGGTCCTCAGCACGGACAGATCGTCGGGAAGAAGGAGAATGCCCTCACTGGATCAACACGCCAACCCACTTGCCCCCGCGTCGCTCCCGTAGGGGCGACTCGGGCGGCGTAACCCTAGCCCGCTGCCGGGCCTCTCCCCCACCTACCCTCTCCCTCGTTGTCACCAGAGGTGGCCGCCGGCTCGCCGCTCGGCCGCCGGTGAAGGTGGCGGCGAGGATCTGGCTACACCGTTCTTCCTCGGGGGCTTTGGATCCGTGGCGTCGGCCTCGGCTAGTGGATCGGCGCTTGGTCTGCGGTGACCGGTGCTCATTGGTCTGGCGTTCTTCCTCGGCGGCGGGCGGCGGCGGCGGCGGCAGTGGCGGCTGTGGTGCGGGCGTTCAGCGGCGCCCGATCCAGATCTGAAGGCCTCCGTCTACTTCAACCAGGGCTGCCTCCGATGGTCCTACTTTGGGTGGCCTTTGTCGACGTAGTTGTACCTGTTTGGTGGTGGAGGTGGGAGGTGGCTCGGAGAAATCCGAGGCCAGCAGTCTTGGCCACGACGGTGGCGGCGCCGAGGGCGCCGTACCATTCTTGTGGCGCCGTCTGGTTGCCTCCTTCCCTCCTCCTTCCACCCAGCTCGTATGCGGGGAAGCCCAAATCCTTGCGGATTGAGCGGCAATGGCGCTCCGGCGTCGTCACCCTCTTGGGGTGTCGTTAAGTGGTGAGCTTAGGGTGCATGTGATGCTTTGGTTGCTTGGCGATGGTTGGTGGCGTGGTCGGAGTTAAATGCGGTGGCGGTGCGTTGGCGCTCTGCCGCCTATGTGCTCAGCTTCGGAGTCCTTCTTCCACGGTGCTTGGTCTTCAGCAGCCCTGCCGGACTCGGCGGAGCGGTGCTTCATCCTACTCATTGATGGCGGCGTATCTCAGCGGCGCGGCGCAGTGAAGATTCAGCATCCGATGTGTGGCGATGGACTCGCGCAGGAGAACGAAGCTGTCTGGTGTCGTGGTGACGTCGATCGCTGAGTGGCCAGACAAGATAGAAGCCTCAATATTTACTCTGAAGACGGACCTGTGGAAGATGGCGGCGACGACACACGAGTGCGTCGGACCGGTTTGTACCCTAGACCCGGTATGTGGCTCGGCTGGGGCTTCCTGATTTGATGTTAGGCTTTTGTGAGTGGTCTGGGTAGTGGCCCAGCTAGCACCCCTTCATCATTTTGATGTTAGGCTTAGATGAGTGGTCTGGATAGTGGCCCAGCTAGCACGCCTTCATCATTTGGATAGGAGTGGCGGCAAATGTTGCCAAGATGGCGGATTCAGGCATATTGTTGTAATACTTTGTAAGGTCCTCGAGAATAATCAATAAAGTGGTCGTATGCATCTCCCATATGCAGAGGCCGGGGGTCATCCTCCTTTTCTAAAAAAAACTGGATCAACACGCCCGACAATGAAGAAGGGCACGCCGTCGCCTAATCACCAGCAGCCCCGACACGACACATCCGGCCAGCTTCATTGTCAAAGAAGGCCCCTGCCTCCTCGCCTGGCCCCAAAGGCGCCGTTGACATGAAGCTTTGACTACTATGATATTCAACTCATTCTCCCCCTATCAGCGAAGATACGCAAATCTTTTGCATAGTCGCCAAAAAAGAAGGGAGAGTGTAAGTGGAGCAGCGGGGGAGGAAATGGCGGCGGTTGCGGGCGTCACCGGGAGCTCCAGATCCGCAGCCTGATGCGCCGTGCTGCTGGCGGCCATGCTGTTCTTTTCCGCACCTGCCACCACAGGTTCGGCTCCTCTCATTGACACCCACATCGTTCCTTCTCTCCCTCTCTCTCGTGCCCCGTCGTTGTTCCTGGAGCCGGTGAATCGGTATACGGATCCCGATCGCCGCCGAGCATCGCTGAGATGAGGCAGTTGCCCGGGTTCTGTTTGCGCGCGGCTCATTGCTACTCCCGTTCCGCTAGTGTCGGTGGCTTCGATCGATCGCACTGGGTTCGTTCTGTCCGTTCATTTCGAGCTTGCCCAAATCTTGAAGCCAAATTAGGAAGATATCCATATCTGTGAGAGTGACACGAGCCAAATTAGGAAGCCAAATTAGGCATACAGAGTGGATGGTGCGTTGACAAGTGAAGTTCAGTGAGAGATCGTGGACTTCGGAGGTACCAGGCGTTGGTCGAGACGCGGTGTTGTTTTCAGTTAGGACAGCCACTTTTGCTTTGTAGTTTTGTTTAGCTGTTGGTGGTTGTATTGGTCTTACCGAAGTGTATTTGTTCATGCTACACTCATTGTTCGCAATGAGTGGCAGTATTCTTGTACTTACAATTCTGCCTTCTATAAAGCTAAGGTACACCTAGGCGTACTCTCGAAAAAAAAGATACAAGTGACCTGTCAAGCTTCCCCGCTGTCACTGTATGCTGATTCTTGTTCTAAACTTGCTCGTGACGAGCTCTACGGCGATAGATCTGTCGAGGAGGGAAGCGATTAGTGAAAACACATCGACCAGTTGTTTTGCTGCTAGAAAGTATTCAGCAGTGAACTTAAGCGGATAGATCCTGGAAATTAGAATTAGGATATAACCTGCTTTATTTAGTGCGTCTCACCTTCTTTATTACCACTCTTTATTATCCTGCTAAAAACATATGTGGTGTGCCTCACCTTCTTTATTTAGTTTGTTTATTATCCTGCTTTATATCATATTCTGAAACTGGTAATATGGGACTAAACTTTAGTTCCACCTCTTACCTTGCACGAATGGGATGCGTGGGCTTCTAGGATTTATTAGGAATTTCTGAAACTGCTATTGGGCTGACCCAAAATAGACAAAATTCCAGCAATCCCCCACCAGATCCCAGAGGCACACAAAATTTGCTTTTGGTTCCAAAACACTGTTTTATATACCGATACTGCAGTGGAGACTGTTAAGTTGAATTTCCACATAGAACTCTATGCTACACTAGTAAGCAACTTGAACAGTGGACTGGGCCTTGAACTGCAAGTTTTCTGTGAACCTAGCTTCACACAAAGCCTTGACCGATACGTGGCTACCGTGGGTCTTCCCCGCGAGTGGATCTTACGCGTCATACTTGAGACCTTTTACGAGTTTACTAGATAGAACCCTACTCTCATAGATTGCGGCGTTTAACAATCAGACTCATATAGGTGCGTTCTTCAAAAGATGTTATGCGGGACAACATCTCTGCTTCAATGAGACACTTAGAACACATTAAGATATACATCAACCTGCCATGCAGATTTAGGAGAGTATTGCATCTTCATGGAGTGGTATTATTGTTAACAGTAAGGATACTCTCCTCTCAATTGACCAATAGCTTGTCTTCCACATCTAATTCACGGGATCTCCGATCACATAGACTAGGTTACCACTGTGAACAACTCATGTTGTGGGTCCCATACCCATCTCCCTCGATGCATTACCTATCACATTACGTGATAGACCCTTAGTAAAAGGATATGCCAGATTTTTAGACGTTTGGATATAATCCAATGCAATAACTCGGAGTTTTCATTTTTCGACAGACTTTAGCCTTCTCACGAGCGTGTCTTGATGACTTCATGTTATCCTTTGAGCTGCTCACTTTCGTGATCACAGTTTGATTATCGCAGATTCATAAGGATACCGGTACAGAGTTTCTCAACAACCGGCAAGTCATTCAAGAGCCGATAAAGCCAATCTGCTTCGACCATAGCTATATCTAGTCTTTGTGAGTTCTGCTTCCATTGTTGACCTTGTTAAGATGGTGCGCTTGCAAGACTTCAAGAAACAGCGCCACATCCATGGGTGAATACATATCCGCTCATGGCCTTTATCTCATCGAGATCTCGAGATGCGATTTGAGTCACTATACCCTTCAAGCACCTTTGGGTGCCCGGTGTAGTGAATTCCATAATTAGCGGTGCCTTTCAAATAACATAAAACTCTCTCTAGAGCTTTCCAATGCACATCTCTGGTTTTGAGACAAACCGACTCGGTTTGCTAACGACAAAAGAGATGTCAGGTCTTGTAGCACTGGTTAAGTACATAAGCGAGCCAATAATCTGAGAATATTTCAATTGATATCTAGAAATTCTTTGATTCTTTCGAAGCAACACACTGGCATCATATGGTGTTGGAGAGGGCTTGCAGTCACTATAGCCAAAGCAACTCAAGATCTTTTCCACATAGTGAGATTGAAGCTATGTAATCCCACCATCATCGTCTCTCAACAAACTTGATGTTCAGAATGACATCAGCCACTCCTAAATCCTTCATCTCAAAACAACGAGATAGTAAATCCTTGACCTCCTTAATAACAGTCAGATTTGTTCCGAAAATCAGTATGTCATCAACATACAAGCAAAGGATAACTCCCTCGCCCCCACCAGGGAGATAGTAACACATTTATCAGCTTATTTTACAATCAAGCCTGCATCTGTTACAGTTCTTTCAAACTTCTCATGCCACTGCTTGGGTGCTTGCTTAAGTCCATACAAAGACTTCAGCAGTTTGCACAATTTTCCTTCCTGACCATCTACTACGAACCTATCTGGTTGTTCCATATAAATTTCCTCGTCCAACTCTCCATTTAGGAAAGCAGTCTTAACTTCCATTTGATGAACGAGAAGACCATGTGAGGTAGCTAGTGAAAGTAGAACTCGAATAGTGGTCAGTCGAACCACTGGTGAGTAAGTATCAAAAAAATCTTCATCTTCCTTTTGGGTATAACCCTTGGCCACGAGCCGTGCCTTGTATTTCTCAATAGTACCATCAGGCCTAAGTTTCTTCTTGAATACCCATTTGCACCCTATAGGTTTGCACCCATAAGGACGATCAGTTATCTCCCAAGTTTCATTTGCCAAGATGGAATCCATCTCACTACGGACCGCTTCCATCCAATAGTCAGCATCTTTAGATGCATAGGCCTATGAAATAGAAATGGGAGTGTCATCTATGAGATACACAAGAAAATCATCACCAAGGACTTTGCAGTCCTCTGTCTCTTGCTCATAGTAGGAACTTCATTGTTTTCCTCCATAGGATTTTCAAACTGTTCATCGAAATGGCAGGTTCAGTAATTGTAGTTGGTTCCTGATTCGATGAACTAGGCATCTCCTGATCAGATGAGGTAGCCATATCCTTCATGAGGAAGATATCTTCAAGGAAAGTCGCATCATTCGACTCCATGATCATACCGACATGCATGTCAGGTACCTCAAATTTTACAACGAAGAATCTATAACCAATGTTATGAAAAGCATAACCCAGGAAAACACAATCCATAGTTTTTGGTCCAAGTTTGCGCTTCTTTGGAATTGGCACTATAACTTTCGCCAAACAACCCCAGGTTCATAGATAAGAGAGTTTTAACCTTTTCTTCTCCCATTCCTCGAATGGAGTTATCTCTTTATTCTTTGTGGGAACTCGGTTTAGGAAATGACATGTCGTCAATATCGCCTCCCCCCACCATGCCTTGGAGAGACCCGATGTGTCTAACATGGCGTTAACCAAATCAGTTAGAGTACGGTTCTTTGTTTCAGCCACCCCATTTGACTGAGGTGAATAGGGAGGCGTCCTCTCATGGATTATACCATGTTTCGCACAAAAGGAATCAAATTCATTTGAGAAATACTCTCCACCACGATCGGACCTAAGCCTCTTGATCTTTCGATCAAGTTGGTTTTCTGCTTCAGCTTTATAGATCTTGAAATAGTTCAAAGCATCATCCTTAGATTTCAGAAGCTACACATGGCAGTATCAAGTGGAGTCATCAATTAACTTCATAAAATACTTCTTTCCACCTTTTGTCAAAACACCATTTATTTCACATATATCTGAATGTATGAGCTCTAGTGGTGCAAGATTTCTCGTTTCCGCAGTCACATGAGACTTACGAGGTTGCTTAGCTTGCACACACACTTGACACTTAGATCCCTTGACCGTGGTGAAACTAGGGATTAAGTTCGACTTCGCTAGTTGTGAAATGTGTAAGGTCATTTCCCTACTTTGTGTTTTGGATGATGATGACAACCCTTTGTTGGTCTAATCTTGTGCTAAGTGCTTCAGGTTCTCGGTGATTAGGCTTGCCTCGTTTAGCTATTCTCTCTGGAAGGAAAAGATCGAATACGGTGGCTGTCCACATGTTTATCTCTTTGGTCGTAAGAAACCCGTACTATTAAGAGGGAATCCACATCAGAAGGAGTTGGGTGAATCATTGCACGTACACTTCTTCCTCACCCACCTTTGTCTTCCGTGTTTTGTGAGAGAGAGAGCTTCCCTTCTTTCTCAACTTTTGTTCTGTACTCCCAGCGGTTGTACCGCTCGTTCGAGCGGTTGTATCGCTGGCTCTTGGCACTAACCCAACCACCACCCTAGGGGTGATACCCTATGGTTGAACAGCCCAGTCATGACCAAGTGGTTGTACCGCTTGAAGGAAATAAGCCCTAGAGGCATAATAAAGCTATTATTTATTTTCTTATTCTCATGATAAATGTTTATTATTCATGCTAGAATTGTATTAACCGGAAACGTAATACATGTGTGAATACATAGACAAACAGAGTGTCACTAGTATGCCTCTACTTGACTAGCTCGTTGATCAAAGATGGTTATGTTTCCTAGCCATAGACATGAGTTGTCATTTGATTAACGGGATCACATCATTAGGAGAATGATGTGATTGACTTGACCCATTCCGTTAGCTTAGCACTTGATCGTTTAGTATGTTGTTGTTGCTTTCTTCATGACTTATACATGTTCCTATGACTATGAGATTATGCAACTCCGTTTACGGAGGAACACTTTGTGTGCTACCAAGCGTCCTAGCGTGGCTGGGTGATTATAAAGGTGCTCTGGTGTCTCAAAGGTACTTGTTGGGTTGGCGTATTTTGAGATTAGGATTTGTCACTCCGATTGTCGGAGAGGTATCTCTGGGCCGACTCAGTAATGCACATCACTATAAGCCTTGCAAGCATTGTAACTAATGAGTTAGTTGCGGGATGATGTATTACGGAACGAGTAAAGAGACTTGCCGGTAGCGAGATTGAACTAGGTATTGAGATATACTGACGATCGAATCTCGGGCAAGTAACATACCGATGATGTCGGGGGTTGGGTGCGACATATGCCAAAGGATGGCTTATCATGGAGGCGAGTAGAGCGTCATTGGTGCACAGAAGCAGGATGGGCGAAGACATGCACGCCGTGAATCTTACCCGGCTTCAGGGCTCTCAGGAGATAACACCCCTCTGCTGCTCTGCGGGGTCTCCGCATGATCACTATGGCAAAATGGGTACAAGAGGCTCCTTGAGCTGTTAGGGATGAGGAAGGAGAAGGGCTTGGCTTGCTCTTCTCTCCCTATGTGTGTGTCTAAAACTACTAGCTTCCAACCCTTTGCATGGGTGCCCGGGGGTTTATATAGGCCTACCCCGTGGGTACTTGAGTAATCGGCTGGCGTGGGCCCAAGCCGCCCGATCTCTAAGTCGCCGTCTTCTCCGCCCGACTCACGGGGCCCGTCGACTAGTGGGCCCGGCGGCGGCTCCAACATGGGGCCGATAGCCCTTGTCCGCCGTGGTAGTCTTGCCACTGCGAGATCTTGTGGCAGCGCTTCTAATGCCTTGAGCTTGGTCGCGAGGTTATAACTGTGATGCTGCCGCTGGCGGCGATCCTTGTTGCCATTCCTGTCTTAATACAGTTAATGGCGCGTGGATCCGGGGAGGCGGCCGGCCTCGGAGGCCGACTCCATCGGGTCCGTCTTTGGGGTGCTCTCGCCGTCTTGGTACTCCGCCGACGGTAATCCTGCCGTCTTGGTCGTCTGAGACGAGCCAGCGTGGAGTGCGAGAATCGCCCATGGTGATGATGTCGGGGCGGCATGGCAGCGATCTTTGCGCCGCACGGAGATCTCCGTTGATGCGGCGCCTGTAGCCATGCACGCCCTTTATGGGCTGGCGAGGATGGGCGCGGCGGCTTTACCCGTGGTCGTCGAGCGTAAGGCGGTGGAGGTCACGGGCGACTCGCGTGGCCGACCTCATTGAAGGTCGCTGGCTTGGAGTCGGCTTGTCTGGCGGCGGCCAGGACTCGGCCACGAGGGTAGTCGGCCATCGCCGTTGCCGACTATCTCAAGGCGGCTCTTCGTCTTGGGGTCTTGAGGCGCGCCTGCCCGATGTTTTGAAAGGTTCGAGGGCTGGGTCGCCTACCCATAATCCATTACTCCGGCGGTAGTCCCGAAGCCGGGGGGCGCCGAGGGCAGCCCGTCGAGGAGCCTCGGCGGCTTCATCCGCCGATGGAACAATCTAGACTCGGCCCGCCGTCTCCATCTGGAGTCGGCTTTGAAGGTCGTCTTGCTCTTCAGCGGTTTGAAAATCGCGGCGGGACACGGGCGGCGTGTCGATAAGCTTCACGGCAACCGCTGTCATGGGCCCGCCACGCGGCGCCACGCGGCGAGGCGATCTGCCAGCCCAGCGCGACAAGACGAGCCCGTCGGTAGGGCCCGCCACTACCACGCCCGGCGCAGCGGATCCGCTACGGCCGTGCGGGCGGTTGGGCTCCACGCGCCGTTCTTGTGCGCGATAACGTCGTGGTTAAATCGTGAAGCGGCGTGGTCGTGGCGCGATTAATCCCACGCCCCCCTCCGCCGCAGCCAGTGCCTATAAGTAGGCGGGAGGAGGGAGGGGGCGGCGACGCACGCGCACTCTTTCATCCCCGCTCCCTGCCCCGTCTTCTTCCTTGCTCCTCCGCGCCGAGCCTCGTTCCTTCCTCGCCACGGAGATGAGCTCCTCATCAGCCGCCGCGCCTCCCACCTTGGCGCTCCGGCGTGTGGGGCAGCTCCATCATCGGCGGCGACATGGTGAGTTCGCCGTCGAGCAGCGTCGCATTCCGGCAGCAACCTCGTGCGAGCCAGCGCCCGCCGGGCGAAATCACGCCCGGCGCGGAGGAGGCGGCGGGTTGTCTTCCGCTCGCACCTCATGCGCGGGTTGGGGCTGCGGCGGCGGCTTCTTCCAGCGTTCTTGGAGTTCTTGGGCTCGGCCGCACCACCTCACCCCCAACACAATGGTGCTGCTGGCCGCCTTCGCATCCTTATCACGAAGGTTTCCTCGAGTTCTCCCCACCATCGAGCTATGGGGAGTTCTTTCAAGCGAAGCTTGGGGCCTTTGTCGCTCGCGTCTTGCGGGCTCTGTCTTGGCGCGTTCATCGCCAAGAGGAGGCGGTGTCGATAATCCTTTCCTGCCATCCCCTCATCAAATCGGTGAAGATGTGGCGGCGCTTCGTACTTCTCGTCAAAACGTCGTCCCCGGCGGCAATCGGGTCAACTTGCCGCCCTCGTGGGCGGCGAACTCTGAGCCGACCCACCAGCTGGTCCTCGGCGCCGGACGCGACTCCCGCGAAGTAACGCCGCCGTCGCGCGCCAGCGTAATAATCTGATCGGAGGGCTGGCGGGGCTGACTTGCTGGCGCCGCCGTGGCGCGCGAGTCCTCCCTCTCGGGGCCGCCCTCATCGATCGCCGGATGGCGGCCGCGAGACCCAGCCGGATGTGCTCAAGGACATGCCCGCGCGGAGGTGGTGGACACGGTGAACTTCTTGGCGACTGCGACCTCGAGGAGGAATGGCGCTTGACAGGAGCCATACTCGCGCCAATCCCCCCGACGGTAAATCGCCTCTCGCTTCCTTGTTTCCTTCCTTAGCGGATCCGGCTCTTACTTTCTTGGTTCTTTCCGACTCGAATCCTCTCATGCGCCCTCGGCGGCGCCGTGGGGCCGGCCGCGAGTTCGTCCCGGCCGGCGGAGAGTGGCGCCAACTGACCCGACTTGGCGTGGCGGCGGTGGAGACCGATGCGAAGGAGGAGAGGCCCGGCGACTTGAGCCCTCGGCCACTTTTGCGAGCGGCTTCGATGACAAAGTCGCCCCGCCGCCACCGGAGGACCCGGCCAACCAGGCGCGAGCTCCTCCGCCGCCTTGGGGGCCGAGGCGGCGTAAGCGTCGGGCGGGCCGAGTCAGCCAGGCGGCCAGGCCAAGAGAATCGGGGAGCAGCCGCGCGACTCGTATGAAGAAAGCGGTCGCGAAGGCCAACCGCTTCCGTAAGGAGGTGAAGAAGCCACCGCTGGTCTCCGCGTAAGTATCTTTTTTATTCCGTATTGTTTTCTTCTGGTTCGTCTTGCCCAGGTCTTCTTATGTCTTTTTCTCTCATCAGGGCTCCCCTCACTCTGGAGAGGGTCGCCGCCGCCTCCGTCATGGGGTCGGCAGAGGCGTCCGCCGAGTCGGTCGTGAGCTGACCTGCGGCCGCCCTTAGGGAGGCAGCAGAGCTAAAGCAGCAGGAGAGAAGCTTGACGAGGAGGCCGCCCGTCGAGAGAAAGCGGCGGCCGAGAGGGCGGTCGAAGCCGCCGCCGCAGCTCAAAGTGTCACAGCCCTAGAATTGCTTGACATTAGTTGCATTAAGGCATTCATGTCATCATGTTAATCTTCTCAGAAAGTTGAAATGGGGATTGTTGAAACCCTAGCACCAATTGAATTCTAATAGGTTCAAATAAAATCATTTTCAATAATCCCAAAATGCCCTGTGAAAATGTTCATGATTAATGGATAAAGGTGAAAGCCTCTTCCAAAATGATGAACATATCTTATAGGTCATTCTGGATTTTGAATTAAATCTTAAACCATTTGACTTTGGGCATTTAAACACTATAAATAATTTAAATGCTCAAATAATGTTGGAAGTATTGTGGGCCATAGAAATAGTTCAGAAAGTGCCCGTAAATATTTTCAGGATTTATAAAATTGATTTGGTTTTTAAAACTGGATCAAAAACAAACTGCAAAATAGAAAACAGAAATTAGAAAAAAACTAAAACCATAACAGGAGAGAACTGTACCTGGCCTCACCTGCGCAGCCCACCCGGCCCAGTTCTCTTCCCCTCCTCATGCTGGCCCACTCCAGCGGCCCAGCCCACCACCGCCTCCTTCCTGTCGCCTTCCTCCTTTGCGGGAGGGCCAGGCGCGTGCCCGGCAGCAGCGCCCGCCGCGCGCCACCTCCACCTGCCTGCTTCACCCCGGCGCTCTGGGCGCCTCCCAGGCGCCACGCGACCCCCTGGCTCTCTCTCACTCTCTCCCGACCCCTCCCCCTTCCTCTGCTCTCTCTCCCTCACGCGACCAGGCGCCACCGTCGCCGCCGCCGCTGCTGCCGCAGCCACCGCCCTTCCCTCGCCTCGCGTGGCGTGCCCAAAACTCCGCCTCGTCGCCCAGGACCTCTCCGCTGACCCACGCGACTCCAAGCGCCTTGGCGCCGACCTCGCCCTCGTCTTCAACCTCGGGCACCCGAGCCGCCTCCAGTCGATTCGGCGCCGCTGAGACCTCCCGAGCTCACGACTCCCTCTCCGACCCAGCTGTGAGCTCCTGCCCTTCTCCCTTCTCCGTTTGCCTTATTCGCTTTTCTAGCGACCACACCGAGCTCGGCGCACCCGCCGCCGCCACTGCGTCGCCGTCGTGGCCACAGCCACGATGGCTCGATTCGAGCACGCCATCGTCTTCACCGTACTCGTGAGTCCGTAGCACCCACCCTTTCGGCCTCTTTGTGCCCCTAAGCGCCAACTCCGACCTCGCCGAGCTCCGGCAGCCGCCAAGGTCGTCGCCGGCGGCGTTCCGGCGACCGAAGCCAATCACCACCACCACTCGATCGGCTCACTTCCGCATCACGTGGGCGTCTCCGCTTCGCCAAACCGTGCTCTGTAGGCCAATTCGCGCTTTTGCGCGCGTCGGGCTCGCCGGTGACTAAGCGCCGGCGCCGTGACCGCTGACGGCGTGGGTTGACCCTTTGCCGGTTTGACCTCCCCTCTCCCCAGCGACATGCGGGCCCGCCGTCTAACTAATCGATTTAGTTCTAAACTAATTTAACTAACCTAGATTAGTGCTAATTAACTAGGTTAGTTTAGTTAGTCAGCGACATGTGGCCCCACGCGCCGAGTTTGACCTGGACCGCCTGTTGACCGCTGACGTCACATTGACGTCGGTGGCATAATATATATTTTCTAGATTTAATTTAATCCAGTAAATTCAGAAAATCCCTAAACTTCTAAAAATCATATACATTCAACCGTAACTTCGGATGGAAATAATTTATATATGAAAATGATCAGAAAAATATGAAGAATCTGGTTATGCCATGATCATGCATGTTTGAACAAGTTAACATCACTGAATAGGAGGAATCATGATTAGGGTAAATTATGAAATAGCATTTGGGGTTGGAGTTCAACCTTGTTTGAATTCCACTTCAACTAACTTGGAGTATTGTTGCATTAGGTAAATTCAGTACATTAATATGACATGTCATTCATGTGAATGTGCATTGCATTGATTGTGTTCTCTCTTGTTTGCGGTGTTTGTTCCCTCCGGTGAGCGATGTACAAGCGATGATTATTCGATGACACCGATGAAGAACTATTATCTTGAAGTGCGAGCAAGCAAACCCCTTGTTCATTCGATATAATCCCACTCTCTCGCTCCTGCTCTATTTTACTGCATTAGGACAACAACGACTCATGTGTTACTTGCTGCGGTAGCTGAACCCCTTGATCCTTTGCATGACTGTCATTCCACGATAATTAGATGAAACCCACTAGCATGGTAGGAATTGTTTGAGCCATGTGGTGCCTACTCATTTATGTTTGTTTGTCATGCACTCTTGCTTAGAGTTGAGTCGGGTCGATTCATCGGGAATGAATTGGAATTGTTATGAACATGTCCTATTGTGTGTGAGCTAAGTGTGTGAACACGATTTGGTAAAAGGTAGCGGTGAGAGGCCATGTAGGAGTACATGGTGGGTTGTCTCATTGCAGCCGTCCTCGAGGAACTGAGTTACGTGTTTGTGATCCATGAAGCAGTTACTACCACGCATTGGGATCCTTAATTGACCCTCTCGGCTTCTTAACCACCCTTGTCCTCGGTCAGGGAGTTGCAAGTAGTTCTGGTGTTTGTAGCATCTGGGGGGGCACGCATAGCGTGACCTTAGGGGTGGGTTGTGTTGCGGTGAGGCACCGTGGCCGGTGTACCGAGTGCCCGTTTGGTATCTCGGGAACCCTGCACACATCGTTCGGGGCTGTATGGGAAACCTCGGCGGACTCCTGCGGATGGAACCGAATAGGCGATAAACTGGACTAGGGACTTGAGTGTTTAGGTAGGCGTGGCCGACACCACGTTGGGCTTCGCTTGAAGGTTGCAGTACATGTCGTGTAAGCGGCGGTAAGTGGTGAGCGTGTGTGAAGAAGTACACCCTGCGGGGTTTAATATGATCTATTGAATAGCCGTGTCCACGGAAAAGGACTTCTGGGTTGCCTATATCGGTTCATAGACAAGTGAAAGTGGATACCTAAAATGCGCAAGATAAGCGTGAGTGCTATGGATGGCGTTCTCGTAGGGAGGCGGGGGCGGGTCCATAGTGGTGTATTGATATGGTGAATATGTGGACTCATGTGCGCCACCTCAAAAGAGTTACTTGCGTTCGTAGTTCGGGATAGCCACCGAGTCAAAGCTGGCTTGCTGCGGTCAAACTCCACCACCCCTTTTGATAATGATGCATATGTAGTTAGTTACGATGTAAGTCTTCTGAGTACAATTGTACTCACGTTTGCTTATTTTATGTTTTTGCGAGAGGCGTCGGTCTCGCTAGTAGTTCGCTTGGACTTGACGTTTAGCTTGTTACCTCAGCTACGATCTTGTGCCTTCGTCGGGATCTGGTAGATAGTCGGGCTTCCCAGCCTTTTTCATTTATAGTTATCGTACCCGGACATGTTTAGCTTCGCTTGTGCTTTGACTTGTATGCTCGAGTGTTGGGTCATGAGACCCATGTTTGTAATATCTCGCTCTTGAGCCTAATGAATAATATCTGAGTCGTAGAGTTATGTTGTGATGCCACGTCGTATTACACATATTGAGCATATTGTGTGTATGTTTGAAATGCTTGGTATGTGTGGGATCCGACAAACTAGTTGTTTATCCTTGGCAGCCTCTCATATGGGAAATGTAGTCTCGTGCCTCCGGCGATAGTAGTCCGCTTCTGCCGGTTCACGAGTCCTGCTAGCCCAGCACTCTTGCTTGGACACTTGGTAGCGGCATGTGTCTCGCCGTTCCTATATACATCCCTTGAAATGTCACGCGGTGGTATTGAGTCTGCCTAGCCTGCTACAGCCGGGATACGGAGTCTGTTAGCCAGTGCTACAGCCCGAATACATCGTTGATGACCGACGTGCTCGATGTGATTCATGTATGCTGTCCCCATGGGTTAGTGCCGCTTTGGGTTCACGACTAGCCATGTCGGCCGGGTTCTTTGTCATATGGATGCTAGCGACACTATCATATCGTGAGCCAAAAGGCATAAGCGGTCCGGGCCATGGTAAAGCGACACCGTGGGAATACCGTGCGTGAGGCGCAAAGTGATATGATGTGTTACATGCTAGATCGGTGTGACTTAGGATCGGGGTCTGACAGCGTTGGTATCGAGCTTTGTTGCTGTAGGATTACCAAGCCAAACTGGTGAAGTTGAGTCTAGAAATGCTTTAGTTATGTAAGGGAATTGATTGTGGAAGGAGCGTAAGGCTCTTTTTACTCCTTATACCTCATGGCCTTCTGATCTGAGTCATCCTCTTCTCTTCTACGGGGTTTAAGAACTAGGCTTCTCATCTATCTATTAGGATGTCGTGTTACTAATCCATAGACCTTTAAGATTGTTGATTTTAATCCCCAGCTTAGTTCCTACTGTTTCCGAATGATAACTGTTGATCTCGGAATCTTGTTATGATGCTGTTGAGTGGTTATGCCACCATTTTCTGCAGGATGTCTCAAATCATTTTGAGCATTTACAGCCGTTATCTGTCAAGAGTCATCGAGGTCTCTAAATAGTCGATGCATTTGCAAATCCTCTCCTTCCGTTTCCGGCGTCCTTTTGGTCAGAATAAGCACACTAACCAGTCGGTTGAGGTACTCTGTTGCCTCGACACATATGTTGGAACTACTATTATGACCCTAGGTGTTTAGGAAGTCACCTAGCAATTAGTAATGCTTTGTATCCCCAGTGCGATGATTCTGGCCATCACTTTCGAAAGCATCCCGCGATGCCATTTAGTAGTAGGTATTCTACTCCTGGGTTGCTGAACCCGAGATTCATCCCACTTCATGTTGTTAGTATTTGCTAGTGCCTTTAGGATATTAGTAACCTTGCGATAGTCCCCGAGGTCCGTGGTATATCCTTCTTCCAAATACCATGAATCGCTTGTGGCAGAAGTTCTTTTGAGCCAAAAGATCACAATAAGAGTGCTCTTGAGGAGTTCTCCATTCATAATTGTGAATCTGCCAACTCTACCTTTCTGCATGGGTTATCCGGAAGAAATGTTGAGCTTGCTCGACATACTAATCTGTGCATCCACAACTCAGAAAATTATATGTTCCTTTGAGTTGTTCTCTTAGATGCCTTCTGACCTTCATCTATCAATTGATAGCCAAGGGTATGTGTGCATTTGTGTTCATCGATGCATTTTATCCTTGTGGTCCGTCAAGCCATTCTATTCGGAATGACTAGGAGAAACAAACTCGATTACCTCATCCATTTCTAGGATTGGGTCAAAGTAGTTGTATCCATGAGATCAAAATGCCAATTCAGCCTTTGATTCTGTTCTACCTGAAGTATTGCCATCTTATGTCAAGGATGTCATGGGAATTGCACAACCTCCTAGGAATTCTTGATGCGGTGATACTTCTCACCATCATTGTTCATTTCTCGGTTTCGTGTTGATGCAACGGAAAGCCGACAAGTGGTGTGATGTGTGAAATCAATACCCGAGCAACTTGTTGCTTGGCAGCTAATGGACATTATCCTCATTCTTGGCATGTTGGTTATTAAAACATCATCCACGAGATTGATCGTGCTACCTAGTCCTTAGTTCTGGTGCACCCTTCGATCTATGAGTTAGGATTCTGTCAAGTCCTCACTCGTTCGATCATATCGTCTTGCCCTCAAAAGCAAGATTGTTCTCGAGCTTAGTAACATACCGGTGGTTCGTGACTTTCCAAATATCTTCTTGGAAGTGTTACCGGGTTGCTCCCTGACTGTTATGTTGGGCTCGTGATCAAGTTGGGTTCTTGTGAACCACCCTTCTCCAAGAATCTGTGTTGGATCTCCCTGAGCTAGTTGGTTAAGCTAGACAATAACTTGGAGAGTTGGAAGATAAAAGCTTGCCTAACCTAGTTCGATCCAATGGGATATTCTTGTGTAGTGTGTGTTGAAGAAAGATGATATCTTCATCGATTGGTCCTCGTGATCAGTTGTTGGATCTATTGTCCTACCAATTCTTTGATTTGAGTATGGGCCATTGTCAAGTCAAATCAGAACCAACGATATTAAGTAATGTTGTCTTACTCGTGGTTAATCCTCGAGCATACCCATTACATCTTTGGTCTGACCAATGCTATCACCGTGTTCACATGATGGTGGAAGTCCAGTGATAGGGAAATTCCGATGAGCTATTGTTGAGCCCATCAGCAGTAATTTGTCTCCCCCATGAGTCATGTGGAACACCAACGTAGTATTGGAAACTTGTGTAAGCAATGCCTTCGTGATCCGTTCATGAAGCCTATGGTTGGATGAAAGTAGTGACTTCCTCTAATTCATGTGCATCTGGTGTAAGTTGCCGCCATGAATTTGAGAAAGGTTTGTTTTGTTCCTTTGGAATCATCCCAAGTCAGTCATGCACGTGCGAAGTATTCTATGGTTTGATAGACTGATCATCTTCATTCCGTATGTATTCCTAGCACACCAAGCCACTAACTGATTTGCACAAGGAAAAGGAGTTCGTTCATAAGAGCTAATCATGACTTATGTTAAGACTTCGATATCCTCTATGATGGTTCCCCCACCCGAACTCGGTAGTGTTTTATTATAAGACTACCATGTGGTCATGCTTGTCTAGGACAACGTGTTCACATGTTTGTAGCAAAACCAGCTCATGTTTTGGAGCTTGCTATCGTAGTTCATATCCGAGAATCTCATAGCGCCATCTCGTCGAATTGTGTTGCAACCCTTCCTTTTCGGACATCTTTGAGTCTGAAATATCCTAACACCAACCAGATCTGAATCTCGGCAGATATGATGGTTGAAACATTCCAACAGCTGCATTTCGTTCCCAGCTTGCACCGTCCTTGTGCTATCTCGCTATAGACGGTCTTCTTAGCAATTCTTGTCCAGGGTTATCTTCGAAGTGGACTTACCATGGGTTCCCCCCCCCCCACCTTCGATGATAAGCAAAATCATCCATTGCGTTGTCTTCAACAAGGTAGTCCACATCATCCATTCTAGTCCGGGTGTACCATTCCTTTGCATTCCACCACATGATCACTTGCGATTGCCTTAGGCTGGTATAAAGAGTTCCAATGATCTATGGGTCAAAAGTAATTCTTTTTGCCACTTAAGGGAATAGTTCTTGCGTCACCTTTCTCGAGGTGTCCCGTTACGGGATCATGGTAAATATTTTTCGCCACCTTGACACCATCCACCATCTTCCTAAAGCGTGGAATTGTTGCCACTAATCAAACCTCGTTGTTGTTCTCCCATCCCTCTCGATGCATTTTTGTCTCAACTCAAGATGTGTCACCGTCTCAGTCCGTGAGTCGATCATATTTGCTTGATCTTCGTGAAGATCGAATCATGTAGGGTTTCCCCTTCTTTCTGTTGTCGTGTCGGGTGAAGATCTCGAAGACGTCAAGACCAAGAAGATGGAGTGAACCAACATCTTCGAGAAGGAAATTGGATCATGGAAATTGTAATAGCTGGTGACCTCCCTTTTCCTCTTACCTCCGTCTTGAATCTCGGCGAGATTCTTGTTGATCAGGGGTGAGTTATCACAACCCTAGAATTGCTTGACATTAGTTGCATTAAGGCATTCATGTCATCATGTTAATCTTCTCGAGAAAGTTGAAATGGGGATTATTTGAAACCCTAGCACCAATTGAATTCTAATAGGTTCAAATAAAATCATTTTCAATAATCCCAAAATGCCTGTGAAAATGTTCATGATTAATGGATAAAGGTGAAAGCCTCTTCCAAAATGATGAACATATCTTATAGGTCATTCTGGATTTTTGAATTAAATCTTAAACCATTTGACTTTGGGCATTTAAACACTATAAATAATTTAAATGCTCAAATAATGTTGGAAATATTGTGGGCCATAGAAATAGTTAGAAAGTGCAGTAAATATTTTCAGGATTTATAAAATTGATTTGGTTTTAAAGCTGGATCAAAACAAAGCGCAAAATAGAAAACAGAAATTAGAAAAAACTAAAACCATAACGAGAAGGCTGCACTGGCCTCACTGCGCAGCCCACCCGCCCAGTTCTCTTCCCTCCTCATCTTGGCCCCTCCAGTGGCCCAGCCCCACCGCCTCCTTCTGTCGCCTTCCTCCTCTGCCCGGGAGGGCCAGGCGCGTGCCCGACAGCTTGCCCGCGCGCCGCGCCACCTCCACCCTGCCTGCTTCACCCCAGCCGCTCTGGGCGCCTCCCAGGCGCCACGCGACCCCTGGCTCTCTCTCACTCTCTCCCGGCCCCTCCCCTTCCTCTGCTCTCTCTCCCTCACGCGACCGAAGCGCCCCGTCGCCGCGCCGCTGCTTGCTGCCGCAGCCACCGCCCTTCCCTCGCCTGCTTGGCGTGCCCAAAACTCCGCCTCGTCGCCCGGACCTCTCCGTGACCCACGCGACTCCAAGCGCCTTGGCGCCGACCTCGCCCTCGTCTTCAACCTCGGGCACCCGAGCCGCCTCCGGTCGATTCAGGCGCCCGAGAACCTCCCAGGCTCACGACTCCCTCTCAGGCCAGCTGTGAGCTCCTGCCCTTCTCCCTTCTCCGTTTGCCTTATTGCTTTTCTAGCGACCACACCGAGCTCGGCCGCACGCCGCCGCCGCCCTTTGCTGCGTCGCCGTCGTGGCCACAGCCCACGATGGCTCGATTCGAGCTGCGCCATCGTCTTCACCCGTACTCGTAGGAGTCCGTAGCACCCACCCTTCGGCCTCTTGTGCCCCTAAGCGCCAACTCCGACCTCGCCCAAGCTCGGCAGCCGCCAAGGTCGTCGCCGGCGACGTTCCGGCGACCGAAGCCAATCACCACCACCACTCGATCGGCTCACTTCCGCATCACGTGAGGCGTCTCCGCTTCGCCAAACCGTGCTCTGTAGAGGCCAATTCGCGGCGCACCGCCCGCGTCGGGTTACGCGGCGGCTAAGCGCCGGCGCCCGATGGCCGTGACGGCGTGGGTTGACCTTTGCCGGTTTGACCTCCCCTCTCCCCAGCGACATGCGGGCCCTTGCCGTCTAACTAATCGATTTAGTTCTAAACTAATTTAACTAACCTAGATTAGTGCTAATTAACTAGGTTAGTTTAGTTAGTCGCGACATGTGGCCCCCACCGCCAGTTTGACCTGGACCGCCCTGTTGACCGGCGGCGTCACATTGGCGTCGGTGACATAATATATATTTTCTAGATTTAATTTAATCCGATAAATTCGAAAATCCCTAAACTTCTAAAAATCATATAAATTCAACCGTAACTTCGGATGGAAATAATTTATATATGAAAAATGATCAGAAAAATATGAAGAATCTGGTTATGCCATGATCATGCATGTTTGAACAAGTTAACATCACTGAATAGGAGGAATCATGATTAGGGTAAATTATGAAATAGCATTTGGGGTTGGAGTTCAACCTTGTTTGAATTCCACTTCAACTAACTTGGAGTATTGTTGCATTAGGTAAATTCAGTACATTAATATGACATGTCATTCATGTGAATGTGCATTGCATTGATTGTGTTCTCTCTTGTTTGCGGTGTTTGTTCCCTCCGGTGAGCGATGTCTGCAAGCGATGATTATTCGATGACACCGATGAAGAACTATTATCTTGAAGTGCGGGCAAGCAAACCCCTTGTTCATTCCGATATAATCCCTCTCTCGCTCCTGCTCTATTTTCTGCATTAGGACAACAACGACTCATGTGTTACTTGCTGCGGTAGCTGAACCCCTTGATCCTTTGCATGACTGTCATTCCACGATAATTAGATGAAACCCACTAGCATGAGTAGGAATTGTTTGAGCCATGTGGTGCCTACTCATTTATGTTTGTTTGTCATGCTGCTCTTTGCTTAGAGTTGAGTCGGTGCGATTCGCCGGGAATGAATTGGAATTGTTATGAACATGTCCTATTGTGTGTGAGCTAAGTGTGTGAACACGATTTGGTAAAAGGTAGCGGTGAGAGGCCATGTAGGAGTACATGGTGGGTTGTCTCATTGCAGCCGTCCTCGAGGAACTGAGTTACGTGTTTGTGATCCATGAAACAGTTACTACCACGCATTGGGATCCTTAATTGACCCTCTCGGCTTCTTAACCACCCTTGTCCTCGGTCAGGGAGTTGCAAGTAGTTCTGGTGTTTGTAGCATCTTTGGGGGCGCATGCAGCGCTGACCTTAGGGGTGGGTTGTGTTGCGGTAGGCACCGTGGCCGGTGTACCGAGTGCCGTTTGGTATCTCGGGAACCCTGCACACATCGTTCGGGGCTGTATGGGAAACCTCGGCGGACTCCTGCGGATGGAACCGAATAGGCGATAAACCTGGACTAGGGACTTGAGTGTTTAGGTAGGCCGTGGCCGACACCCACGTTGGGCTTCCGCTTGAAGGTTGCCGAGTACATGTCGTGTAGCGGCGGTAAGTGGTGAGCGTGTGTGAAGAAGTACACCCTGCGGGGTTTAATATGATCTATTGAATAGCCGTGTCCACGGAAAAGGACTTCTGGGTTGCCTATATCGGTTCATAGACAAGTGAAAGTGGATACCTAAAATCGCAAGATAAGCGTGAGTGCTATGGATGGCGTTCTCGTGAGGGAGGCGAGGCGGGTCCATAGTGGTGTATTGATATGGTGAATATGTGGACTCATGTGCGCCACCTCAAAAGAGTTACTTGCGATCGTAGTTCAGGATAGCCACGAGTCAAAGCTGGCTTGCTGCATTCAAACTCCACCACCCCTTTTGATAATGATGCATATGTAGTTAGATTACGATGTAAGTCTTCTGAGTACAATTGTACTCACGTTTGCTTATTTTATGTTTTGCGAGAGAGGCGTCGGTCTCGCTAGTAGTTCGCTTGGACTTGACGTTTAGCTTGTTACCTCAGCTACGATCTTGTGCCTTCGGCGGGATCTGGTAGATAGTCGGGCTTCAGCCCTTTTCATTTATAGTTATCTGTCTGTGAGACATGTTTAGCTTCGCTTGTGCTTTGACTTGTATGCTCGAGTGTTGGGTCATGAGACCCATGTTTGTAATATCTCGCTCTTGAGCCTAATGAATAATATCTGAGTCGTAGAGTTATGTTGTGATGCCCGTCGTATTTACACATATTGAGCATATTGTGTGTATGTTTGAAATGCTTGGTATGTGTGGGATCCGACAAACTAGTTGTTTATCCTTGGCAGCCTCTCATATGGGGAAATGTAGTCTCGTGCCTCCGGCGATAGTAGTCCGCTTCTGACCGGTTCACGGAGTCTGCTAGCCCAGCACTCTGCTTGGACACTTGGTGGCGGCATGTGTCTCCGCCGTTCCTATATACTGTCCCTTGAAATGTCGCGGTGGTATTGAGTCCTGCCTAGCCTGCTACAGCCGGGATACGGAGTCTGTTAGCCAGTGCTACAGCCGAATACATCGTTGATGACCGACGTGCTCGATGTGATTCATGTATGCCTGTCCCCATGGGTTAGTGCGCTTTGGGTTCACGACTAGCCATGTCGGCCGGGTTCTTTGTCATATGGATGCTAGCGACACTATCATATCGTGAGCCAAAAGACGCATAAGCGGTCCGGGCCATGGTAAAGCGACACCGTGGGAATACCGTGCGTGAGGCGCAAAGTGATATGATGTGTTACATGCTAGATCGGTGTGACTTAGGATGGGGTCGACACAAAAGGCAAGCCGAGGAGGTCGCGCGTCTCGATCGGCGCTGCTCGTCATTCCTCGAGGTCGGCGCCACCGCCTTCCAGTTCCGCGGGCAATCGGAGGAGTTGGTGGTGAGGCTCCGTCGCGAGGAGGGAGGCGGCGAGGCTTCTTCGCGAGGCGGCGGCGCGCCACCTCCGCCGCCTCCGCCTTGATCTGAAATCACCGCGAGGCAAACGGCCCGGCGGACCCACCCGCGCCGCCGACCGATGATGAAGCCGTGGCGCGGCTGCTTCTTCAAATCGCTTCCGGTGGCGCTTCGCATTGAAAAGCGGACTCGGCGCGCGCCCGCCAGAGACCGGCGCCGCCCACTCGGCGATCCCGGCGCTGAAGCGTCGCGCCCGCGCATTTGGGTGGGTGCGAGGAGGCGGCTGCAGACCTGCTTGAACACGGCGCTCTGGGCGTCCAAGCGAAGCTGCGGGCGGCGTCGCCCTCGAACCTCTACAAAGGCGCTTTGGCGTCGCGCTCTGCCGTCTTGGTAAGTTTCATTTCAAATTTTCTCTTGATCTTCTCTCGTGAGGCGGCATGGCCTACCACAGGTGTAATCCCGAGTTTGAATTTAATTTCTGGCGAAGCGGTGACCGAACTTATTGCTACTTCAAGTCTTTATCGTATGCGGAATCCTTGTTACAGGGAGTATCACAACCTCCCGCTCTTGAAGGAAATATGCCCTAGAGGCAATAATAAAATTATTATTTATTTCCTCATATCATGATAAATGTTTATTATTCATGCTAGAATTGTATTAACGGAAACATAATACATGTGTGAATACATAGACAAACATCAGTCACTAATGCGCCTCTACTTGACTAGCTCATTAATCAAAGATGGTTATGTTTCCTAACCATAGACATGTGTTGTTATTTGATTAATGGGATCACATCATTAGGAGAATGATGTGATTGACATGACCCATTCATTAGCTTAGCACTTGATCGTTTAGTATATTGCTATTGCTTTCTTCATGACCTATACATGTTCCTGTAACTATGAGATTATGCAACTCCGTTTACGGAGGAACACTTTAGGTGCTACCAAGCGTCTGGCGTAGCTGGGTGATTATAGAGGAGTACTACAGGTGTCTCCAAAGGTACATGTTGGGTTGGCGCATTTGAGATTAGGTTTTGTCACTCCAATTGTCGGAGAGGTATCTCTAGGCCTTCTCGGTAATACACATCACATAAGCCTTGCAAGCATTGCAACTAATAATTTAGTTGTGAGATGATGTATTCTGAGCGAGTAAAGAGACTTGCGATAGCGAGATTGAACTAGGTATTGGATACCGGCGATCGAATCTCGGGTAAGTAACATACCGATGACAAAGGAACAACGTATGTCGTTATGCGGTTTGACCGATAAAGATCTTCAAAGAATATGTAGGAACCAATATGGGCATCCAGGTTCCGCTATTGGTTATTGACGAGAATAGTTTTAGGTCATGTCTACATAGTTCTCGAACCCGTAGGGTCCTTACGCAACAACGTTACGATGACAGTTTATTATGAGTTTATAACTATTGATGTGCGAAGTTTGTTGGTCCGGATGTGATCATGGACATGGCGAGAGTCTCGAAATGGCGATACATAAAGATTGATATATTGGAAGCCTATGTTTGGACTTGAATAGTTCGGGTGAAATCGGGATTTTACTAGGAACAGAAGTTCTGGAACCCTCCGGAAGTCAATGGGCCTTAATGGGCCATAAGGGAGAAGAGGAGGGCGGCCAGGGCGGGGCAGGCCGCCCTCCCCTAGTCCGAATAGGACAAGGAGAGGCGGCGCCCCCTTCCTCTTCCCCTCCCCCAAGTCCTAATCCAACTAGGAAAGGGAGAGTCCTACTCCGGTGGGAGTAGGACTCCTCGGCAACGCCTCCTCAAGGGCGGCCACCCCCCTTGCTCCTTTATATCACGGGGCAGGGGGCACCTTATGACACACAAGTTGATCTACGGATCGTTCCTTAGCCGTGTCGGTGCCCCTCCACCATATTCCACCGGTCATATCGTCGCGGAGCTTAAGCGAAAGCCCTGCGCGATGGAGCATCATCATTGTCCTGCGCCCGTCGTCTTGTGGAACTCATCCCGATGCTTTCTGGATCGGGCCGGGGATCGTCATCGAGCTGAGCGTGTGCTGAACTTCGGAGGTGCCGTGCGTTCGGTACTTGGATCGGTCGGATCGTGAAGGCGTCGACTACATCAACAGCGTTGTTATAGCGCTTCGCTTCGGTCTCACAGTGCGTGGACATACACTCTCCCTCTCGTTGCTATGCCATCACCATGATCTTGCGTGTGCGTAGGAATTTTTTGAAATTACTCGTTCCCCAACAATGGCATCGAGCCTGGTTTTATCGTTGATGTCATATGCAGAGTAGAACACAAGTGAGTTGTGGGCGATATAAGTCATCTTGCTTACCAGCATGTCATACTTTGGTTGGCGGTATTGTGAGATGAAGCGGCCGGACCGACATTACATATCACGCTTCTGCGAGACTGGTTTCACCGCTTGAGCACTTTCGTTGCTTAAAGGTGACGGCGGTGTCTGTTTCTCTCACTTTAGTTGAACCGAGTGTGGCTCGCCCGGTCCTTGCGAAGGTTAAAACAACACCAACTTGACAAACTATCGTTGTGGTTTTCATGCATAGGTAAACGGTTCTTGCTCAGCCCGTAGCAGCCACGTAAAACTTGCAACAACAAAGTAGAGGGCGTCTAACTTGTTTTGCGGGGCATGTTGTGATGTGATATGGTCAAGGCGTGATGCTATATTTTATTGTATGAGATGATCATGTTTTGTAACGAGTTATCGGCAATTGGCGAGAGCCATATGGTTGTCGCTTTATTGTATGAAATGCAAGCGCCATGTAATTGCTTTACTTTATCACTAAGCGGTAGCGATAGTCGTAGAAGCAATAGTTGGCAAGGCGACAACGATGCTATGATGGAGATCAAGGTGTCGCGCGGTGGCGATGGTGATCATGGCGGTGCCGGACATGGAATCACAAGCACAAGATGATGATGGCCATATCATATCACTTATATTGATTGCATGTGATGTTTATCCTTTATGCATCTTATCTTGCTTTGATTGAAGGTATCATTTTAAGATGATCTCTCACTAAAATTATCAAGGCGTGTTCTCCACGAGTATGCCTTTGTTGCCAAAGTTAAATCGTGCCAAGACACCACGTGATGATCGGGTGTGATAAGCTCTCGTCCATCTACAGCGGGTGCAAGCCAGTTTTGCACATGAGAATACTCAGGTTAAACTTGGCGAGCCTAGCATATGCAGATATGGCCTCGGAACACGGAGACCGAAAGGTCGGCGTGAATCATATAGTAGATATGATCAACATAGTGATGTTCACCATTGAAAACTACTCCATCTCATGTGATGATCGGTTATGGTTTAGTTGATTTGGATCACGTAATCACTTAGATGACTAGAGATGTCTGTCTAAGTGGGAGTTTTTAATATGATTAATTGAACTTAAATTTATCATGAACTTAGTACTGATAGTATTTTGCTTGTCTATGTTTCTTTGTAGATAGATGGCTCGTCTTTGTTGTTCGTTGAATTTTAATGCGTTCCTTGAGAAAGCAAAGTTGAAAGATGATGGTAGCAATTACGGACTGGGTCCGTAACGAGGATTATCCTCATTGCTGCCGGAAGAATTACGTCTGGAAGCACCATTGGGTGCGAACTGCTTTGCGAGAACAACGCCGAAGTTGTGAGCGTCTGGCGAGCAAAGTGATGACTACTCTATAGTTCGATGTGCCATGCTTACGGCTTAGAACCGGGTCTTCAACGGCGTTTTGAGCGTCATGGAGCATATGAGATGTTCCAAGAGTTGAAGTTAATATTTCAAGAAAATGCCGGATTGAGAGATATGAAGTCTCAATAAGTTCTATAGCTGCAAGATGGAGAGAATAGTTACATCGGTGAACATATACTCAAAATGTGCAGGTATAATAATCACTTGATTCAATGGGAGTTAATCTTCCGGATGATAGTGTCATTGACAGAATTCTCCAATCACTGCCACCAAGCTACAAGAGCTTCGTGATGAACTACAATATGCAAGGGATGACCAAGACAATTCCGAGCTCTTCGCAATGCTAAAAGCTGCGGAGGTAGAAATCAGAAAAGAGCATCAAGTGTTGATGGTCAACAAGACCACTAGTTTCAAGAAAAGGGCAAAGGGAAGAAGAAGGGAACTTCAAAAGAACAGCAAGAAAGTTGCTGCTCAAGAGAAGAAACCCAAGTCTGGACCTAAACTGGCCCGAGTGTTTCTCTGCAAGCATACTGGTCCTTTGGAGCGGAACTGCCCCAAGTATTTGGCGGATAAGAAGGATGGCAAGGTGAACAAAGGTATATGTGATATACATGTTATTGATGTGTACCTTACTAGAGCTCGTAGTAGCTTTGGGTATTTGATCTTTGGTTACATTGCTAATATTTGCAACTCAAAGCAGGGACTACGGAATAAGCGAGCAGCGCAAAGGGCGAGGTGACGATCTTGGCGTGTGAAAGCGGTTCCAAAGTCGATGTGATCACGGTCGACGCGCTACCTATACATCTACCTTCGGGATTAGTTTTAGACCTTAATAATTGTTATTTGGTGCGGCGTTGAGCATGAACATTATATCTGGATCTTGTTTGATGCGAGGCGGTTATTCATTTAAATCAGAGAATAATGGTTGTTCTATTTATATGAGTAATATCTTTTATGGTCATGCACCCTTGAAGAGTGGTCTATTTTTATTAAATCTCGATAGTAGTAATACACATATTCATAATGTTGAAGCCAAAAGATGCAAAGTTAATAATGATAGTGCAACTTATTTGTGCACTTGCCGTTTAGGTCATATCGGTGTAAAGTGCATGAAGAAACTCCATCTTGATGGACTTTTGGAATCACTTGATTATGAATCACTTGGTACTTGCGAACCGTGACTCATAGGCAAGATGACTAAAACACCGTTCTCGGTTCTATGGAGAGAGCAACAGATTTGTTGGAAATCATACATACGAGATGTATGTGGTCCGATGAATGTTGAAGCTCATGGCGGATATCGTTATTTTCTCACCTTCACAGATGATTTAAGCAGATATGGGTATATCTTCTTAATGAAACATAAATCTGAAACATTTGAAAAGTTCAAAGAATTTGAGTGAAGTTGAAAATCATCTTAACAAGAAAATAAAATTTCTACGATCTGATCGTGGAGGAGAATATTTGAGTTCTGAGTTTGGTCTACATTTGAAAAATTGCGGAATAGTTTAGCAACTAACGCCACAGGAACACCACAGCGTAATGGTGTGTCGAGCGTCGTGTCGTACTTTACTAGATATGGTGCGATCTATGATGTCTCTTACCGATTTACGCTATCGTTTTGGGGTTATGCTTTAGAGGCGGCCGCATTCACGTTAAATAGGGCACCATCAAAATCCGTTAAGGCGACTCCTTATGAACTATGGTTTGGCAAGAAACCAAAGTTGTCGTTTCGAAAGTTTGGGGCTGCGATGCTTATGTGAAAAAACTTCAACCTGATAAGCTTGAACCCAAATCGGAAAAATGTGTCTTCATAGGATACCCAAAGGAAATAGTTGGGTACACCTTCTATCACAGATCCGAAGGCAAGACATTCGTTGCTAAGAATGGATCCTTTCTAGAAGGAGTTTCTCTCGAAAGAAGTGAGTGGGAGAAAGGTAGAACTTGATGAGGTATGATACCGGCTCCCTTATTGGAAAATGGTTCATCACAGAAATCGGTTCTGTGACACCTACACCAATTAGTGAGGAAGTTAATGATGATGATCATGAAACTTGAGATCAAGTTTCTCTTGAACTCGTGGAGTCGACTAGAGTAAGATCCGCACAGTGATGCGGTAATCCTATTACGGAAGTCATGTTACTTGACCATGGTGAACCTACAAACTATGAAGAAGCGATGGTGAGCCGAGATTCCATAAAATGGCTGGAAGCCATGAAATCTGAGATGGGATCCATGTATGAGAACAAAGTATGGACTTTGGTTGACTTGCCCGATGATCGGCAAGCCATTGAGAATAAATGGATCTTTAAAGAAGAAGGCGGCTGATGGTAATGTAGCTGTCTATAAAGCTCGACTTGTTGCCAAAGGTTTTCGACAAGTTCAAGGGGTTGACTACGATGAGACTTTCTCACCCGTAGCGATGCTTAAGTCTGTCCGAATCATGTTAGCAATTGCTGCATTTTATGATTATGAAATTTGGCAAATGGATGTAAAACTGCATTCTTGAATGGATTTCTAGAAGAAGAGTTGTATATGATGCAACGAGAAGGTTTTGTTGATCAAAGGTGCTAACAAAGTGTGCAAGCTCCAGCGATCAATTTATAGTGCAGTGCAAGCCTCTCGGAGTTGGAATAAATGCTTTGATAGTGTGATCAAAGCATATGGTTTCTCTGAGACTTTTGGAGAAGCTTTGTATTTACAAGAAAGTGAGTGGGAGCTCTGTAGCATTTCGATATTATATGTGGATGACATATTATTGATTGGAAATGATATAGAATTTCTGGATAGCATAAAGGATACTTGAAAAAAGTTTTTCAATGAAAGACCTCGGTGAAGCTGCTTACATATTGGGCATCAAGATCTATAGAGATAGATCAAGGCAGCAATTGGACTTTCACAAAGCACATACCTTGACAAAGTTTTGAAAAAGTTCAAAATGGATCAGGCAAAGAAAGGATTTTTGCACGTGTTACAAGGTGTGAAATTGAGTCAAACTCAATGCCCGACCACAGTGAGAAGATAGAGAAAATGAAAGATGTTCCTATGCTTCAGCCATAGGCTCTATCATGTATGCAATCTTGTGTACGGACGACATATGTTTAGCAATAAGCTTGGCGGGAAGGTACCAAAGTAATCGAGTGGATCTTTGGACAGCGGTCAAGAACATCTGAAATACGAAAAGGACTAAGGATATGTTTCTCGTATATGGAGGTGACAAAGAGCTATCGTAAATGGTTACGTCGATGCAAGCTTTGACACTGATCCGACGATTCTAAATCGCAAACCGGATCGTGTTTTTATTAAGCGGTGGAGCTGTCGGTTGGTGCAGTTCTAAACAAAGCGTCGTGGCGGGATCTACATGTGAAGCGGAGTACATAGCTGCTTGGAGCAGCAAATGAAGGAGTGCGGATGAAAGAGTTCATTTCGATCTAGGTGTCATACCTAGTGCATCGGGACCAATGAAGATCTTTCGTGACAATCTTGGTGCAATTGCCTTGGCAAAGGAATCCAGATTTCACAAGAGGACCAAGCATATCAAGAGGCGCTTCAATTCCATTGGGACCAAGTCCAAGTGGGAGACATAGAGATTTGCAAGATACATACGGATCTGAATATTGCAGACCGTTGACTAAGCCTCTTCCACGAGCAAAACATGATGAGCACCAAGACTCCATGGGTGTTAGAATCATTCTTGTGTAATCTAGATTATTGACTCTAGTGCAAGTGGGAGGCTGAAGGAAATATGCCCTAGAGGCAATAATAAAGTTATTATTTATTTCCTCATATCATGATAAATGTTTATTATTCATGCTAGAATTGTATTAAGGAAACATAATACATGTGTGAATACATAGACAAACATATAGTCACTAGTATGCCTCTACTTGACTAGCTCATTAATCAAAGATGGTTATGTTTCCTAACCATAGACATGTGTTGTTATTTGATTAATGGGATCACATCATTAGGAGAATGATGTGATTGACATGACCCATTCCGTTAGCTTAGCACTTGATCGTTTAGTATATTGCTATTGCTTTCTTCATGACATATACATGTTCCTGTAACTATGAGATTATGCAACTCCGTTTACGGAGGAACACTTTGGGTGCTACCAAGCGTCTGGCGTAATTGGGTGATTATAAAGAGTACTACAGGTGTCTCCAAAGGTACATGTTGGGTTGGCGTATTTGAGATTAGGTTTTGTCACTCCGATTGTGGGAGAGGTATCTCTAGGCCTTCTCGGTAATACACATCACATAAGCCTTGCAAGCATTGCAACTAATAAGTTAGTTGTGAGATGATGTATTCTGGACGAGTAAAGAGACTTGCGTAGCGAGATTGAACTAGGTATTGGATCACGACGATCGAATCTCGGGTAAGTAACTATACCGATGACAAAGGAACAACGTATGTCGTTATGCGGTTTGACCGATAAAGATCTTGAAGAATATGTAGGAACCAATATGGGCATCCAGGTTCCGCTATTGGTTATTGACGAGAATAGTTCTAGGTCATGTCTACATAGTTCTCGAACCCGTAGGGTCCATGCGCTTAACGTTACGATGACAGTTTATTATGAGTTTATAAGTATTGATGTGCGAAGTTTGTTGAGTCCGGATGTGATCACGGACATGACGAGGAGTCTCGAAATGGTCGAGACATAAAGATTGATATATTGGAAGCCTATGTTTGGACTTGAAATAGTTCGGGTGAAATCGAGTTTTCTACGGAACAGGAGATACGGAACCCTCCGGGAGTCAATGGGCCTTAATGGGCCATAAGGGAGAAAAGGAGGGCGGCCGGGGCAGGCGCGCCCCCTCCCCTAGTCCGAATAGGACAAGGAGAGGCGCCCCCTTCCTCTTCCCCTCCCCCAAGTCCTAATCCAACTAGGAAGGGGGGAGTCCTACTCGGTGGGAGTAGGACTCCTCAGCCAGCGCCTCCTCCTAGGGCGGCCGCACCTCCCCCCCTTGCTCCTTTATATCTGAGGGGCAGGGGCACCCCATGACACACAAGTTGATCTGGATCGTTCCTTAGCCGTGTCGGTGCCCCCTCCACCATATTCCACCCGGTCATATCGTCGCGGAGCTTAAGCGAAGCCTGCGCCGATGGAGCATCATCATCGTCCTGCGCCGTCGTCTTGTGGAACTCATCCGTCGCTTTCTGGATCGGGCCGGGGATCGTCATCGAGCTGAACGTGTCTGAACTTCGGAGGTGCCGTGCGTTGGTACTTGGATCGGTCGGATCGTGAAGGCGTCGACTACATCAACCACGTTGTTATAGCGCTTCGCTTACGGTCTCACGGTATGTGGACATACACTCTCCCCTCTCGTTGCTATGCCATCACCATGATCTTGCGTGTGCGTAGGAATTTTTGAAATTACTACGTTCCCCAACAGCTACCGCCTTCAACATAGCGCGTTGAAGAGCTGAACAAGCAGACTCTTGACTGGCGAGAGCGAGGTGAGTTTTCTTCTTGGCGGCGGCGCTTGCGCACCAGCGGGCTGTAATCCCGAGATTGGGACATTGCTCTTGTGATCGGCGGATCTTCTGGCGACCTTCTTATCGGCGACTTGAATCCTTCTTCTTTTATTCTTTAGAGTCCAGCGCCCGCTCTCTGGGATCAGTGGATGCGGCGGGGAACCGCCTTTGCATAAGAGGAGGAATCTTAGGAAGCTTCGCCCTTGAGCGCGACCTGCTAGCCACCTTGTTGGCGGAGAGAGGAGTTGCTCAAAGCGGCCTTGGCGAGCGGAGAAGAAAAGGCCACCCTCTGGCGAGTTTGAGGCGGCGCTCCGCTGGACCGGCAAAGGCGCATCGACCTCCGGCTTCCATGAGATCGAAGATATTGTTGATGGTAAGTTTGCTTTACTTTCTCTTTTGGGTTGCCGACTATAGGTTAAGCTGGCTCTTTGTCTTTCTTTTCTAACACTTTTCTTCTTCTGGCAGACTTCTTCCCTGGTCATCTGTGAGCGCCAATCAGGCCATTGAGGCGAGCGCGAGCCGGAGGCCGGGCGCCGAGATCGCAATGCGCGCCCGGACCTTTGGCAGGCAGCTCCACGAGCATTGAGGCTCGTCTGCGGCGGCTCATCGAATCTGCGCCGTCTTGACGTGTCGGGCCGAGGCGATTGCTGCCTGTGGCGGACATGCGGTTCTGCGCTCTCAGCCGGACCGCCCGGCTGGTGGAAATCGCGGCTGAGGCGTTTTGAGGCTTGGAAGGGCTCCGCCGCCGGGCTGGAGCTCGCCGAGCCACAGAGTTAAATCAAGCGTGGTATCGAGGCTTGACCTGGACCGGCTGGCAGCGTTCGGTCGAAGCCGAAGCGAGCTGCGAGCGCGGGCGCCCTCGTCAGCGTCTTGGCGGCGTCAGCGACTACGGACACCAGCGTCTTCGTCCGGGCGGGCTGAAAGGCGGTGGGGAAGCGCCCGGAGTGGTTGAGATGAACCGGACTACAGCGAGACTCGGCGGAGGTGATCGACTCGGCAGAGATGAGGGCGAGGTGGAGGGCGCGGAGGCGGCATGGGCGTCGAGGAAGGCGGAGGCGGGCGGCCAGCCTCAGCTCGACCGCGCCTCCGACAGCGAGCGCGCCCCTCTGAGCCAGCCGCTGCAAAGGCGATCAAACTGAGATTGCCCGGGCCGCCCGGCGCTTGGCCGACCACCGCCTCCGGCCTTCCGGCCCCATCCGCTGCTTCTTAGGCCCCTTTGCTTTGGCTTTATTTTATCTGTTTGTTAGTCTTCGAAAGAACTCATTAATCGGCGCAATTCCACCCATGAGGTGTATTACGAACCTCTATTGAAGACCGGCCAAGGGCCTAAGTTTATGTAAATATTGTTCTAATTTCATGTTTTCTTGCTCGGTGCTCTTATGGCTAAACAGATTTGCGCCTTCCCTTAGATGCCGCCTTGCAGTCAGGCAGCCGCTGCTTGACTGCCCGTCTAGGTCAAGTGCTCGGCTACTTTGAGAAGGCAAGTGCTTGGCCATTTAGAGTCGTTTAAGCAAGTTGGGTGAAAAGCAACAAGCCCGGCTTCTTAAGAGTGGCTTCATAAAAGCTGGCTGGAAGCCGGTTTCAACTATGTATGCTTTGGGTCCTTAGCCCTTTTTTCGTGTGGCGCCCGCTCTACCTCACTCCTGCCTGCAAGCATTCGCTCTGCTGAGCTCGGCTTACGATAGGAGGCGGCTTGGGCGCCGCTGCGCTACTTATCGGGACTTGAGGAAGCACTTCATAGCTCAAAGCGGCGAGTCCCGGGCCGACTAGCCGAGCCGGTGCCAAACAGCATAATAAAAGGGTAACATACCCAAAGGCATAATTCTTATCATCTGAGATAACAAAGAGGGCAGTCCCGAGCTGCGTCTCGAAGGCAGAATCTTATTATTTCAAACACAAAAGGGTAGCGTGGTACATCTTGCATCAGCTGTAAAATCTCGGAGAGATTTGCATTCCATAAGTCGCTCTGTCTCTTTGCGGGTCGTCCCTCTTGCATGCTTTCGGCTAACCGGCGTCGTCGGGTAGTAAAGTCGTTGCCCGACACCTTACTCATGATGAGCGGTCCTTCCCAAAGCGCGGAGCGGCTTGTGCTGGCGGCCGTTCGCTGAATCAGCGGGGCACAAAGTCGCCCTCTAGGAATGATCTTGCACGACCTTCTTGTTGTAGTGTCGGTATGAGCTCTGCTGGTAGATCTTGGACCGGTGAGTGCCGGCGGCGGCCCTCTTCAGCCGATCGGCGCCGTCTTGGCGTGCTTCTTACGCTTCCTCCTCGGTGTACATGGTGACTCGCGAGTCGAACTCTATATCCGTTGGGATGGCGGCCCGGCACCGTAGGCGAGGAAGAAGGGTGTGAAGCCGGTTGACTTGTTTGGAGTCGTCGCAGACTCCGGAGGGCGGTAGCAACTCCTCAAGCCGGCAGCCAGCAGCTCGATGGTTCGACCGGCGAGGCTTGATGCGAGACAAGATGAGGCGTTCGCTCGCTCCACTGGCCGTTTGGCTGCGGATGAGCAGCGGGCGCTAAGTCGATCGGATGCCTGCGTCGCGCGAAATGGGCGGCGCCCTTAGCGAAATTTGTGCGTTAGCCGGTGATCTGTGTGATGCGCCGTCCGAGTCGTGATGTCGGCGATGAAAGTTACTGCCATAGGACCATTCAACTTCTTGATGGGTTTTGCTTCTATCCACTTGGTGAACTTGTCCACCGCGACAAGTAGGTGAGTTAGGCCACCTCGTGCCGCCTTGAATGGTCCCACCATGTCCGAGGCCACACCTGACAAAGGGCGGCGATGGGGATTGTCTTGGCCTTTGAAGCCCGGTGAAGCGGCTTGGAAGCGGAACACGGCACCTTGCATTTTGAACTAATTCCTTGGCCTCTTGGCGATCGGCCAGAAGAAACCGTGTCGGAAGGCTTTGGCGGCGAGTGCTCTGGAGGCTGCATGATGGCCCTTTTCATACGATGAATGTCTTGAGGATTGCTTGGCCTTGCTCGATTCGGCGCAGCGCTGGTAGACACGGTGCCTTTGTGCTGACCAACTCTCTATTGATTATAGTATAGGCTGCCGCTCGGCGTTACTGCCGAGCTAAGGTTTCATCAGTTAGTAGCTCTCGCTTACCAAAAACTTCAAGATGGGCTGGGCCCATGAGGTCTGCTGCTATTTCTTGACCCTTGATGTTACTACTTGGGCGAGGCGGTGGGAAATTTGGGAGGCGGCGGGTTGGAGTGCAGCTGACTTGCTGCGTTAGGGAAGTCCCGGGCCCGGCCACGATCCTGGGCAATCTTGGAGAGCTTTGCAAGGTCGCTGCATCCCGGGCGAGTTCGAAAGTCCGGGCAACCCATTACCAGCGTTCTTAGGAAGCGTCTTCAAGGATTCTTGTGCCGTCTGCCAAGGCTCTGAGTCGGATCTGCTTTCTTGAGGGGGCGGTACAAAATGGAGTCTGATTCGGTGACGGTTTGACGGATGGCTTGAGAAAGCGGCGAAGAAGCGGCGCCGGACGGTATTACTGTCGGGTGGAACCGATTCTTGCGGGGCATCTGCTTGGTCATTATCGTTCCTTGGTACATGGAGGAATTTGCATCCCTCAAAATATCCACTCGATTTGCTGCACACGAGCGGTAGCTCTCCATGTTTGCATCTTTGGCGTCCGATCGCGGATGGTATTGGACCAACAAGTCGGGTCGCCGTGTACAGGATCCGGCGAATCTTGAGTTCTTTAACAAGCGAGCCCGTGGATGGCGCCTCATATTTGACGTTGTTGGAAGCGGCGAAATGGATCTGCAGCAGCGTACTTGAGCTTATCGCCTTTAGGGAAGTGAGGACCACATGGCTCCCAAGCCGGTCGCATCTTGGAGCCATCAAAGTGCATCAGCCAATGGGTGGAGTCGGTATTTGGCGGCGAATCTTGGGTCTCGGCCCAATCGGCGAAATTGGTCGGTGCTTGTGACTTGATGGCGGTCGGGGCTGGTAAAGATGGTGTAGGGGCCAACTCTATGGCCCACTTGGCCACTCGGCTGAAGCATCTCGACTTAGATGATCTCTGCTAGTGGGGCCGTGCAAACCCACGGTGATTGAGTGCTCTTGAAAGTAAGGCTTCAACTTCTTGGCGGCAAAGTGCGCCATAACACATCTTGATGCTGGGGGTAGTTACGCTTGGAGGTTGGCGATTACCTCGCTCGAAGTAATATACGGTCTACGGGCAGGTAGCGCCTAGCCTTCCTCCTTGCGCTCAACCACAACAACTCGCTAACTACCCGGTGGTGGCGGCAATATATAGGAGCATGGGCTCCTTTGGGTCGAACCGCTGACCTTTGGGGAGTAGCCAGCATTCTTTTCAAGCGGAGAAAAGCTTCGCCTTGGGTTCCATTGAAGAAGGTGGTCTTCTTCATAAGCTGAGTCTGGAGGAAGGGCTTTCTCACCCGGCCGGTGATGAATCGTGATAGGCGCAAGCGGCGGTGAACTTCGCACATCCAGCGATCGGTGAGGGCACTTCCATTCTCTCAATTGCCTTGATCTTTCTGAGGTTGCACTCTATGCGGCGTTCGGATGCCGGGAAGCGAGGAGCTGGCGGTGGTACTCGAAGGCGCATTTCTGGGTTGAGCTTGATGCGGAATCGGCACGAGGTTTTCAAAGGTCTCCTTGAGGTCTTCCAGATGTTCCTCGCCTCTCGTCTTCACCACCATGTGCGTCCGCGTGGCGTGGGCGTTTACTATAAGCTGCTTGAGGAGGCACTTACGCATGCATCTGCAGCTGAAAGGTGGCGCGGTGTTCCTCAAGCGAGCGTCATGGTCGAGGTAGCGAAGGCTCCAAATGGCGTGATGAAAGCGGTCTTCAATCATGCGCGGGTTCAACTTGATCGATGATATCCTGAATATGCATCTAAGAAGCTCAACAGCTCGCATCCGGTGTGGAGTCTATCACTGATCAGTTCAGGTAGAAGCGAGCGGGTCCTTGGGCGAGGCTTTGTTGAGGCTTGTGTAGTCAATACACATCTGCCCTTTGCTTGTTCTTCTTTAATACCGGGACGGGTTAGCCAACCATTACGGAAAAAAACTTCCATGATGAAACCGGCCGCAAGGGCAGGCTATCTCTTCTCCAACAACTCTTCTTTTCTCTTGACGGTAGCGCAAGGGCTGCTGGCGGGCTTCATCAGGTCGGACATGTAACTTGTGCTCGGCGAAATCCGTCGGTACACTGGCATGTCTTTGGGGATTCATCGAAGATGTCGATTCTCACGGAGGAAATCGGCGAGCTCGCCTTCCTATTCTTTGTCGAGGTTCGCACCTATGACAGCGTATTTCTCTGGGTGCTCCGGGTCCGGGGTATCTTCTTGGTCTCTTTGGCGGCTTGAGCGAGCCCTCGACCCGACTCCTTGGGGTGGACGACATCTCTGGCTGCTTGCCGGCCATCGTCACGACAATCCAGAGCCGCTTCTCAGCTGCGATCACAAGGGACTCGGCTAGCCGGCTGCTTTCAGTGCTTGTGGTAGGACGACTTTCTGTAGTCGCCCGCTACGGTCGAGAATCCTTGGAACTCGGCATCTTCATCTTGAGGTAGGCGTGGTGGGGACCGCCATGAACTTGGCCAAAGCAGGTCGGCCAAACAGCGCATGTTAGGGGCTCTCGAGGTCCACCACTTGAACAGGCTGGCTCTCGGCGAAAGTGATCCTTGTCCCCAAAGAGGGCGTCTATCGAGAATCTTGCCAATTGGGGAGCGAGGAAGGCCAGTACAATTACATGGAACCAGATCCGACTATGATGAAGCTGCCTCTGCTTGATTCCCTAACTTCTCCATCGTATCCTTATGCGAGGATGTTGATCTGCTGCCTCAAATCTATCGGTACTTTCGAGAAGCGGCCCATATCCGTGGCAAGGTGGCTCCCAAGACCAGGCGTGGGGCCGGTTTAGCATCACTTACGGGTGATCGGCCACGACTCAAGCGATGGGCTTCTCGGACGATTGCATGATTACAGGCGTCGATGCTCGACATTCACCTCTTCTTCTGCTGCCGCTTTCTTTGGCGATCATCTGCCATCTTTGGTAAACATGACATAGGCGTCGTGCTCTTGGGGAAGAGTCTTGTCTTCGCGTTGGCGGACAGCCGGACTCTGGGGGCGGTGGTGGAGGCGGCGGACCGCAGCGAGGAGGCAAAGGCCGTCTCCTTGGTGATCTGGTGAGCTAGTGGCACTTCGGGTGGTGTGGTTTGGCGGCCCGGCGGCTGTGGAACTTCGAGGGTCGTCGAGTCGCTTCGTAGGAGAAGGCGGCAACCAGTTGGACTTGCCGCCTTTACGCCGCTTGGGGAGGCTGCCCTCATTTGTTGGTCTTGTTATGCGCCACACTGCATTGTTGGAAGCCGACTGCGGGGCCTTCGCTTGTGATCATTCTGCTGCTTCTTTGTTGCGGTGGCATCGCCGGCTGGAGTTGAGGAGCATGAGGAGCTACTTTGCCCGTCGCCGACTTTGATCTCCGCCTTCATGGAGAGTCGGCGATAAGCGTGTTTCTGCTATGACTAGCAGCTCGTCGAGGTCTCGGCTCATCATAAAGGAGCTTGTGCTTGAGGAGGTGCCTTCTCTGCACCGGCGGTGAAGTACTCGATTACTGCACCTCGTGTACTCCTTCACGGGAGTTCGGAGCTTCGCCCAGCGTGAGGTAGTCGCGAGTGGACTCGTTGGGGCCTTATGCGCTGGGATGGTAGCGAGGCTTGGGAATTCGCTTGTAGGTGCTCGTGAAGTTGCGGACGAAGGCCTCGGTGAAGTCGACCCAGCCGTTGATGCTGCGGGGCTTCAAGCTGTTCAACCACGTCCGGGCGTGCCTGGAGCATGAGGGAACATACTTTCTGACAGCTGGCGCTTGTTGCCGTTAAGCTATCTTGTGGCCGTGGAGTAGTCCACCGGCCAGTCCTCGGCTTCCGCGGGCGGTGTATTTAGGTGTGTCTCGGAGGCGTGAATCCTCGGGGAAGGGCTGCGTCGCGGATGCGAGTCGAAACAAAAGTGGGCCCAACTCATCTTCTTCTTCTAGCGCCGAGGATCGGTGAAATCGCTCGATCCGGTGGCGTCGTTCTCGCCGACTCCCTCGGCGGCCAAAGCGGTCGCCGAAATCGGATCTTTCGGCGGGTGGCGGGGAGACTTCGCCTTTCTCTTGAGGCGGAGGCTGATAGTCGTCTGCCCGCTCTACCGCCTGGGGCGGCCGTCTTCGTCGCGTTCGATGGAATGTAGTCGGCTATGGTGGCGGCGGATCTGGTTCTTTCTTCCGGGCGCCGCCCGATGGCGTCGAGAGATCGCATATGATCTCGGCGGGGAGGCAAATCGCCCGTGTCATCGTTGTGGCGCCTACGTGCGGCAGCGGCCCGTCTTCGCGGCGGCGGCGTCGTCGAAACTGCTGGACTCGCTTTCCGTCATCGGTAGCGCTCCTCGCCCTCGAAGTTATCCAGCTCGTCGCGCTGCACAGGCAGCGCGAATATTCTCGGCGGCGTGGCGTATACAGGCGACCGACCCCAAGCGAATGGCGAGCGCGCCGCAGCGCTGTCGGACCGCGCCTGGCGGCTAGGCCGGTCGGAGCGGCGAGCAGCCGCAGCGCGATCCATCTCGCTGATAGGCTTCGACAAGCGTCTCATGCTTGCGACTTACATGCGCCCTCGAGGCTGAGCGAGCGTAGCGCCTCGGCGTTGGCATCGGCGTCCTCCGGAATGGAAGCGATCGGTCTTGCGAGAATAGTGTCGAGAGGTCACGAGCCCCCGCGCCGGAGGCTCGCCATGACTAATAATGAGTACTTACGTAGCGGTGCTCCGCCGCTCTCCAGCGAGGAGAGGCTTGTCGTGAATCACCTGCGTTGGTGGGGAACCCGTCGGCGGCACGGTGTCGGAATCGACCAGCATCGGGTCGGTGGAGCCCTACGGACTCAGTCGTGGCCGGGCTCGCCGTCGGCGTGAACTTCTTTCGAGGAGGCCAGCGAGGCTTCCGGGGCCGTCCGTTACTGCGTCGGTTGGGCTCGTCGGGAAGCGAACCTCGCCGACAAGTTGGCGAGGAGCAACTTGCCATGTGGCGGCCTCAGCACCATGCAGCGGCGTGGCGCAAACTCCATCTGGCGTGCTTGGGGCTGGCTCGCTTCGCCCGAGGAGGAAGAGGTTCCCGTCGAGCGGGTCTCGGACAAGCGGTGCACGGGCCCCACGGTGGGCGCCAAATGTCGGGGTTGGGTGCGACATATGCCAAGGATGGCTTATCATGGAGGCGAGTAGAGCGTCGGTGGTGCAGAAGCAGGATGAGGCGAACATGCGCATGGCCGAATCTTACCCAACCTTGGGGCTCTCAGGAGATAACACCCCTCTGCTGCTCTGCGGGGTCTCGCTTGCCATCACTATGGCAAAATGGGTACAAGAGGCTCCTTGAGCTGTTCGGGATGAGGAAGGAGAAGGGCTTGGCTTGCTCTTCTCTCCCTCTATGTGTGTCTAAAACTACTAGCTTCCAACCCTTTGCATGGGTGCCGGGGGAGTTCATATAGGCCTACCCCGAAGTCCTGGCAATAAACCGGCCTGGCGTGGGCCCAAGCCGCCCGATCTCTAAATCGCAATCTTCTCCATGGACTCAGGGGCCCGCCGACTAGTGGGCCCAGCTGGCAACCTTGACATGGGGCCGACAGCCCTTGTTCGCCCATGGTAGAGTCTTGTCGGCTGCAGATCACTTTGTGGGCGCTTCTAATAACCGAGCTTGGTGCGAGGTTATAACAGTGACGCCACTGGCGGCGATCCTGTTGCCATTCCTGTCTTATACGGTTAATGGCGCGTGGATCCGGGGGGAGGCGGCCCGGCCTCGGAGGCCGACTCCATCGGAGTCGTCTTTGGGGTGCTCTCGCCGTCTTGATACTCCGCCCGATAAGCGATCCCGCAAATCTTGAATTCGTGCGAAGACAGGCCAGCGTGAGTGCGAGGAATGCGCCCATGGTGATGATGTCGAGAGTCGGCATAGCAGCGATGCTACGCCGCATGGAATCTGTTGATGCGGTATGTAGCCATACCTGCCCTTTATGGACTGGGCGGGGATGGGCGCGGGCGGCTTTACCCGTGATGGAATCAGGCGTAAAGGCGGTGGAGGTCCACGAAGCCCGACTCAGCGTGGCCGGCCTCTTGGAGGTCGGCGGCTTGGAGTCGGCTTGTCTGAGGCGACCCCTGGGACTCGGCCACGAGGGTAGTCGGCCGTCGCCGTTGCCGACTATCTGAAAGGCGGCTCTTTGTCTTCAGGGTCTTGAGGCAGCAGCCTGCCCGATGTTTTAAAGAAAGGTTGAGGGCTAGGGTCTGCCTACCCGTAATCCATTACTCCGACAGATGAGAAAGGGAACAACGTATGTTGTTATGCGGATTGACCGATAAAGATCTGCGTAGAATATGTGGGAGCCAATATGAGCATCCAGGTTCCGCCATTGGTTATTGACCGGAGACGTGTCTCGGTCATGTCTACATAGTTCTCGAACCCGTAGGGTCCTTGCAACAAGTTCGATGACGGTTATATTATGAGTTTATGTGTTTTGATGTACCGAAGATAGTTCGGAGTCCCGGATGTGATCACGGACATGATGAGGAGTCTCGAAATGGTCGAGACATAAAGATTGATATATTGGAAGCCTATATTTGGATAATTGGAAGTGTTCCGGGTGAAATCGGGATTTTACCGGAGAACCAGGGGTTACCGGAACCCCCTGGGGGGGTTTAATGGGCCTGCATGGGCCTTATTGGAGAAGAGGAGGGGCGGCCGGGGCAGGCCATGCGCCCCTCCCCCTCTAGCCCGAATTGGACAAGGAGGGGGGCCTTTCCTTCCTCTCTCCCTCCTCCTTCCCCCTTCTCCCACTCCAACTAGGAAGGGAGGGAGTCCTACTCCCGGTGGGAGTAGGACTCCTCCTGGCGCGCCTCCTCCTGGCCGGCCGCTTCTCCCCCTTTGCTCCTTTATATACGGGGGCAGGGGGTACCCCATAGACACAACAATTGATCATTGATCTCTTAGCCGTGTGCGGTGCCCCCCTCCACCATAGTCCACCTCGATAATATCGTAGCGATGCTTAGGCGAAGCCCTGCGTTGGTAGAACATCATCATCGTCACCACACCGTTGTGCTGACGGAACTCTCCCTCAAAGCTCGGCTGGATCGGAGTTCGAGGGACGTCATCGAGCTGAACGTGTGCTGAACTCGGAGGTGTCGTACGTTCGGTACTTGATGCGTCGGATCGTGAAGACCTACGACTACATCAACTGCGTTGTGCTAACGCTTCTGCTTTCGGTCTACGAGGGTACGTGGACACACTCTCCCCTCTCGTTGCTATGCGTCACCATGATCTTGCGTGTGCGTAGGAAATTTTTTGAAATTACTACGTTCCCCAGCAGTGGTATCCGAGCCAGGTTTTATGCGTAGATGTCATATGCGAGTAGAACACAAGTGAGTTGTGGGCGATATAAGTCATCTTGCTTACCAGCATGTCATACTTTGGTTGGCGGTATTGTTGGATGAAGCGGCCGGACCGACATTACAGCGTGCGCTTCAGCGAGACTGGTTTACCGACGTGCTTTGCACAGGTGGCTGGCGGGTGTCGGTTTCTCTAACTTTAGTTGAACCGAGTGTGGCTACGCCGGTCCTTGAGAAGGTTAAAACAGCACTAACTTGACAAACTATCGTTGTGGTTTTGATGCGTAGGTAAAACGGTTCTTGCTCAGCCCGTAGCAGCCACGTAAAACTTGCAACAACAAAGTAGAGGGCGTCTAACTTGTTTTGCAGGGCATGTTGTGATGTGATATGGTCAAGGCATGATGCTAAATTTTATTGTATGAGATGATCATGTTTTGTAACGAGTTATCGGCTTGCTGGCGAAACCATATGGTTGTCGCTTTATTGTATGCAATGCAATGCATACATAATGCTTTACTTTATCACTAAGCGATAGCGATAGTCGTAGAAGCATAGTTGGCGAGGCGACAATGATGCTACGATGGAGATCAAGGTGTCGCGCGGTGGCGATGGTGATCATGGCGGTGCTTGAAGATGGAGATCACAAGCACAAGATGATGATGGCCATATCATATCACTTATATTGATTGCATGTGATGTTTATCTTTTATGCATCTTATCTTGCTTTGTTTGGCGGTAGCATTATAAGATGATCTCACTAAATTTCAAGGTATAAGTGTTCTCCACAGGTATGCCTTTGTTGCGAAAGTTCTTCGTCTTTGAGACACCATGTGATGATTGGGTGTGATAGGCTCTATGTTCAAATACAGCGGGTGCAAAACAGTTTGCACCTTGAATACTCAGGTTAAACTTGGCGAGCCTAGCATATGCAGATATGGCCTCGGAACACTTTGAGACCCGAAGGTCGGCGTGAATCATATAGTAGATATGATCAACATAGTGATGTTCACCATTGAAACTACTCCATCTCACGTGATGATCGGACATGGTTTAGTTGATTTGGATCACGTGATCACTTAGATGATTAGAGGATGTCTATCTAAGTGGGAGTTCTTAAGTAATATGATTAATTGAACTTTAATTTATCATGAACTTAGTCCTGGTAGTATTTGCATATCTATGTTGTAGATCAATAGCTCGTGATGTTGCTCCCCATTTTTTTTTTGTATGTTCCTAGAAAACTAAGTTGAAAGATGTTAGTAGCAATGGCGTGGATTGGATCCGTGATCTGAGGTTTATCCTCATTGCTGCAGCGAATAATTATGTCCTTGATGCACGCTAGGTGATGGACCTATTGCAGGAGCAGATGTAGGCGTTATGAGCGTTTGACAAGCTCGATATGATGACTACTTGATAGTTTAGTGCACCATGCTTACGGCTTAGAATCGGGACTTCAAAATGTTTTGAATGCCACGGAGCATATAAGATGTTCCAAGAGTTGAAATTGGTATTTCATACTCATGCCCATGTCGAGAGGTATGAGACCTCGGACAGTACTTTGCCTACAAGATGGAGGAGAATAGCTCAACCGGTGAGCATGTGCTCAGATTATGCAGGTACTACAATTGCTTGAATCAAGTGGGAGTTAATCTTCGAGATAAGATAGTAATTGACAGAATTCTCTAGTCACTATCACCAAGTTAATAGAACTTCGTGATGAACTATAATATGCAAGGGATGGCGAAAATAATTCCCGAGCTCTTCGCGATGCTGAAATCGGCGAAGGTAGAAATCAAGAAAAGCATCAAGTGTTGATGGTTGACAAGACCACTAGTTTCAAGAAAGGGCAAAGGAAGAGGGAACTTCAAGAAGAGCGGAAAGCAAGTTGCTACTCAAGTGAAGAAGCCCAAGTCTAGACCTAAGCACGAGACTAAGTGCTTCTCTTGCAAAGGACTGGTCCTTTGGAAGTGGAACTGCCCCAAGTATTTGGCGGATAAGAAGGATGGCAAAGTGAACAAGGTATATTTGATATACAGATTATTGATGTGTATTTTACTAGTGTTTATAGCAACCCCTCGGTATTTGATACTAGTTAGGTTGCTAAGAGTAGTAACTTCGAAGCAGGAGTTGCAGAATGAGCAGAGACTAGTTAAGGGTGAAGTGACGATGTGTGTTGGAAGTGGTTCCAAGATTGATATGATCATCATCGCACGCTCCCTATACTTTCGGGATTAGTGTTGAACCTAAATAAGTGTTATTTGGTGTTTGCGTTGAGCATGAATATGATTTGATCATGTTTATTGCAATCGGTTATTCATTTAAGTTAGAGAATAATTGTTGTTCTATTTACATGAATAAAACCTTCTATGGTCATACACCCAATGAAAATGGTTTTTGGATCTCGATCGTAGTGATACACATATTCATAATATTGAAGCCAAAAGATGCAAAGTTAATAATGATAGTGCAACTTATTTGTGGCCTTGCCGTTTAGGTCATATTGGTGTAAAGCGCATGAAGAAACTCCATCTGATGGGATTTTGGAATCACTTGATTATGAATCACTTGATGCTTGCAAACCATGCCTTATGGGCAAGATGACTAAAACGCCATTCTCGGAACAATGGGCGAGCAACAGATTTGTTGGAAATCATACATATAGATGTATGTGGTCCGATGAATGTTGAGGCTCATGGCGGGTATCGTTATTTTCTCACCTTCACAGATGATTTGAGCAGATATGGGTATATCTACTTGATGAAACATAAGTCTGAAACATTTGAAAAGTTCAAACAATTTGAGTGAAGTGGAAAATCATCGTAACAAGAAAATAAAGTTTCTACGATCTGATCGTGGAGGAGAATATTTGAGTTCTGAGTTTGGTCTTCATTTGAAACAATGTGGAATAGTTTCGCACCTCATGCCACAGAACACCACAGCGTAATGGTGTGTCCAAACATCATAACGTACTTTATTAGATATGGTGCAATCTATGATGTCTCTTACCGATTTACCACTATCGTTTTGGGGTTATGCATTAGAGATAGTTGCATTCACGTTAAATAGGGCACCATCTAAATCCGTTGAGGCGACACCTTATGAACTTTGGTTTGGCAAGAAACCAAAGTTGTCGTTTCTTAAAGTTTGGGGTTGCGATGCTTATGTGAAAAAGTTTCATCCTGATAAGCTCAAACCCAAATTGGAGAAATGTGTCTTCATAGGATACCCAAAGGAGATAGTTGGGTACACCTTCTATCACAGATCCTAAGGCAAGATATTCATTGCTTATAATGGATCCTTTCTAGAGAAGGAGTTTCTCGCGAAAGAAATGAGTGGGAGGAAAGTAGAACTTGATGAGGTAACTGTACCTGCTCCCTTATTGGAAAGTAGTTCATCACAGAAATTTGTTCCTGTGACTCCTACACCAATTAGTGAGGAAGCTAATGATGATGATCATGTAACTTCAGATCAAGTTACTACCAAACCTCGTGGGTCAACTAGAGTGAGATCGGCACGAGTGGTACAGTAATCCTGTTCGGAGATCATGTTACTTGACCATGCGAACCTACGAACTATGAGGAAGCGATGATGAGCCAGATTCAGCGAAATGGCTTGAGGCCATGAAATGTGAGATGGGATCCATGTATGAGAACAAAGTGTGGACTTTGGTTGACTTGCCCGATGATTGGCAAGCCATAGAAATAAATGGATCTTCAAGATGAAGAGGGACACTAATAGTAGTGTTACTATCTACAAAGCTAGACTTGTCGAAAAAGGTTTTGACAAAGTTCAAGGTGTTGACTATGATGAGATTTTCTCACTCGTGGCGATGCTTAAATCATCCGAATCATGTTAGAAATTGCCACATTTTATGAAATTTGGCAAATGGATGTCAAAACTGCATTCCTTAATGGATTTCTTAAAGAAGAGTTGTATATGATGCAACGAGAAGGTTTTGTCAATCCTAAAGATGCTAACAAAATGTGTAAGCTCCAGTGATCCATCTATGGACTGGTGCAAGCATCTCGGAGTTGGAATATACGTTTTGATAGTTGATCAAAGCATATAGTTTTATCTGACTTGCGGTGAAGCTTGTATTTACAAGAAAGTGAGTGGGAGCACTACAACCTTTCGATAAGTATATGTGAATGACATATTGTTGATCGGAAATGATGTAGAATTTTCTAGAAAGCATAAAGGAGTATTTGAAAGGAGTTTTTCAAAGAAAGACCTCGGTGAAGCTGCTTACATATTGAGCATCAAGATCTATAGAGATAGATCAAGATGCTTGATGAGTTTTTCATGAGTACATACCTTGACAAGATTTTGAAGTAGTTCAAAATGGAACAGTCAAAGAAAGAGTTCTTGCGTGTGTTACAAGGTGTGAAATTGAGTAAGACTCAAAGCCCGACCACGGCGAGAAGATAGAAAGAGAATGAAAGTCATTCCTATGCCTCAGCCATAGGTTCTATAAAGTATGCCATGCTGTGTACCAGATCTATTGTATACCCTACCTTGAGTTTAGAGGAGTACAATAGTGATCTAGGAGTATATCACTGGACAGCGGTCAAAATTATCCTTAGTTGAATAAGGATATGTTTCTCGATTATGGAGGTGACAAAAGGTTCGTCGTAAAGGGTTACGTCGATGCAAGTTTTGACACTGATCCAGATGACTCTAAGTCTCAATCTGGATACATATTGAAAGTGGGAGCAATTAGCTAGAGTAGCTCCATGCAGAGCATTGTTGACATAGAAATTTGCAAAATACATACGAATCTGAATGTGAGCAGACCCATTGACTAAACTTCTCTCACAAGAAAAACATGATCACACCTTAGTACTCTTTGGGTGTTAATCAAATAGCGATGTGAACTAGATTATTGACTCTAGTAAAAACTTTGGGTGTTGGTCACATGACGATGTGAACTATGGGTGTTAATCACATGGTGATGGGAACTATTGGTATTAAATCACATGGCGATGTGAACTAGATTATTGACTCTAGTGCAAGTGGGAGACTGAAGGAAATATGCCATAGAGGCAATAATAAAGTTATTATTTATTTTATTATTCTCATGATAAATGTTTATTATTCATGCTATAATTGTATTAACCTGAAACGTAATACATGTGTGAATACATAGACAAGCAGTGTCACTAGTATGCCTCTACTTGACTAGCTCGTTGATCAAAGATGGTTATGTTTCCTAGCCATAGACATGAGTTGTCATTTGATTAACGTGATCACATCATTAGGAGAATGATGTGATTGACTTGACCCATTCCGTTAGCTTAGCACTTGATCGTTTAGTATGTTGCTATTGCTTTCTTCATGACTTATACATGTTCCTATGACTGTGAGATTATGCAACTCCCGTTTACCGGAGGAACACTTTGTGTGCTACAAATGTCTGGCATAACTGGGTGATTATAAAGATGCTCTCTGGTGTCTCAAAGGTACTTGTTGGGTTGGCGTATTTCGAGATTAGGATTTGTCCTCCTATTGTCGGAGAGGTATCTCTAGGCCCTCGGTAATGCACATCACTATAAGCCTTGCAAGCATTGTAACTAATGAGTTAGTTGCGGGATGATGTATTCTGGAATGAGTAAAGAGACTTGCCGGTAACAAGATTGAACTAGGTATTGAGATATCGACGATCGAATCTCGGGCAAGTAACATACCGATGACAAAGGGAACAACGTATGTTGTTATGCGGATTTGACCGATAAATATCTTAAGTAGAATATGTGGGAGCCAATATGGGCATCCAGGATCCGCTATTGGTTATTGACGGAGGCGTGTCTCGTTCATGTCTACATAGTTCTCAACCCATAGGGTCCATGCAGCTTAAAGATCGATGACGGTTATATTATGAGTTTATGTGTTTTGATGTACGAAGATAGTTGAGTCCCGGATGTGATCACGGACATGATGAGGATTCTCGAAATGGTCGAGACATAAAGATTGATATATTGGAAGCCTATATTTGGATATCGGAAGTGTTCCGGTGAAATCGGGTTTTTTGGAGAAGCAGGTTCTGGGAACCCCGAGGGTTTAATGGGCCTACATGGGCCTTAGTGGAGAGAAGGAGGGAGGCCGGGGCAGGCGGCGCTCCCCTCCCCTCTAGTCGAGGGTGGACAAGGAGGGGGCCTTTCCTTCCTCTCTCTCCTCCTTCCCCTTCTCCTACTCCAACTAGGAAGGAGGATTCCTACTCCCGATGGGAGTAGGACTCCTCTGGCCGCGCCTCCTCTGGGCGGCCGCCTCTCCCCCTTGCTCCTTTATATCACGGGGGCAGGGGCACCCCATGAACACAAGAATTGATCATTGATCTCTTAGCCGTGTGCGGTGCCCCCTCCACCATAGTCCACCTCGATAATATCGTAGCGGTGCTTAGGCGAAGCCCTGCGTCGGTAGAACATCATCATCGTCACCACGCCGTCGTGCTGATGGAACTCTCCCTCAAAGCTCGGCTGGATCGGAGTTCGAGGGACGTCATCGAGCTGAATGTGTGCTGGACTCGGAGGTGCCGTACGTTTGGTACTCTATCGGTCGGATCATGAAGACGTACGACTACATCAACCACGTTGTGCTAACGGTTCCTCTTTTGGTCTACGAGGGTACATGGACACACTCTCCCCTCTCGTTGCTATGCATCACCATGATCTTGCGTGTGCGTAGGATTTTTTTTCTAAATTACTACGTTCCCCAACACCGCTGCCCCCTTGCGATGGTACCGCCACCGTGCTTAAACTTGACCGCGGTGTGTCATTGGCGGTTGTACCGGCCAGGTACCGCTCAACAACCGGTCCGGTTTCTGTTTTGATGTGGTACTTGGGCGGTGGTGGACCGGTTGTTCCGATTGTGCTCCGCACGCCGGTACCACCGGTGCCCTAAGCGGTTCTACCTCTTAGGACTTAGCCACCCAGGGTTCCAGGGCCAGGCGGTTGCACCGGTGCAGTACCGCTTGATCACCGCTCACAGGGGTGACTTCCTACTGTTTGAAAGCGGTGGTTGAGCGGTGGCTGGGGCGGTTGTTACGGTTGTTCTCCTGGCCGGTACTACCGCCCTGTCTGCCCCGATTATGCCGCTCCATAGGGTTTCTGCAGGTTACCCGTTAGTCGGTTATGTCTGGGACGAGGAAGCTGATTATGCAGCTGCGAGTGCAGTTTTCGCAGTAACGATTGGATTTTAGGGTTTACTATATAAGGGTGGTTCTTCCACCTACCACATCTACCTCTTGCCTCTATCACTCCAGCATTAATGCCATTCAAGCCTTCTTGCCCGATCTCTCTCTCTCTCTCTCTCTCTCTCTCTCTCTCTCTCTCTCTCTCTCTCTCTCTCTCTAGCCACTCAAACTTGTTGATTTGCTAGGGATTGAAGGAGGAGACCTAGATCTACACTTCCACCAAAGGATATTTGATTCCCCATACTTTCTTGTGTGGATTTTGTTACTCTTGGGTGTTTGAGCACCCTAGATGGTTGAGTCACCTCGGAGCCACATTACATTGTGGTGAAGCTCAAGTGGTTTTGTTGGGAGCCTCCAATTCGATTAGTGGAAGGCCCCAACCTTGTTTTGTAAAGGTTGGTCGTTGCCTTCAAGGGCACCAATAGTGGAATCATGGCATCTTGCATTGTGTGAGGCGTGAGGAGAATCTGGTGGCCCTAGTGGCTTCTTGGGAGCATTGTGCCTCCCACCACTCCAACAGGCGTACTTCCTCTCAAAGGGAAGGAACGGTAACACATCCTCGTCTCCACCAGCTCCACTTTTGGTTATCTCTTACCTTTACTTGTGCAAGCTTACTTAGTGTTGTATTCCTTGCTTGCTTGTATGTGATTATTGTTGCATCATATGTGTTGCTCACCTAGTTGCATTTCAGACAACCTACTTTGATGCAAAGTTTAATTTGGTAAAGATAAGCTAAAAATTGTTAGTTGCCTATTCACCCCCCTCTAGTCAACTATATCAATCCTTTCAATTGGTATCAGAGCCTCATCTCTTTATTAAGGACTTTGCCGTCTGAAGAGTATGGTTGACACTGTAGATGGTGGGGAGGAGCACTCCGGTGTGAATCCATCCTCGTCTACGACCGATGGGGGTTCCTCGGTCTCTAGTGAGGAATTCAATGCGGCTTTGGACACATCGAAAACCTCCATGACTACGAGGTTGAAGGCATGTTTAACAAGTTCTTAGAAGGCCTTAAATTATCCATCGCACCAATGAAAGTGGGTGATCTGCTAACAAGGTGACGGATGCTAACTCCGACAAGGGGAAGCTACTAGTGAAAGGTTCCTTTATCTAGTGCTAAAAATGGTAGTGGCATCTTTGCCCATTGAGGAGTCCGGATTAGGGGGTGTGGGATGGCGGACTACCATCATCGGCGGACTATCATCGACCGGACTCCAAGACTATGAAGATAGAAGATTGAAGACTTCACCCGTGTCCGGATGGGACTTTCCTTGGCGTGGAAGGCAAGCTTGGCGTCTGGATATGTAGATCTCCTACCATTGTAACCGACTCCATGTAACCCTAGCCCTCTCCGGTGTCTATATAAACCGGATGGCTTTAGTCCGTAGGACAACCATCACTAACAACCCTTACAATCATACCATGAGGCTAGCTTCTAGGGTTTAGCCTCCTTGATCTCGTGGTAGATCCACTCTTGTAAACATCCACAATATCAATATCAATCAAGTAGGGGCGTGGGTTTTACCTCCATCAAGAGGGCCCGAACCTGGAGTAAACATCGTGTCCCTTGTCTCTGTTACCATCGCCTAGGCAGCACAGTTCGGGACCCCCTACCGAGATCCGCGGTTTTGACACGACATTGGTGCTTTCATTGAGAGTTCCTCGTGCGTCACCGATAGGAAGGATGCCTCCTCCCTTCTTCAAGGGCGGTATTTTGCCAAAGAGCCTTGGCGCCCGGCCAAACTATCCGACTAGGTGGTTTTCTTATGACCGCTGTCCGGCCATCGCCGACAACGACCTCTCAAGTCGTCAAAGCAATCTTCCGTCAGCTCGGAATTTGCGGCGGCTGGATCAATAGAGCTCTCGTAGCGAGCTCTTGGATCACATTGCCGCCAGGAGTCGCTTCTGATTCTACGATCAGTTGGGCTTAAAACCGATGAGAGAAATTAACTCTCCCAGGTCACCCTGCGTTGCGGTGGTAGAGGAACAATCGGCGCTTCTCACATATTGAAAACTAGTCATGTCGGATCCCGAACCCCCATGCGGATTCCAGCGGAGGGGCGGGCCGATCAAACACGAACTTAAAGTCGGGCATCGGACCGGACTCGTTGGACAGCGTCCGAAATCAAGCTTCTAAAATTGGAAACTTCTCGGCCCTCGAGCCTTGAGATGGGTAGGGTTCGGACTTAGTTCCACCCACCCGCCCGGACATATGCGATCTAACTCTAATTGGCAAGAGCCGCCGAGGCAGTACATCACTCTTGGGCGATTCCTCCACAGTTATGGAGCGAGGATAAAGGACTGCCGAGAGGAAGAGCGCAATCTCGGTCTTACGCAATAATTGCATGGACAAGGAATCCTAAGCGCCATAAGTCGCGACATTACGCTTTGCTGACTTGGAGACCATCATTACAAAAGTAACTGCGATGGAGAGCACTGGAAAAAGAAAGTAAATTTTGGGATAATCCGGTCCCGAATACATCCCTAGTCCGGAACCAAAGGGTGCATCATTATCAAGCACACAGGCTGAATACCAAAAACCAAAACCCCCAAAGTGCGGAACCGTCTTTGGAGGGCTGGCTAAGCGGACCTGCAAAATTCACTTAGCAGGCGCCACTCCAACTCATAGCATTGAGCATGTTGGATACTACGGCGGTGGCCAAAAGTGGCGAAGAGCTTCTAGCCGGAATCCCAGCCCACAACACCGATCACGGTGTTAGGTCTTGAGACTTTCATCCAATAACATGCGAAGCGACAACTCCATAACCTTGCGAAGTCTACCAAGTAGCAACAATAAATCCATGGAGCGACCACGGCTATTACCTTCAATGCGATGGCGAACCTAAATTCGAACTGCCGGGCACCGGCCGCATTGGTCCTCGGCCCGATAGTAGGCGGCTTTTCGCCTTACTAAGGTACTCATGGATGGCGGCAGCGGACTAAACCTCATCTATGAGAAACCCTCCGAAAAATGGAAATAGGTGGAACCGCATTGGCGAAGCAGCACAACCTTTAGAGAATAATCGGCCGGGAAGCATCTGCATAGGAAAAATCACATTTGGGCGTAGTGTTCAAGCTCGTAGAGAAAATTACAGGTCGAGGTCACATTTCAAGTGGCTCCATTCGCAGCCGGATATCATGCTTTATTAGAGACGAGAGCATTCACAATTTTCAAGCTATACCCCATTATGGGTACATGAAGCTTAAATGCCGGTCCCAGCGGAATTATCACTCTCGCTAGTGATCCGAACATAGCACTCATGCGCGAAAATAAGACAGCCGCACTAGCCCTCGAGGCACTATCCAAGAAGCCCTAGCGGCCGAGGAACTCACCGCGATCGCTCCACGGTGAACAGGGACGATGTGATACTTGATAAAGATCCAAGTCCACCTCTTTTAAACCAACGGATGAAATAGTCAAATTCGAGGTCACCCAATGGACCCCACGAGCGGCCTCCATTGGGGCACAATTGAACCGGATGTAGATGCCACCTGCGAGAATTCCTTGGGAAAATTGGGACATTTTGCTGGCACCCCTGGATATGCGGAATCCCATGATTGGCGAACACAACCTAAACATCCTAAAAAGGATTCAAGCCGATCAAACAGGCTCTTGACGATTTTAGAACCAAAAAGGCGGCAATGGGAGAGGAGCTAGCCAAACTATTGGAAGCGGTTCATCGGAGACATCAAACATCCGGATTGGCTAGCAAATCTGGTAATGGTACCAAGAAGGACAAATCACAGCGCCTATGTATCGATTTCAAAGACCTAAATAAAGTCGACCAAGGATCCTTCCCCTCCCGCATCGACCAATCGCCGATGCCCCTGCGAGAACACGATTCATTGTGCTTCACGGGCGCATACTCGGCTATCATCAAATCAAGATGGCGAAGCGGATCAAGCCATAGCGCATTCATTACTCCATATGGACCATTACGCTTCAACACGATGCCCTTGGGACTTAAAAGCGCCGGCGCAACATATCGGCGCATGATTCAGGACATGTCGGCTACCGGATCGGCAAAACAGTAGAGGCATGCATTATCTGACGTAGTCGTCAAAACTAAACTGCGTCGAAACTTTAGTAGGCGACTTGAGGCTCATTCGACAGACCTCGAGCATATGACATCAAGCTGAATCCGGAAAAATGTGTTTTGGCGTACCAGTGGAAAGCTCTTTGGCTTCATCGTATCCGGTAGAGGTGAAGCAAACCCAGCCAAGATCCGAGCTCTGTCACAGCTAGATATCCCAAAGACCTCAAGCAAATACAAAAATTGACGGATGCGTGGCGGCTCTAAGCGCTTTATCTCCCGTCTGGGAAAAGGCATTACCCTCTATCGCCTCCTCGGGCGCGAACACCAGTGGTAGACTTTATATTGGGGTAGTACACGTTATGGTGTCCCACAGCATCATCACGATACTTGGTACGAACTTCACGCCGATGAGGTTAAATCATGGTGCAAAATATGGGCATCAAGCTCGATTACCTTGATCTATCATCCTCAAACCAGCGGTCAAGTGGAGCGAGCAAATGGTCTAATAATGGCGGCATCAAACCCAGACTAGTGCGGTCCCTTACAAAATCGACACGCCTTTGGGTAGAGGCTTCGACTCGTACTACGGGGGCTGCGGACAGCGCCTAACCGTACCACAGGATTCACACCATTTTTATGGTATCGGTCGCGAAGCAGTTTTGCCTGCGACATCATTCATGACTCACCTCGAGTGCGCATGTACGAAGAAAGAAAGCCGAGTTGGATCGGCGGGACAGCTTGGACACATTGGAGGAAGAAAGCGGCGGCGTCGCCAAAGGCTCGTTCCGCATTCTATCAACAATGAGGCTCGAAGATACCAAAGCGAGAAATGCGGGCCAAGACTTTAGCGTTGGCGAACTGGTTCTCGCGCCCTGGGACAAGAAAAAGGAAAAGCTTAAGCCCAAATGGAAGGCCCTTCATCATCGATCAAGTCGACCGTGGGCGTACCGTCTGAAAATGCATCGGATAACCGACTCGAGCCGAACCCATGGAGCGCAGCCCGCCTCCGGCGATTCTATGCCTAGCGCCCGGACTAAGAGTTCATCCCTTCCCCATCCAATTTTTTATATTTATTTCAGCTGCCTTTTGTTTATCTTTTTCTTCTCAACCCTATTCATCCAAGCCTTAAAGGGCTTTACCGCATAACGTTCGGCGCTGAATTGATGTGCTACCCGCACTCATTATACAGGGGGCTTCTTTGCGAAGCTTAATTATCTTGGCTTCATGCCCGACACATGTGTCAAGCCTCACATGTACCTTTTATCCACCATTATATGCATCGATATGACTTAAGTTTTGGCCAAGCTGGGTTGCACGGCTCACATGCTTACCCCTCGTTCCCGATTGTTCGGCTAGGAGGTAAAGGAGCACCTCTGCGATTATTCTTGCCCGGGTCGGCGGATGTACCTCGGCCAGGTGAAGCAGCTAAGCGTTCTTAAGGGAATATTGATCGGTGACTTAAAGATGATTTTTATCCACTTATTTATCGCCCCGGATGTTTTACGCTTTTTCACGGTCCGGACATGCACTTTAGGGCATGCCACCCAGCTGAGAAAGGAACCCATAGCGGAACTATTCTCCACGGAAGATGTTTCTTACTAACCATGTAATATAACATAACTAGTTGGGCACTTATGCGATAAAACAGCGATGAGCCCTTACCTTTGGTCTCCATGCATACCGGTTGTTTCATAACCGAGAAGGTATTCGGACACACTCTCGGACTCTAGGGTCCCGAATTGAAGCGAAAGGTCGGCAAAGACAAGCGATCTACAATCCGGCTAGAAGGCATTTTGTATGTCATTTTATAATACATTGTCGTCGGTGATTGTATTCTTCCTCAATCCCGTCTAACGAGGTTGTCTAATTCTGATCTGTTGGGAAAATTTGTGACCAACTCCACTTGGCGTATACTAAACTCACGAGGATCTCCTTCCCCAGAGCCCCTGAGGTCCGACTTGACCATGTGGTTGGGATCCGCCTTCTTGTACAGCGTCTTTACCATGGCCCGAGCCTCCCCAGCACCTTGGCGGACGAAAACTTCCATAAATGGGCGCTACCGCACTCCTGCAGCTTCTCCATAGCTCCCAAGACCCTCGGGTATGGAGAAGGCTGGCCATAGCAGCTTGGATAGCGCCGCTCATAGCTTGCGCGAACTTGTTGGACAGTTGCAACAATTCGGAAGTTGATCACCCGTTATTCAGGCATCTCCTCCTGAGGCGACTGTGAGCATACCTCTGATATATTCCATCAAATTGACTTCCTCGCCCGAACTCTTCTTTTCAAAGGAGTTAAGCTCAAGCACTACTATATATGCCCTTGTGATGACGTTGATTCTCCTTAGCAGAACCTGGCAGCTCGGCCCGAGCATGCTAGCTCTTCTCCAAGCTGGGCATGGGCATCCTGGGCTTGTTCCTTTCATCTTGCACCTTATCACGGCACCTCTCGCCTTGACCTTTAGTTGGTGAAGTTCTTGCTGTCCGGATCTTGTCCGGCACACCAATAATCGCTTTTAGACTTGTGCAGCGGCGAATGCTACTTATTTTCTAAAATAATGCGTTACAGGAGAAGGTCCTTGTGTTTCCTCCTGCGCGAGAAAATCGACCTCAAGTTGGGCCTTGCACTCTTGCAACTCCACAGAGACAATGGGTATTCTTCTCGATAAGATCCTCGTTTCATATGATCCTTAAATCAGTTAATATAACTACTTTAAGTCTCGGGGCTCTTGGCATATATAACTATCAAATTCTCTTACCGTATGTCTTTTACATACTGCTCCGTGGCTCTGGTAAAACTATCTTGAGCAGCCACGAAGATCTTGCGTCCCACAATGTTAAGGCATTCAACGCCTCGGGGAGAAGCCGCAGCGTCACGAAATCTTGTCCGTGGCGCTTGTGATTCAAGGCACTCTCCACCTCGGACTTGGTGGCGGGCGGTCTTTTCGGCATGCTCCGTTGGAGGATCGTCCGACTCGCGCCTTGCGCTCGCCTTCCCTCGACCGGTCGGCAGCCGGGTAGTAGAGGTTGGATTGACAACTTTCGCGCTGCGGTCGGTGGACGCTTTTTCCCTATAAAATCCTTGAGCACTCAAGCGCTTCCTAGGGCGTTGCTCTAAATCTTGAATTGTGAGCTATACCATTGCTTGTGACGTTTCCAGTCCGCGCAGCGCTCCTCTTCCGCCTCTTGGTCGGGCGGCCTGAAGGAAATATGCCCTAGAGCAATAATAAATGTTATTATTTATTTCCTTATATCATGATAAATGTTTATTATTCATGCTAGAATTGTATTAACGGAAACATAATACATGTGTGAATACATAAACCTCTGAGTGTCACTAGTATGCCTCTACTTGACTAGCTCGTTAATCAAAGATGGTTATGTTTCCTAACCATGAACAAGGAGTTGTTATTTGATTAAAGGGATCACATCATTGGTTGAATGATCGATTGACATGACCCATTCCATTAGCATAGCACTTGATCGTATAGTTTGTTGCTAGTGCTTTTCTTCATGACTTATACATGTTCCTATGACTATGAGATTATGCAACTCCGTTTGCCGAGGAACACTTTGGGTGCTACCAAGCGTCTGGCATGCTTGGGTGATTATAAAGGTACATTACGGGTGTCTCAGAAGGTACATGTTGGGTTGGCATATTTGAGATTAGGATTTGTCCTCCGATTGTGGGAGAGGTATCTCTGGGCCCTCTCGGTAATGCTCATCACCTAAGCCTTGCAAGCATTGTAACTAATGAGTTAGTTGTGAGATGATGTATTCGGAGCGAGTAAAGAGACTTGCGATGCGAGATTGAACTAGGTATTGGATACTGGCGATCGAATCTCGGGCAAAGTATTTATACCGATGACAAAGGGAACAACGTATGTTGTTATGCGGTCGACCGATAAAGATCTTCGTAGAATATGTAGGAACCAATATGGGCATCAGGTCCGCTATTGGTTATTGACGGAAGAGGTGTCTCGGTCATGTCTACATAGTTCTCGAACCGTAGAATCCATTGCAACAACGTTTCGATGGCCGGTTACTATGAGTTTTATGATGTTGATGTGCGAAGGTTGTTGAGTCCGGATGAGATCACGGACATGACGAGGAGTCTCGAAATGGTCGAGACATAAAGATTGATATATTGGAAGCCTATGTTTGGACTCGGAATCCTCCGGGTGAAATTGGGAATTTCTGAGATGCTGGGGAATTCGGAACCCCGAAGTCAATGGGCCTTGATGGGCCTTAAGGGAAAGAAAAGGGGCCCTATGCTGGCGCAGCCTTCCCCTTCCCTAGTCCTATTAGGATTAGGAGAAGGTGGCGCCCTCTCCCTCTCCCCTTGGTGAACCCTAGTTGGACTAGGATTGGGGGAATCCTACTCCGGTGGGAGTAGGACTCCCAGCGCAGCCATAGGTGGCTGCCAGCCCCTCCCCCTCCCTCCTTTATATCTGAGGGCAGAGGGCACCCATGACACACAAGATTGATCATTGAGATCGTTCCTTAGCCGTGTCGGTGCCCCTTCCACAAACTACACCTCGAATATCCGTTGCGGAGCTTAAGTGAAACCCTGCGCGAGTGGAACATCATCATCGTCCTGCGCCGTCGTCTTGTGAAACTCTCCCTCAACACTTTCGGCTGGATCGGAGTTGAGGGGCGTCATCGAGCTGAGCGTGTGCAGAACTTCGGAGGTGCCGTCGTTCGGTACTTGGATCGGTTGGATCGGGAAAATGCGACTACTTCCTCTCGTTGCGTCAGCGCTTCCGTTGCTGGTCTCACAGTGCGTGAACAACACTCTCATCTCGTTGCTATGCATCACCATGGTCTTGCGTGATCGTGGGAAAATTTTGAAATTACTCGTTCCCTAGCAGTGGCATCGAGCCTGGTTTTATGCGTTGATGTCATATGCGAGTAGAACACAAGTGAGTTGTGGGCGATACAAGTCATACCTACCGGCATGTCATACTTTGGTTCAGCGGTATTGTGAGATGAAGCGGCCGGACCGACATTACAGCGTCAGCTTGAGACTGGTTTCAGCTGTGAGCACTCGTTGCTTAAAGGTGACTGGCGGGTGTCTGTCTCTCACTTTAGTTGAACCAGTGTAGCTCACGCCGGTCCTTGAGAAGGTTAAAGCAGGAGTCTATTTGGAAATATCGTTGTGGTTTTGATCGTGAGGTAAAGCGGTTCTTGCTCAGCCCGTAGCAGCCACGTAAAACTTGCAACAACAAAGTAGAGGGCGTCTAACTTGTTTTTGCGGGGCATGTTGTGATGTGATATGGTCAAGGCGTGATGCTATATTTTATTGTATGAGATGATCATGTTTTGTAACGAGTTATCGACAATGGCGAGAACCATATGGTTGTCGCTTTATTGTATGAAATGCAAGCGCCATGTAATTGCTTTACTTTATCACTAAGTAGTAGCGATAGTCGTAGAAGCAATAGTTGGCGAGGCGACAACGATGCTCGATGGAGATCAAGGTGTCGGCGCCGTGGCGATGGTGATCATGGTGATTAGCTTGGAGATGGAATCACAAGCACAAGATGATGATGGCCATATCATATCACTTATATTGATTGCATGTGATGTTAATCCTTTATGCATCTTATTTTGCTTTGATTGGCGGTAGCATTATAAGATGATCCTTACTAAATTATCAAGAAGTGTTCTCCACGGTATGCACCGTTGCGAAAGTTCTTCGTCTTTGAGACACCGCGTGATGATCGGGTGTGATAGGCTCTACGTTCAAATACAGGGGTGCAAAACAGTTGCACCGCGGAATACTCAGGTTATACTTGACGAGCTATGCATATAAGATATGACCTCGGAACACGGAGACCGAAAGGTCGGCGTGAATCATATAGTAGATATGATCAACATATTGATGTTCACCATTGAAACTACTCCATCACGCGTGATGATCGGTCATGGTGTAGTTGATATGGATCGCGCAATCACTTAGAGGGGTGGAGGATATTTTTCTAAGTGGGAGTTCTTAAGTAATATGATTAATTGAACTTAAATTTATCATGAACTTAGTACTGATAGTATCTTGCTTGTCTATGATGTGTAGATAGATGGCTCGTCTTTGTTGTTAGTTGAATTTTAATCGTTCCTTGAGAAAGCAAAGTTGAAAGATGATGGCAGCAATTACGGACTGGGTCCGTAACTTGAGGATTATCCTTATTCTGCCGCGAGGAAAATTACGTCACTGCAGCACCGTTAGGTGCGGAGCTGGTGCAAGGGCTGCGCCGGAAGTTGTGAGCGTCTGGCAAAGCAAAGGTGATGACTACTCTATAGT
>CM038680.1:609800817-609910834 GCA_021605205.1 Aegilops longissima
TATCGAATGAGTGTACCGTGTGGCTGGTTAATTAATATAAGGTGTTGTTAAAAAGTATAAATTTGGTCAAACACTTTGCAAACGGTTGACGGGAGTAAAAAGGACCAGAGGGAGTATCATGCATGCGAGTAGGAAAAATGCTTGTCTAAAAAGGCAAAAAATTGCTCATTTATAGCCGGTGAAGTCTCAAAGGAGCGACCGCACGAGGGAGGCGAAGGTCATGGGAGGCGCGACGCTTGACGGAAATTAAGTGAAGTTACATCCACGCTACCGGCATGGCGTAACAACAAAGCAGAAGCTATACCGCCAGCCTACGATATGGGTCTAGTAGACATGACATCTAGTGGGTCCCGATAGTTCTCGAGAACTTTTGGGGCTTGCAGCCGCTTATCCACCGGGCAAGCCAGCAACCCCATGCCATTCGTGACGCCTCTACTCGTCCCCCGCCTTCTACCTTACAACAGTTCACTCCCACCGTCCCCATCCTTTCACATTAGTTCGCCCCAGTTTTTTTATGGGTACAACAGTTCAACTTCTCCTAACCTCCTCCAAAATCCATGGCCTCCCAAATCTCCATGGTCGCCGCTGAGTACCAGGTTAGAGCCATCACCGTGATCAGTTCATCGTCATCTACACATGTGGATCCGAGACAGTGAAAGCATGGCTTGCTCGCTTCCTACACATGTTCAACAGTTCAACGGATGAGTGGGTCAGGGCTAGATGTTGAGTACACCACAGCCCCGGGACGAGAGAAGGATCTAAAGGACTAAGAGAGGAAGAAGCCCGCCGTGATCCAGGTTTGCGACATAACGCTTGCTTGGTCTACCACATATGCCATGCCGACGTTGAGTGCCAGGATTTTAAGAACTTCCTCAAGGACAAAAGAGTGAAATTCATTATCGAGGCTTTAAGAACGACAGGATGTCCTGGCCGGATAGGTCTCTGCTGTAGGCCAGCCCTTCGATCTCCGTAAGGCAAGCATGGTGTCCTCCTCTCAACCTTCAATGTTGACCCCGCAGCAGCCATGATTGATCCTTCAGACGCTAAACTCAAGAAACCTCATCACGAAGTTTCATCATGCATGGAGTCAAGACATTAGATGAAGATCACATCCTATACGCAGCAATGGATGCCTACCTTTGTTTAAATATCTACAAGGGTTGGATGAAGAAGCATAGCCCAAAGGTCCGTTCAAGCAAAGAAGGCCGCGAAGAGGAAGAGGAAGAGGGACGAGGACGAAGTCGAGGATGTGGACTCCTGACCGAGTAGGTGGCGTGTCGCCGCCATGCTGGTTCTACTGCAGTGTCAAGCGGACTAGTTGCTTAGTTTATTTTCAAGGGTGTGTTGTGCCGAGGCCCCAGCAGAACTATGTTTATGTTCTTCTCGTTATTTGAACTCTTTAGTATGTACAAGAGTACTAGTACTATGTCTTACTACTGTTCTTCTTGCAGCTGGTACTATCGTCAGATCTTCGTGTTCCTACTGTACTTAATACGCTCGCATTAGTAGTATAATTTGAGTCACCGACGTGAAAGAAGTTCGACGGAGCGAAGGAAGAAGACAGCAGAAGAGGTGGAAGAAGCCCTTCTAGCCATCCATGTTGCATCAAACGGCTCACATGACTCGACTGGCCCAAATTGCTCCTTCAGATTGCAGGATCCACATGGCATTCAAGGTCTCGAAGGTAGATTCCGCGTCCGCACCGGTTTATGGGCTCGACGCAAGACGCCGACCAGCTTCCGCCGCGACAGCCACCATAGCGCCTCCGCCGCGGGCGGAGACGATAATGACACGCTAGTTCCTCCTCGCCGGCATGCTAGAGCACGCGCTCGTCCTCCTCTTTGTACGCTGCATGCATAGACGCGGCTCCACCAGCTACTCGCGTGCTTGCCAGCGCGGCGGCATCGCGAGTAGGGACTACAGACGACGTGAGCGGGCGAGCCATCAGCTTCATGGCACAGGTATGGCGGCGACACGGCGGTGATGGGCGAGAAATTGTTGGCCGGAGCAGGCGGGTGCTGGCATGCGCAACGGCGGCGGCGGCATATCGATGAGTGCGCGTGTGGGAGCTTACTTTAGTTTTATATATAAGGTTGGTCAAACTTAAAAGAAAACTGTACTAGTACACGTAAACATTAGACTTAGGCAGCGCTTTTATTAGTTCGTACCACAGCCCCGATACGGAATCCTATGCAAGCTGCGGAACTGCGCCGCTGGGTCGATCAAACGGTAAGGCCACCGTGTCGCGCCAAGGACATCCACCGAACCTTTTGTGTGTGTGAAAACAATCCTCTAATATTACTCAATTTCCTGTGAAAGTTCTTGATGCTGCAATATTTCCATATATTTGAATTTAGCTCCAGTTCGTGTTTATTTGGATTTGGACGCTTTGGTGCGCCTAGTTTTTTTAATACTGATTTTGTGTGTGTGACTGAGAGAGAACGTGTATGTGTCCATATGTGTGTTGTATGAAGGGCAATGTGAGACGGTAAAGCGGTGATACGTATATAGAGAGGTGTGAATGTGCAAATGATCATGCATGAGTGAGACATAGACAGATGCCGATACGTTGTGTATACATGAGAGAACGGTCTTCTAGTTTACTTGTGTGTGTGTGAGAGAGAGAGAGAGAGAGAGAGAGAGAGAGAGAGAGAGAGAGAGGAGCATCCATAACACAACAACCATCTCTCTCGATTCGTCCGTCCCTTGCACAGTCGCATGCAACACATGCATCAACGCGCACATTTTGACACCCTCACCCAGCCTCTGCCCACCTCAAGGCCCGCACAATCTCTTCGTGAATACCCATTTCTCTCCTTAGGTTTGTTTTCTCTCAATATCTGACACACACACACACAGAGAGAGAGAGAGACACACGTAGCACAACACACACACACACACACTCCCCCTAGCACACAATTCATCCCCATCCAAGGTTGTACGACGACCACTCTCGCTTGTGCTTCTTTGCACCCCAACATGCACAACACCTCAATCTTCAAAGAGGGCATCGAGCAGATCGAAGAAGGCAACCACACCTCGCTAGAGAATGCGGGTCATTTGGAAGCAGGTGATGTGACGACGGCCGACCGACTCTCCCCCACCTCTCTCTCTCTCTCTGCACAAAATTACCAATCCTCTCTCCCCGCACAAAATTGTCAATCCTCAACCCACGAGATCCTTCCCTCTCCATGTTTTTCCAGCTCTCTCATCAAACATGTTGTCTCTTCTCCTTCCACGATACAGAATCCAGATGCACACGCATCTCATGTATATTACATGTATCCATCTTTCTCACAGACCTAACTTCTTCCTCTCTTTCTCTCTCTATCTCTCTCTCTCTGCCTCGTTAGGTTTGTCTCCTATTCTCTCCTCCACATACATACAATCTTTCCCGCCTCTATCTGCTCCATCTTCAAAAGCTCTCTCTCGCACGCTCCATTCACACATTGGGATATGTCAAAATGTTGCTTCTATAATGGCTGATGTAGAGTTATGGTTGTTTTTGTTGCATCCTACAAAGTAATAACTATGAAATGCATTTAGATTCTCATTTGACTGGGATTATGTGAGTTTGAGCATGTTGTGAAGTACTATAGACCTTGTATACATCTTGGGATTCACAATGATTGTAACTATTGAATTGTATAGACCATTACATTCAAGTCAATAGCCTAATATATTTATTTCACAATTTCAACAAATGATTAGTTCACTACAAACTAAGAAAACAAATGTGTACTCCTCCGCTTTTATTTAAGTCCACGATTAGCATTGGTCAAAGTCAAGTTTTGTAAACTCGTAAAGTTTATAACAAAAAATATTAACATATACAATAACAAATAAATACCATTAGATTCATTATTGAATGTATTTTCACATCATACATATTTGGTATGGTAAATGTTTATATTTTTCTATAAACTTGGTCAAACTTTAGGAAGTTTGACTTCGGTCAAACCTAATATGCAGAGTTTACTACTACTACTACTCGCTAGTTGCTTAGCCGAATCACTCAACATGCCACACGGGGAGTCCAGTGTCAAGAAATTTTGAGGTCGGCGGGAAAATCTCCCGCACCCCTGATTCGAGCAGTGGGAAGTTACCATCATAGCCTTCGGAACAGGCCTACGGATGACACTTGGTAGGGGGCTGTTTTCGTAACTTTAGGTTCACCCTACCCAACCAACCCCACCCCGGCACCTAGAGTAGTACACCCGAATACTCCCCATTTTCTATCCCCACCGCAAAATGGACTTCTCCACGGCACCGCAGCCTTTGTGCTCCTCCACTTTACATCGGCGCACTCCTCCACCGCAGCAAGATCTCGCCTCATCGACGACCTCAGACACCGCGACAGAGCCGGTCCACCGTCGCCGCCGACACGGAGCCTCTTCCCCGCATTGTCTTCCACGGTCTCGGATCTGCTTCCTAAGCCGACGCTAAGCGCAGAAGTACCACCGTCGTGGACAATGAACTGACTTCTGCTGTTTAATTATGACTCACAAAGGCCGCCACCATCGCTCTCCTCCTCGATTGGTAATGTGTATATGAATCACTTAGCAAGACATGTGCAGTTCCAATTTTGTTCATACCTACCCTTCAAATTTCCGGTGCTATTGTTCCGTAAAAGTAATTGGTTATAGCCTCCATTGTCCAACAGAATATCAGCTTGTAATTGTGCGCCGCTTCCTCAGATCGCTACCGTGTTTGGTAGGTTTTTCATCCGCAACCAGTAGTGTGGCAAATGATGGAAAGGTTTTAGAACTAGCAAGATGCCCATGCTGTACGATCAAGATGCATTTGTATGAGTAGTTTATCTTGTGGGAGAAAAGGATGAACGAGGGAAGGCCTTATTTGCAACTGAGAGGGTATGGGTATGTTTTTGCAAAATTCCATTTGTTTCCTTCCTATCTGCCGATATAAATCGGACGGCCTATATTGCAAAAAAAAAGTATAGAGAAAAAAGTAGACATTGAAGGAAGTAGAGATAAATATTAAATATTAAATAGAAAATAAATATAACAAGAGAGAAGAGAGTAGAGATACCGAGACGCTGGAAAGGATCGCTGCTGGAAAAGCTGCCGGCGTATGCTTTGTTTTATGCCAAGGCCCCCGCTTTATAAAATCCAACGCCCCACCGCCTCGCGTTTTGCCACCGCTTCTCCCCCGCCTATGCCTCGCCATCGCTTCTCTCCGTGTTTTTTGCCTCGCCACCGCCAAGGCCACCATGCCGCCGCCGCCGGAAACTTGGGGATACCGGCGTCTGCTGCGCTCCGGCGATTTCTCCGCCGAGATCCGGTTCCACGGATGTGCCTCGCCTCGGCAGTTTCGACACCGCTAACGAGGCCGCCGCACAGCACGACGCGGCGGTGTGGCGCCCGTGGCCTCATAGAACATTGAACTTCCCAATGTGCCGACGCTGAGTGGGCGAGGAGCTCGCGCCTGCCGCGCTTAGCACGGACGAGGATCGCCGCGACAACCGGAGGCGGAGCACCGCCTCGCATCGCCGAGATGGACGAGGAAGCCATGGCGCTGGGCGCCAACACTTCCAGCAGACATCATCAACGAAGCGCGAAGTTCTACGCGCAAAGGAGTGCGGAGAGGGATAAGAGGAGGGCGGAGCGAGCCACCTATCGCGAGGACAAGCGAGGCGAAAAAGCGGACGCCAATTCAACATGAGGCTAGGAGCAGCGCCGCTCGAACTGACGATGATCGGTATCTTCACGCCACAAATGACGCCGGAGGAGGACATCACCGAGGAGGAGTCTGACGAAGAGGAGTAGTTGAATTATCTTTTTTATTTATCTATGCTGAGAACTATCCTCTACTCTCTAGTATCTACTTCTTGACCTCAAGACTCAAAACACTTTTTAAAGCGCCATGCTATGATTCTGTTGGAGATGCTCTAACATGGCGATTTAGTGCTTTAATGTTGCCCACAAGATGCGCGAGTATTACTAGTAGTATATTTTTCTTGCCATGTTGAGATTTTAAAACCACGAAAAGTAACATGCAGAGGAGCAATGAAGACCAAACACGGGTTATTCGGGACATCTTCAAGGAGCGTGGCAAGTTAAAGAGGAGCTGCACCAACCCAGAAACGAGCTTTGGTAAGTAACACCCTTTCAATTACTTTCGTAGCCTCGTGTTCTTCTATGTGTATATGTTGTAGTTTCGCTTTCTTAAGCGTGGTGTTCTTCGATGCGTAATAAGAAGAGTCTTAATCGCCTTAATGCTTTCGCTTTTAGCTTGATGTAGGAAGTGGGTGTTCTCACCTTGTAGTCTGTTTTTATCTATTTATTCCTTTTGAATTCACTTCTCCGAAGTTCTGCTTATCCGCTTCTACTAAATGGATCTAGGTTGCTCGAGTATTGATCTAAAAAGAAGCAACTTCATGTCGATGCAGTTCCCGCGAGGAGGGAAGTATGGTAAACCTCGAGATCATGTTTCCAAAATGAGACCGGATTACACACAAGGTGCCGCCCCTAATGATGCTGGATTAGACACAAGGTGCAAATTCCTGATGATGCTGGATTACACACAAGTTGTGTGGACTCGCCACTGTTCGTGGCCTCGTGGCATTAGTAAAGGCTGAAAGAAAGCGCAAGCAGCCCTTGAGAATGTAGCTGAGTTCCCAAGAAGCTTAAATGAGCAATCGATGCTCTTCACCCAAGCCAAAGAAGAGATGGAAGAAGCTGAAATACGCTAGCAGAGGCAGAGCAGGCTTTACGCCTCCTCGCTATCTAAAACTGTTGTCAATACAAAATTTCCTTCATAATAGCTAGGTTCAAATGTTTATCCAACAAGATGCTCATAGATGTTCGTGCATCTACTGATGTGGCACAAAATGTTTTTTTGGGTCATGTAATAACAGCAATTACTATCCAAACAATAACAAACGAAGCATTGGACATGGTATAGTTCACGCGCAAGCCCGACATTCCAAGTTCAACTTCCACATCAAACTCATATTCACAGATATCTGCACATTCATAAATAATGTCCACAACCATGATTCACTTCAAAGCCAAAAAAAATGTGAGGGGAGTTATAAATAAAGAAAATCCTCTACTAGTTCCTGCTACCAGTGCGAGCACAACAAGTCAAGACCATGCGTAAATTAATTATATTTTAGTCGTTTTTTGTGTTCTAAAATGCCCGCTGCTCATGGAAGGACGTGTTGCCGCACACGCGCAGATTCAATGAAGGCAAAGGGCAGTCTTAAGTCTGGTTGCACGCGGCGAGGAGGCATGCTCACCGGCCTCGCAGCGAAAAGTGCCTCTTTGGTCGGGCGCTACGGTTCAATGCCCGCGCTTATGAGAGATCGCGTCTGTCGAGCAATCACTCCCTCCAGTCCTTTTTTGTTTGGGTATAACAAAATCTGCTTTCCATTCACATTTTACAAGTAAAATTGTGGACAAACTTTGACCCAAAGTACGATTAGGACTAGTAAACCAGAATGGAGGTAGTAGTTTTTTAATCAAAGAAGGGTTTCTTCCGATTTTCATTACTGAAAACCAGCATCTAAATCTAAACCATAGTATTTGCCCTAGAACTACCAGGTTCAACATCTCGCAACATAAACCAATACAACCTCCATCGCAAAAAACCATACAACCATACGCCAAGGAGGTACGTAGTACTATGAATTCCATTTTCGCCCATACCAATCGCTCTAAAACTACTTACTACTTATAATGCGCCATTGAAAATTGGAACTCTTAACCCCGCTTAAAAACGATATTTTAAACACGGCTACTCGATCCAGGGCAACCGGTGAGCCATCGCGCTCAAGTCGCTCACCGTGGTCCCGACCATCAACTCCTACGGATCAAATTATCACGCGAGCTGACTATTCCTACAAAGGTGCTCCACCACGCACTGCACTTCGCTAATGCAGCAATCGTGCACCTAGGGTTTTAGGGTTTATTTGTTAACGCCGCTTTACGTAACAATCATGTGTGCGAGACAGCGAGAGGTCGATCAAGGTATGCGCGCGCCTTCTTCTTCAGATATGTACTCCACCGCTTGTCCGGTGTCCAAAAATTATAATAACTACTAGCAATGTGCCAATGCATTGCCACACCATCAAAGTAGATTAATACATATTCACCGATTTGATAGAAAAAAGGTCTAGTTTTGAAATACGATATCACTAAAAATATGTTATGTTTCACAAATATATTCCTTTGGCGGTTTTGATGAGATAAGGAGGAACGTTGTTGGTTTCAAGATTTGAGAAGTGGTATATGTCTAATTTCTACTTTACTAGTAAGATGCTCGTATGCTGTACGGAACATCAAGATCTTGTGGGAGAAAAGGATGAACGAGGAAGGCCTTATCTGCAAATGTGGTGAAGAGTGTAATTGTTATATTTTTTCCTATCCGTCAGATATAATCGGACGATTCTACATTGTAGATGGTAGGTTCACCATCATCACCAACTCTATTTTTTATCCTTACTCTTATAAAAAGCATTGTCGGTGATGATCGTGTGCCTGCCATCCTCCAATATAGGTTGTCCGATCTATATCTAACGGATAGGAAGGAAACTATGGCAATTTTGCAAAAAGATACCCACACCCCTCTCCACATTTGCAAATAAGGCCTTCCCTCGTTCATCCTTTTCCCCCACAAGATAAACTACTCATACAAATGCATCTGGATCTTCCATGCAACGCATGTGCATCTTGCTAGTTGTTGCAAAAAGCCCATGTGTGTGTGAGAGAGAGGGAGAGTGGAGGAGGACGGAGTGCATGTGTGACAAATACACAGGAGTGTAAAAGGAGTAGGTATCAGCTTAAAATGAGGCGATAGTGTGTGTGTGTGCACGATCGAGAGGGTGTGTCTCAAGAAGGGAAGAAAAATCTACATAGATACAAGGAGCGGGAGAGAGACATGTATGCGATGGTGGAAGCACGAGTGTGCCGGTACCTATAAAGAAGGCCCAGTGCCTGTGAAGCTCGCCGCCCCGTGACACTCTCACGTAATAATGAGTGGGGCTGTACACGCCCCGGAGTCTCAGGGGTGCCGGCCTTAGTCCCTGGGGCTCCCTCCCACGCCCAGTGGCAGCACTTAGCTCCACGCTGGTGAGAAGACGTCCAAGACTAGACTAGGTGCCGGACGCGGCCTTCTTTGGTTTGCTTGCATTGCTTATCCCTTTGGTTGTCACTTTCCCCCGCTGGATCTAAGTTGGATTCAAATTCGAGATTTGCGTGTGTTTGGGGAAGGGGTGTTTATTCTCGCTCGAGCAATCTCTAGCGATCCAGCCATCGCTTGCCTCAGTTGTTTCCTCGCGAGTCCTCATGCGAGCCGGGTTGGGTTTAGCTTATGCAGCCCAGATCGCCGCCGCCAGATCCTCTCAGGAGGCTTTATCAGAGATCCTATGGGTTCGATTGGGAGACGCCGAACGCCACAGCCCTCCACAGTTATCTCGGGCCCGTGACGGGACAAAGGTAAACTAGCCAGCCAGCTTGGCACATGCATAAGGGTGGTATAGCATCTACTAACACGCAGAACACAGGTTTTACATGAGGGGCTCCCCCTCCCAAAATGCTCTCACGACCGCTGTGGCAAAACCTGAGCTCTATTCGCAGCAAACAGAACGGTGCGCAGCTAGTCGGATAAATCCCCCAATGCATCCTCGTGGGCACCTCCTGAATTGTCGCCGGGCGTCGCTGGCCTCGCCGCCGCTGTTCAAGGCTGCCACCAACAAGCGCCAGACTGCTCACCGTGCCGCCTTTCATCAGCAGCCACGATCACGCCATCGTTGTCTCAAGCAAAGGCTGTCGGTGTCAAACCGCGGATCTCGGTAGGGGGTCCCAACTATGCGCCTAGGGCGGATGGTAACAGGAGACAAGGACACGATGTTTTAACCCAGGTTCGCCCTCTCGATGGAGGTAATACCCTACCCCGCTTGATTAATATTGATGATATGGGTAGTACAAGAGTTGATCTACCACGAGATCAGAGAGGCTAAACCCTAGAAGCTAGCCTATGGTATGATTGTTGTATATTGTATATCTATCGACTAGCCTGGCCTCGGTTTATATAATGCATCAGAGGCCTAGGATAACAAGAGTCCTAGCCGAATACGCCGGTGGGGGAGGAGTCCTTTGTCTTGATTGCCAAGTCTTGTGGAATCTTCCTTGCATGCGGCAACTGTCCGGACTGGCCCATGAGTATACGACTATGGGGATCCTCGGCCCAATCCAACTGATCGGGAGACGACATGGTGAGTACCCCCTAGTCCAGGACACCGTCAGTAGCCCCCTGAACCGGTCTTCAAGTTTAGGGACACTCCTCGATTCTTCCGAACCGTTCTTCATCTTCAGTCGTCGGTCTTGAAAACTTGTTCAACAAATCTTCTCATCTTCGATCTTGAGGATCACCGAAATGCATTCGACGAGTTTACACGTCGGGTATCCGAGGAGCCCCTTTAAATTTACGGCCTTTATCAATGCCTTGTTATTTTTATGCCGTACCTCAGGTTTGAAGTTGTTCCCGGGCGACACCATCCTCTTGCGTCCGAGCTCCAACGCCGGACTGCATTTGAGGTATCTTTTGCAGCCGAGCACCAATGCCGGACCGCTTCCCAGCTCGAACGCCGGAATGTATCCGAGCTCCAATGCTGGCCTATGTATCCGAGCTCCAACGCCGGACTGTATCCGAGCTCCAACGTCGGACTATATATGCGAGCTCCAATGCCGGATTGTATCCGAGGTGTCATAAATCACCTTGGTTCAAAGAAGTTTGAAGGAGTTTAGCCGAGCTTAATGCCGGAAATGCCCTCTATGGAGCCAGCCACTAGCGTCCGAGCTTTATACCGGACTGCTTCCGAGGTGGTGCACCACCCCGAATGTGGGCCGATTTTTGTCAATATTTTTTATTGGTGCAATTTATTCTCCGCCGAGATACATAGCCGAGCTCCACAAGGTGGGTATCGGCTCTAAAACCCGAGATGCACATGAAGGATGACATAAGACCGCTGATCCTCAGAATCGCTGAGACTCAAAGTTGATTTGCAAAATCGGTCCGAGGATCAAGTCCTAGCTCGGCAAAATACTTCAGACACAAAAGCGGCGTGTTTCGGTCTCAAGACTCAGGTTGGGTGCGGCGACCAACCTAAGGATCAAAATCTCCTGAGATCTGATACACTTAAAATTTTCTGCATTGGACAGCAATGAAGTAGCCCCCGAGACACCGGGTTGGGTGGCAACACCGCATCGGGGTCCGATGTGCCCTTTAATATTTGTAAATAATAAGCCCAAGCCCAAGAGTTCTCGAGCCTTAATGCGGCACGGTGGTCAATTAAGGATTGATATCCATAGTAAAATCACAAATTATGTGTAATGACTCTATGTATCCAAGTACTTTACGCCATTAATGCTCGGATCCGCATTGTACAAAACTTTGTTGACCGAATTATCGGTTAACCTCCTCGCCAAGAGTCGAGGAGTGTTTGTCCTACTTTATAAAGCCTTTATGAGGGCAAAGATTTACGACAAACAAGGCAATCTGGCCATACGGTTTTATAAACAAAGGTACGCAGAGAGATATGTTATATTACTATTTAATGTAAGAAATGTCTTCCAAAGAAAATAGTCCCGCTTATCGGTTCCTTTTTTGGGTTGTCATGCTAAGCATGATCATGAAACCTCAGCTCCAATGTAAGAGCAAAAGATCGAGGATTTAGTTTGGGAGGCCGCTAATAGCCCCCGATAGTGTTCGACGACAATGAGGTCAAGCCGAAACACTTCACCAATTTTATGAATGGCCCATTATTTAATATAGTCATCGGATCGCTGACCAGTTTACACCTATTGTGACAGCTGGCTGGCTTTCCATCAAGTGCTTGACCATGCGAAATGGAAGCACAATCGCAGTGGTTCTCCTTTGCACACCTAGCCAACAAAGCGGAGCGAGGAGGCAAGCGCGGAGCCGGGCAACCCAACTATTGATCAAGACACACCAAACCGATGCATATATAGCAATATCCGAGAATGTTTTTGCCGAATTCTAAAGGTGTCCGCAAGATCGCGAGACTTGTGCCGAAAACACACAAATAGTTTAAAAGTGCCAAAGGCTTGGAAAACCAAAAAGTCAGAAAACATGACGTCCTAACAAGATCAAGTGTTCGTGCCAATCCAAAATTGACTTTAGAGAAAAAAGTGCTTCGCCAGGCTTTAACATGACACATCCTATCTCAAGACTTCTGCCGGTCAGCCTACGACTTCAGCCTCCCATCCCAAGGCGGAGTACTTCTCATTAGGCCAGTTTAGAAAACTAAACCCTAGCGGTTTTGAGAGTGAAATTAGGCTCTCTGCTAGTGACCGCACACTCGTGTCGAAAAAATGGAGTGATAATAATAAACACTTTGCAACCGACTAAGAAGAAAACACTTAGTATAAAACGGTTCAAATAAACATAAGAGCCCCCAAGTGACTTGGGTAAAAGTTGACTATATAATGTAAGGTGACATGTAAAATGCCTTCTAGCCGGATTGTAGATCATTTGTCGAAGCGGACCTTTTCGCTTCAACCTCTGGACCCAATAGTCCGAGTGTGTCCGAATACCTCGCGTTGTAAAAACCGGGCATGCGTGGAGACCAGGCGAGGGGTCATTAGTGCTTTATCGCATAAGTGCTCAACTAGTTATGTTATATTACATGGTTAGTAAGAAACATCTTCCAGGAGAATAGTTCCGTTAGGGGTTCCTTTCTCGAGGCATGCCCTAAAGTGCATGTCCGATCATAAAAGAGCAGAAAAACATCCGGGGCAGGTAAATGAATAGGTAATAAATCATCTTTTAGTTCACCGACCGAGTATTCCCTTAAGAACGCTTAGCTTTCGCCTTCACCCAGTTCGAGGTACACATCCGCTGACCCGCAAGAATAATCGCAGAGGTGCTCCTTTACCACCTAGCCGAACAATCAGAACGAGGAGTAAGCACAGAGCCAGCAACCCAGCTTGGCCAAAACTTAAGTCATATCGATGCATATAATGGTGAATAAAAGGTACATGCGAAGTGTGACATATGTGTTGGGCATAAAGCCCAGATAATAAGCTTCATAAAGAAGCCCCAGTATAATGAGCGCTGGTAGCGCCATAAGTGTGTAACAAAGTTTGACAAGGAAAATTTTACAAGCAACTTTTTTCCAAAAGTATAATGCTTGGTCGAAATAACACAAGTTAAAAATTTAAAACTTTGAGCATGAAGGCAACTTAGCTGGTTAATGTGTTCGCATTGACGACGCTGTCCGGGCTTGATGCGGACAAGATTCCATCCCCAAGCCGATCCCGAGGTGGCGGAGCAAAAGAGCTCGGCACCAAGTGGTGACATAGCACGGTCAATGCAGGACGGAAGAGTGATGCCAAGTCCCCGCATGGGGTAATGAAGTGTTGACGAAGCCCCCGCCCAGCCGAGGTGACGCCAAAGGATATAGTCCGCCGATCATTTTCCGTGCACAAAAAATAGTGCAGACCGGGATAATAGTAATAATAAGAATTAAAAAAGTTGCATAATAAATAATTTATGCAAAGTGAGTAATAAAAGAATATGGCCTGGCGCCAAGTCAATGTCGATGCAGGTCGTCGGCGAATGCAATAAAGGCATGGCAAGACCTGAATTCATGTGTCGGTTCGAAGTTCCGATGCGGCGTCACGACTATGTACGGAAACTGACCGAACCAACATGCGATCGCCGTTAACGCGCCACCATTTGATAGACCTGTGTACATATGATGGACAAACCAGAGTAATAATTCTTGGGAAAATTAACCCAAACAAGCAAAAAGAAATACTAGGATCAATAGCACCGGTTTATTTGTTGTAGCAATCCGGGAAGGAGATTCCCAAAATTGGGACTCGATCCTCGCATCCATTGCCTCGGTCGGCTAGTGACGCCAAGTGTCCGGAGTAGGTTGATGAAGAGATGGCGAAGCCCCAGTCCAGCCGAGATGTCGGCGTAGGTCGGCGGATGGACACCAGCTTGAAGAAGCAATAGTGCGCCCGCCGATGCAGGTCGTGACATGGTCGATGCCGCTTGATGAAGCGACCGCGGCGGGCGATGCCGGTATGCCCGCCCGTAATCCGTGGGGCGGCGGCGTTCGTGATGATTTATCCTTCACGATGCCGACTCTTGTTCGGCTTGCCTAGATGATGATCCAAGAAGTTGAGCTCGCTCAACAAAGTGACGACGTGTTCAGCGCAGGTCGGCAGCCGTGGAGCAATATTGCCGGACTGGTTTGACACCAGCATGATGTTGAAGATCATGTTCAAAAGATCTTAAAGTTAGTGGGATGTGTTCGAAAACAAAACACAATACCCCATACAAAACTTCCTTCAAAAAGGATGTCTGAAATCCTGTTAATAAAAAGACGAACTCGGTCGGATTCGCTGCGCAGAAAACAGATCCGAAAAGTGATGCACTAATCGGAAGGTTCCCGGAGTTTGGACGGTCGGATCGAGCTGAAATTTTGAGGGGTGGTAGATATAGGAATTGCGCAGCCGATCAACGGTTGGATCTTCCAAAGGAAGTCCAAGCTAGAAGCTGAACACCATGCCCTAAACTCGTCCAAATTCTCGTCCAGATTCAATGCGACTACGGTATATCGGAGATTGCTAGAGATTCCTCCATCGGAACTCGATGAAATTTTCCAGGGTTGTTGTAGACTCAATTCCGCGCAATTCCACCGAAGCAATCGTTAAAACGACACTTGAGGAGGCGGCATCGGTGAACAAAAGCCCGCTGTATAGAAAAACAGTACGGTCGCCCAAGGGCAATGTTGACGTTGAGCCCCCGGGCTCCCTGGACGATTCCTCCATGATCTTGATAGAGATCGGAGTTGATGTTGATGAAGGCCCTTATCCGAACATGACGATCGGAGGTAGGGCGCAGTCCTTGGTCGAACCAAGGTGACCAATGAGCTGGTGACGAAGATGCCAAGTCGCAGCTTGATCTCGCAAGCGAGCCACCCGACCTTTTGCTCAACACACAACGGAACTCTCAATGAAAGCACCAATGTGGGTGTCAAACCGCGGATCTCGGTAGGGGGTCCCGAACTGTGTGTCTAGGCGGATTGTAACAGGAGACAAGGGACACGACAGTTTTACCTGTGTTCGCCCTCTCGATGGAGGTAATACCCTACCCCGCTTGATTAATATTGATGATATGGGTAGTACAAGAGTTGATCTACCACGAGATCGTAGAGGCTAAAACCTAGAAGCTAGCCTATGGTATGATTGTTGTATATTGTATATCTATCAACTAGCCTGGCATCGGTTTATATAATGCACCAGAGGCCTAGGATAACAAGAGTCCTAGCCGAATACGCCGGTGGGGGAGGAGTCCTTTGTCTTGATCGCCAAGTCTTGTGGAATCTTCCTTGCATGCGGCAATCGTCCGAATCGCCCATGAGTATACGGCCATGGGGATCCTCACCCAATCCAACTTATCGGGAGACGACATGGTGAGTACCCCCAGTCCAGACACCGCCAAAGGCCCCGATAAGGGCGCCCATGTTTTCTCCACCCAAGGCGCCAGTCGCCCAAGACGGGCTGGGGTATCACGATGGCTGCGCCAAGTCGGGTGGGGGTCCATATTTCGAGATGGCTGAAGACGCGAGAAAGGCGAGCCCGAGCAGGCGCTGCCTCTCCTCCACCAACCTATCGGCCCTCGACCGATCAAGGCCCCTAGCCGAGTCACCACATCGTGAAGAACTCAAGGTTGCCGGGCGAGCATCAGACATGGCGGCTCGCCAACAGCCGCCAGCAGATGTTACCCAAGGCTGTGTTGGCTTTCCCAGAGCATGGTGAGCATGAGGTCGCTCATGCTCCAGACCTGCCACAAGCGATCTTGTCCGTGATTCTGTCACAAGAACGGCCTCATCCTCATCCACACATTGGTGAAGAAGAAGCACCTCGCACGGGAGGTAGTTAACCTCCTCCGCGCCACCTCAAGGGCGGCCCAAAAGCATCGGCCCGCCGCCGCCTCCTCCTGCTTGGCCCTCAAGGCAGCGGTCCTACCTTCGCCTCAGCCCGGATCAACCCCAGCCTTTCCTCGAACTCAGCCGGTTCAAGCTGCCGCCACCCGACGCCCGACCTCTTCCAGACACGGGCCTCCCGCACAAGGACATCATCCTCCGCCTCGCCACCAAGCGCCCTTGTTTCTGTGCACTCAGATTACAGGGCGTGTTCGGGCGGCTTCCAGCCGCCTTCCTTCAAGCTCATTGGTCACCGAGGCCACCCTCATCGACGCAAGGGTCGCCTCGCGCAGCTCCACCTGCTCCTCCAGAGCGGCAACGGGCCAGAGTTCCCGCGCTCGCCTCCGCCACCTCTCGCCGGTCAGCTTCCCGAGTTTCTTCAACGGCCCGAGAACGGACTCCCGAGAGGCCGCCAACACGCCTTGGCCTCTCATCGCCAAGATCACGCTGGTGGCGCGCAAGGGCGACAGCCAGCTTGTGCCTCTCCGCTGCCAGCGCAGCCCTCGGCCTCGAGGCGCTGGTCTTCATTGGCGAGCTTTCACCAAGCAGGCTCACCGATCAGCCATCCAAGAAACCTTGGCGAAGAGAGCGACGCCCCGAGCGCCAAGCACGCCTTCCACACCATCATCCACCCCAAAGTAGCGCCGAGGGCCATGAATTAGCACTCCTCCGGGGGGCCGGGGCCGGCACTCGCCATGGCCGGGCACGCCGCAAACCCGCCAGAGCCAGCCCATCCCCAAAGAAGAGCGCAGGGAATACCTCAGCCAATCACGGTTGACAACCAGAAGAGAAGCCCACGGCAGGCTGGCTATGCCACGAGAAGGCTCGCGAAGGAGGGTTGCGAGGCGCACGGGGACGCGATGCACCTCAGGATGGCTCGCCTCCGTCCGCCTCACCATAAGGGTCCCGCTGCTCGGAGTGCTCAAGATGGCGGAGAAGGCGAGGCCTGGGGATGGCTCTCAGCCATCTCCGTGAGCTCAAGGGAAGAGCCTCGCAGAGCAAGGATCAGAGAAGCAATGTAAGAATCAGAGCCGTAAAAGGGGAAAGCTTACTCATCGCATGGCATTTCCGCGCTTCAAGAGGCGACATAAGGGTAATCGCCGCCAAGGCTTCCCTTCTTCCGGAGAGCCTCAAGTCCACGCGAAGCGACCTAAGAGTTGAGCGCAGGATCAACTCGCGACAAGGAAGGAGCGCCGAGACGATCGGGCGCTGCCCCGCGCACGCCGCCACCCGCCACTAAGAAGGGTAGCTAGGGCCTCGACCGCTGGGTCATGCTCAACGCCTTCAACCGCAGCGGTGCGGGCCTCAGAGCTGTCGCCAGATCTACCACCTCAGAGTGTCGCCGTCATCGCCACCCTCGGGAGGCTCCTCGCCTCCAGCTGCCGGCCTCCCCGCTCGCCACTGAGGAAGAGCCGCCATGGCCGATCGAAGGGCAGCCACCACCACCGGTTCTCGCGAGACCCCATGAGGCCTGCGGGCGCAGCCCCATTCGTCAAGCCGCATCTGCTTCACAAAGTCACCCCGCTGAGCAATACAGCAGCACCCCTTGCCGGACACCGCCAGGTTGGGATCCCCAACAAGACCAAGAGCACCTTCTCGCGCTTCAGCGCCAAGTCCTCCTCTCAAGACTCATGCGGTCTTCACGCCACCAAGGCCCACATCCGGCGGCAATGGCGCTGGAGAGGGGCAATGCGGCACAACAGGAACTCCTTCACCACCTTGGGCGTTGTCACCTCGAGCACCCTCAGGAACGTGAAGCGACGCCAGATGAAGGCGAGCCGGGGGCTCGTGAGCGTCTCCTGGCCCCAGCCTGAATTGGGGACAACGGGTGATGTTGGCTCGACAAATAGGGCCGGGCACTCCCACGCCCACGCATGTACCAACGCCATGAACCTGTGCACGGGCGGAGGAAGGGAGAAGTCAATCCTTGAAGCTGTTGTTTCAGATGCAGCAATGAAGCTCACACACCCCGAACATTGGGTAGGGTCAACAAGGCGCAGAGAAGAAGTGGCGCAAAGAAGGCAACTCGAGGGAAGGATGCCCATCATCGCCGCAAACAAAGGCAAAGACCGCAAGAAGAGTGATGGATTCCGACCCAAGTGCATCATATGGATCTCGTAGTGGAGAGCACAACATTGAAGAAATCGGAGAAGGGGGAACCAGCCCCGCCTACGTGGCGCCGCAAAATACTCGACCTCAGTGATTATCCCGCCGATGGCGAGGGGACGCGGGCCAGGCCGCCGTCCGCCCGCATTCGCTGAAGATGGTGGCCAAAGCCGAGCTGACCTTGCCTGTGCCCTCTCGATTGAGTATGATTGACCGATCGACGGCGGGAGCTGCTGCCGACGGCGAAGCGAGGCGGAGGCATGGGTTTTTCCTCTTCCTTCTTCGCGGAGCCATGGCAACGGAAGGGGGGGGGGAGGAAGGTTCGAGATTGGATTGGGAGCGGAAGCTGGAGTTCGAGAGGAGGAAGAGTGGGGGACGGTCGAGCAGCGAAAAAGGGAGCGGCTGTGTGCGGCTACGAGTCCGCCTAGCACGACACAAAATAAGGAGGCGTGAGGGAATAGTGCCGCCCACGTCCAATCAACCGCCACACGGCGCCCAAGGCCACAGGCTGTTAGGGCCCGCGGCGCCAAGACTTGCCCTTCGCTTCTCTCGCTCAAGGGCGCTTTGGGCCCGGGGCTATTGTCATGCTTCGGGAACGGGGTCCCTAGATTTGCTCGCTCGCGCGGGTTTCAAAGGGGCCCATCACGCCCATCTTCATCAACACAGCTCAAGACCTCGCGAGGGGCCAAGCCTCGGGTGGACGACAGGAGCATCTCGTGCACGGCCTCATCAGCCGGGCTCGCGAGGAGGCGGAGAGATCAAGGCGGGTACCTCACGAGGTGCCCATGACGCAAGCCATGACGACTAAGGGCGCCAAAGGGCGCCAGCCCGCAAGCAGTGTCCTCCTTTCCTCTTTGGTGCAAAGGGAGCAAGCGCAGCGAGAGCATCAAGCAAAGGCGCCCATTTCGTGCAACAAGACCAAGACTAGTCCAATGGCAGGAAGGAAGTCATTAGGGAGCCCAAGCCAAGGCCACCACCGTGAGCCTTTGACAAAGCGAGGACCAACTTTAGTCGATAAGTGTACCAGATGTTCCCTTCAAAAGGCCAATTGTTGGCGCCTTCCCGCCAATATTTGGGAAGAGGCCTCAGGCCTCGCCTATAAATAGGACTAGCCACCCAGTGGTAGAGACATTCAAAAGGTAGCAAGAGAACAAACGAGAGACAGAGAGAAGCGATCAACTCCCCTAGCAGCTCATCGCACCAGCCAAGAACAGACTCGCGAGGCTGTTCTTCCTTGTATTGTTCATCACCATCATCCCAAGAAGCAATCCACCACACCACAAACTAGAGTAGGGTATTACACCACAATGGTGGCCCGAACTAGTATAAACCCTGTGTCTCTTGTGCTGTTCCTTTCATAGTTTAGATCCTAGCGAGGCGGCGGGTGCAGGAAGGTAGAGGGCTAGATTCCAGACGCACCCCAAAGGTTCGAACTCAAGGGTCCGCTTTAACCCAACCGACACAAAGCGTAGAGATGACAGGTTTTCCACGTATAAACAAAGATGATAACTGTTCATTAATTCTATCCAATTTCAAATTAGAAAATAAAGAGTATGTTCAAAATATCAATAGCATAATTTGGCATTGTTCATAATGCGGGAGCTTCACCATACTAGTGGATTACCATGTCAACATAACAAGCATAGATGAAGGGCAAAGAAAATCATTATATCTATTTTGGATAATGTGCATGGTATGTTGTTCATATCATCACCACATCGGTAAGATAAAACAGAGATGACAAGGTGCAAACGTATGCTTCACCACACAATCGGATTATAGATCCACCAAAACAAGCATACATATAGGGAGCATTAAGTAATGTGCATGGTATGAATAAGGAATTTGGTTTTACAAGTAAAATGTAGCGACCGCCCGAATGGATCAAGTCTTCGGTTCGTGTCATCCTCGATCAGAATGCCGACACCACACAAGATTTCAAGGATTTATAACAGAGTAGCAATCACACACTTATTACATCGCTTGTCCGTAAGAGGACTTATTACAATAATCATGGCTTAAGGCCATCTAATAACGATAACAATGTAAGACTTGGAAGATAAGTGAGTCCATCAACTCCAAATGCATCACCGAGTATAGAACCACCACCTAAAGCACCTTACTGTCGTTCAAAAGTCTCGCAACATGAAAGTTGCAGCCCGAAACGGGTCAGCACATGGAATATGCCGCAATGTAACACATAGAGAATAATGAATGATAAGCCTGTACTACATGCATATGCGGCTGGTGGAAAGCTCTCACGGTTACAAGCAGCATAAAGCCGTTTTTTCCATACCGCAAAGGAATAAATTTGTTTAACTATCATGGTGGTTGTTAAACATTGAGAATGGTTGACAGATCCTCAATCCCAATTAAAAGTACTCATTAAAACCCAACAAAATTAATTAGAGTAACATGTTGAGATTCACATGATATTCAAGTACTAGATACTCAAGATGTCCATAACCGGGACACGGCTAATCATGATTAGTTTGTACACTCGCAGAGGTTTATGACTTTTCCCCACAAGACTCGATCGCCTCCGCTTGGTTTCTCGTGACTACATGGTGTTTGAGAGACGGATGACCGAGACATAGTCTTCGAAGCGCTTGCACCTTACGATGGGTAGACCGTACTCACCTACAACCCCTACATCAGCTAGTCTACCACCGTAAGAGTTCACACGACTTAATCAACTATACCAGAGCCCATAATGGCTTGTGGCTGCACACGAAGTTACTAGCATGAATTATCTTATGATCCCTTTGAGCCCGGGTGGCGGTCCAAGAAAAACAGTAAGTCCTCGATAGAAACCAGTGCCTCAATCCACCCATGTGTGTGTTTGTTGCCACCTTAAATAAACCATTAATTTAACAATCTCACATCCGTCATGGAATACACTCACCCAATCCACGCCTACTAGCATAGCATAGCATAATAAGCAAACGAGAAGTAACTCCCAAGGTTTCATAAGTAAAACAGGTAATAGGTACTACTCAATCTACTTCCCATCCCACAATTTAATTAGATCCTAATCATGCAATGTTTGAGGATTGATCTAATGCATAAAACTGGGTATGAGAAAGTATGATCAGTGTTACTTGCCTTGTCGATGATCCGCAAACCTAGATACTCAAGTAACAAGCGCGACCGGTGATCTATCGCAGACAAACAACAAGCATACAATAAGTACTCATCTAATGCATGTAAATCTCGAATAACAGATCTAACCGAAAGTTCAACTAAAGAACCCTGGTTGCAAAAAGAATCGAATCTAATAAAGCAACGAAAAACATCCGCGGAAGAAAACAGCTCGGTTCTAGCAAGTTGAAACTCGTCAAATTTTACAGTAGCAAAACTTTGTTTAAGTTGATTAGTCGAACGGCGTTTCGAGATGACACTCAGCGCTTGAATCACCTCATTCGATAAACGAGCGAGAAGATAGACTAGAAAGAAAATCGGATATGAAATCGCTATCGTAAAAATAGCGGAATAAATCTAATGAGAAAGAAAACGATTTAACGGTTGAACGAACGGACGCCCATTAACCGGCAAACCGTGATCACGCTCGTTAGGACGAACGGTCCGCGAATGCTTGCTAAACAAAACCGAAAGAAAACCGCGAGAAAACCGATCTAGGGTTTTGGAAAGAAAACCAAACGAAAAACCGATCTAGAAAACTGAACGGAAATCGAACGATTTACTTAAAAACCGAACCAAGAAAAGAAAGGTGACGCGCTGGGCTAGTACTCAAGAAGCGAGGGCTCATGGGCAGGGCGCTGGGTGGCGGCGCGAGGGCGGCGGCGGCGGTGTAGGGGCGGCGACACAGGAGGGGCGGCGGGCGGTGTAGGGCGGCGGCGCTGGTGGTGGTGGTGGCTGCTGCTGCTACGGAGAGGAGAGGAGAGGTGTTGGTTTGATGTGTTAGAGGGGGGTGCTTGGGTATTTATATTGGGAGGGAGGGTTTTGCTTGGGGTAGGGACAAGAAATAGACTAGGATTAGGAAACAAAGAGGGAAAAGATCTAGAAACAGACACGAATAAACGGAAGTAGGACAAGAGTCCTACTAGGATTAGGAAAAGAAGCGGCGGCTCCTCGGCTCCCTATGCGCGCATGATGGCCTTAGCCTCTGGTCAAGCCGGTTTTACGGCTTGGGCCTTTGGCCCATATGCCATGGGTTTTTTTTTAAACGGTCTCACAAGCAGTAAAAAAAATCTAAACGAACTCCAAAATTAATAAAGTAACTTTCCCACTCCTAAAAATGAGTCGAACAAAATGAACTTTAACACGGGCCTAAAATGCAATTTTTGAAAACACACATTTTCCCTAAGGAAAATAAACTCCGAGAAAATCCAAAATTTGATTTATTTATTAAATCTTCATTTTTCCTAAATTTTGGGAAAGTCATATTATTCCTCTCTTATTTTTGATATTGGAAAATATTTGAAGATAAAATAAATAAATCCAATGATCCTCTTTTCATAGTTTTGAGAGAACTCAAATACGAAAATTTCGAATTCCCAACTTCTCTCCGAGGGTCCTTGAGTTATGTGAAATTTCTAGGATCAACAAAATGCAAGAAAATATGATATGCATGATGATCTAATGTATAACATTCCAAATTGAAAATTTGGGATGTTACAAACCTACCCCTTAAGATGAATCTCACTTCGAGATTCGGGTTGGCTAGAAAATAGGTGAGGGTGGTCTTTGAGCAAATCTTCTTCTTTCCTGTGGCTTCATCCTTAGTGTGGTGGCTCCAATCGAACCTTGCAAAACTTGATAACCTTGCTGCGAGTAACTCACTGGCATAATCGAGAATCCTGACCGGTTTCTCCTCATATGTTAAATCATCCTTCAACTGAATTGCTTCAAGTGGCATCAGATTCTTAGCGGTACTTCCACCATCTCGGCGTGACATTTCTTCACCGAGAAACATGGAATACATCATGAACTCCTCGACAGTCCCTCCGCAAATCCAGCTTATAAGCAATCTCCCATGCGCTGTAAAATCCTATATGGTCCAAATAAACGTGGTGCTAATTTTCCTTTAACTCCAAATCGCTAACTCCTCAAGTGGGGATACTCTAAGATAAACTCGCTCTCCAACTTCATATTCCGTCGCTTTATGCTTTTGAATCCGCATAGCTTTTCTCGTCTGGATCGGGCTACCTTGAGCCTATCACGAATCAACTTAACCTTCTGCTCGCACTCTTAATCAAATCTGGTCCAAACAATCGACGGTCTCCAACTTCGCCCCATGATAACGGTGTCCTACACCTCCTTCCGCATAAGCCTCAAAAGGTGCCATCTTCAAGCTGGTTTGGTAACTGTTGTTATAAGAAAATTCAGCATACGGCAAGTTATCGCCCCAACTAGATCCATAGTCTAGTGCACAAGCTCTCAAAGATATCCTCCAAAATCTGATTGACTCTCTCACCGGCCCATCCGTCTGCGGGTGAAAAGCTGTATCAATTCTAGCCTGGTTCCTAACGCTTCATGCAACCGATTCCAAAACTTTGAGGTAAATTGGGTTCCTCTATCCGACACGATACTCCTCAAACTCCGCAAACACACAATTCTGGTCATGTATATCTTTGCCAACTTAGCGCTGCTATAGGTAGTCTTGATCGAATGAAATGCGCTACCTTCGCAAGCGGTCGACTATAACCCAAATCAAATCATAGCCTGAATGAGTCTTTGGCAAACCTGTGATGAAATCCATGCCTAGTTTATCCCACTTCCATTCGGTATCGGCAATGGCTGCAATAACTCGCCGCTTCGATGTTCTCGCTTTCACTCTCTCGACATACATCGCAAACTGCTACATACTCCGCGATATCCTTCTTCATTCCGTCCACCGTAATGTTTCCTTCAAATCTAAATACATCTTGGTATTTCGGTGAATCGAATAGGTGAATCATGTGCCTCTTGCTGAATCAACTTCCGATATCCGGTCATTGGGCACATAAACGCGGTCCTCAAACCATAGGGTATCGTGCTCATCCTCATGAAATCCTTTGCTTTTCCTTCGCCATTTTCTTCTTTATATCCGCAATCTCTTTGTCCTTTTTCCGAGCTTCCTGATTTTATCCATCAAGGTAGACTCAATCTCCAATGCTGCTACGTAGCCTCTCGAACTATTTCCAAACATAGCTCACGAAGATCTTCGCTAGCTCCTTTGGTATTTCTCCCCAATAGCGTATTGACATGGCTCTTATGCGGCTCAATGCGCCACTACTACATTAGCCTTCCGGATGATAATGCAATCTCATATCATAATCCTTGATGAGTTCCAACCATCTCCTTTGTCTAAGGTTTAACTCCTTCATGTGAAAATGTACTTCAAACTCTTGTGATCCGTATATACCTCACAATGATTTCCAATGAGGAAATGTCTCCATGTCTTCAATGCACGCACCACGGCTGCTAACTCCAAATCATGTGTGGAATAATTTAATTCATGAGGTTTCAGCTTGTCGTGAAGCATACTAAACAACTCTTCCTTCCTCGCATAAGCACTGCCCAAGTCCTCGACGTGAAGCGCCACAATACACCTCATAATCCTTGGTCCGATCTCGCAAAATTAACACCGTGAGGTAACCAATCTTTCTTCAACTCCTAAAACTTGCCTCACAATCCTCATCCATATGAACTTGGTATCCTTCTTCAACAATTCGCCATAGGCTTTGCAATCCTTGAGAAATTCTCAATGAATCTCCGTAGTATCCTCGCGAGTCCAAGGAAACTCCGATCTCTCCAACTGTCGCTGGTGCTTCCCATTTGGTTACGGTCTCAACTTTTGTGGGGTCAACTGCTATCCCTTCTCCGGATATAACATGTCCAAGAAATCCAACTTCCTTTAGCCAAAACTCACATTTGCTGAACTTGGCATATAACCGATGTTCCTTCGCTTCTCCAAAACCAATCGCAAATGTTCCTTATGTTCTTCTTCATTCTTCGAGAAACCAAAATATCATCTATGAACACCACGATTTAACTTATCCAAAACTCCATAAACACTTTGTTCATCGTGTTCATGAAATAGGCCAATGTTAGTCAGTCCAAATGACATAACGTGTACTCATACAGTCCATATCTTGTGGTGAACGCTGTCTTAGGTATGTCCCGCTCTCGAATCTTCAATCGATGGTACCTCGATCGCAAATCGATCTTGGAAAACACTTTAGCTCCTTGCAAACGATCGAACAGATCATTTATGATTGGTAGTGGGTACTTGTTCTTGATTGTTACTGCATTCAATCCACGATAATCAACAACCATCCTTAACAATCCATCCTTCTTCTCCACTAACAAGACGGGTGATCCCTAAGGCGAAGAACTTGGACGATATAACCTTTATCCAATAGCTCCTTAATCTGCTTCTTGATTTCCGCCAAACTCGTGCGGGCATCCCGTATGGTCGCTTCGATATCGGGCCTGCTCTCGCAACAGCTCAATCAAAACTCAATGTCTCTATCCGTGGCATTCCCGCAATTCTCAGAAATACATCGTGGAAATCCTTGCCATCGCACTTCTTCCCGCACAACTCCTGATAAGGAATTTATTCGGTTTCCTCGGCTCATGCCGTGATACATACTTGATTCTCCTCCTTCGGGTGGTAAGCAAAATTGACTTAGTGGCGAATCTATGTTCCTCCATACTGATAAGCAATCCATGCCTAATATCACATCCAATCCTTGGGATTCCGTAACTATTAGGTCCGAGGGAAAACATAGTGTCCAATCTTAATGGCAGTCGATCACACCATATACTAGCCATGTATTCTGCTCCCGTGAGGTTACTAGCATGGGTGACCTAAGGGCTTGGGTTGGTAATTTGTACTTATCCACAAATCCCTTGATATGTATGAATGTGATGCACCAAGATCGAAAAGAACTAGTGAAGTACATGACTTAACCCAAAACTTACCGACATCGTGATCGGGCTGATCTTCAACCTCCTCCACATCAATGTGTTTCACCCGTCCCCTGTTGAAAGGGTTTGGCTTCTTTCCGAGCTTCCATTTCCTCCTTGGCCTTCGACATTCATTTGCATAATGTCCGGTCTTGGAACACTTGTAACAGTGACATGGCTCAGTCTTTCTTGGTTGGGGTTGATGGTGTGGTCCGTTCGCCGCTGCTTCCTCCATTCCCATTTCCATTTTTGTGGCCATTATGGTTGTGCTAACTACTTCCTTCATGGGCATGCTGAAACCGAACTCCCTGCTTAGGGGTATAACGGGCTTCATTGGCTCCAGAGTTATACTTCCCCGCCCATACTTCCTCTTGCGGTTCTCAATTTGTCGCTGCTTCCTTCAATCATGAGGGCACGGTCTACCAACTCCCGGTAGTTATTGAAACTTGCTACCATCAACTGCATGCTTAACTCATCATTCAGTCCTTCCGTAAACTTCTCCTACTTAGCTGCATCCGTAGCAACGCTATCCGGGGCATAACGTGCTAACTTACTAAAATCATCCACATATTGGCCAACAGTCCTTCCTCCTTGGCGAAGTTGCAAACTCACGCTTCTTCAGGCCATAGCTCCCGCCGAGACATGGGCAAGGCGAAAGCTTGCTGAAACTGATCCCATGTGACAAAGGTCTATAGGGTAAGTGGTCTGTAAAATTCTCCCACCATGCTGCCAAGGGTCCTTCAAGCTGGTGTGTAGCAAACTTCACCTTTTCTCCATCTCAGACATCCCGCAGTTGTCAACTCCTCCCTACCTTACGGAGCCAATCATCTCGCTACTATCGGCTCGGTGCTACTAGAAAACACCGCCGGGTTCAGCCTTAAGAAACGAGTCAAGTGATCCGCAGGTGGAGGTGGTGGTGGGTTGTTGTTGTTGTTGCCTTGGTTCTGCATCAATGTCTGAATCAAAGTATTCTCCGCCAATCAACTGGGTAATCTCTCAAGGGAAAACAAACCCGGGTCGCTGCCTCGAGGCATCTGATGGGTTTAGAAAAGATGAGAAATTAAGAAGTAGAGTGAGGTCTAAGGAGAAAACACTACCCAAATGTGTATGAGCAAATGCACACAAAAATCACTTCATTCATTCAAACGAAGGGCTTACAACGGTCTAACTATCGCAAAAGTGCGTGTACTATAATGTTTACAAGGAGGTAATACTACTAATATGTGGGGTCATCTATTAATTTGAACCGTGGAAGACTCCATGATGTCTCGCTCCAGCTTCGCCTTCAAAGTCGGGTTCACTTGGATCCGAATCGTGTCGCCGATGATGATGTAGTTGTTCGGACAGCCGACGATTTGTCTTCATTCTTGAGCGCCAATTTCTTCTTGAGTTCTTCAATCTCATACTTAAGATCGTTATTGTGTCTTGCTACAGCCACGATCTCGCCCATGTAGTCCTTACGTAGACTTTAGTTCTTCTTCAAGTTCGATGATCCTTCCTTCGCATTCTTCAACTCTATCATATCATTGCACATCCGGTTCTCCCCGCGCCGAATGTGCTGGTTTAACTCCGGATGAAAGCTGCAATGGATCTATCCTTCTTGGTGCCGACTATCTCCCATTGTTCATTCCGCGTCCGCAAATCTGGTAGATAGTGTCCTTGAGGTCTTCTTGATAAACTTCTCCAATGCGCCCCATGGTGATATGAGCTGCCATGCTCTTTCCTGCACTCCAGTGTTGGTGCAATCAAAACACTATCTATAGGCTTGGTGATTGGTGCTAATGTCCTTCCTTAACATGAGCTTGAATCTTCCAAATACCCTCTTCGTGCAGAGTGGTGTTGAAAGTCCCGTGAAACTTGGTAGTCCAATGTTCAAGTACTTGGTGACTTCCTTCAAGTGAAATCCAAAAGGTGTGCCTTCATCTGTTGGGCGATTTGATCTTGGCGTCCTTCATCCTAAAAGAGTAGAAAAGATGAGGAGTTAGAAAATGAGAAGAGAATAGTGATCTATGGCTTTAACTTAGTGGTCGTGGTCCTATACCCAGGTAGGGTTCGATACCATCTCTCAGAGCGACCCGACCAATGGATCAAGTCTCGTGTTCGTGTCATCCTCGATCAAGAATGCCGACACCACACAAGATTTCAAGGATTTATAACAGAGTAGCAATCACACACTTATTACATCGCTTGTCCGTAAGAGGACTTATTACAATAATCATGGCTTAAGGCCATCTAATAACGATAACAGCGAAGACTTGGAAGATAAGTGAGTCCATCAACTCCAGCCGCATCATCGAGTATAGAACCACGACCTAAAGCACCTTACTGTCGTTCTAAAAGTCTCGCAACATGAAAGTTGCAGCCCAAAACGGGTCAAGACATGGAATATGCCGCAATGTAACACATAGAGAATAATGAATGATAAGTCTGTATTACATGCATATGTGGCTGGTGGAAAGCTCTAAGGTTACAGCTTTGCATAAAGCCAGTTTTTCCCTTACTGCAAAGGAATAAATTTGTTTAACTATCATGGTGGTTGTTAAACATTGAGAATGGTTGACAAGATCCTCAATCCCAATTAAAAGTACTCATTAAAAACCCAACAAAATTAATTAGAGTAACATGTTGAGATTCACATGATATTCAAGTACTAGATACTCAAGATGTCCATAACCGGGACACGGCTAATCATGATTAGTTTGTACACTCGCAGAGGTTTATGACTTTTCCCCACAAGACTCGATCGCCTCCGCTTGGTTTCTCGTGACTACATGGTGTTTGAGAGACGGATGACCGAGACATAGTCTTTCGAAGCGCTTGCACCTTACGATGGGTAGACCGCATCACCTACAACCCCTACATCAGCTAGTCTACCACCGTAAGAGTTCACACGACTTAATCAACTATACCAGAGCCCATAATGGCTTGTGGCTGCACACGAAGTTACTAGCATGAATTATCTTATGATCCCTTTGAGCCTGGGTGGCGGTCCAAGAAAACAGTAAGTCCCGATAGAAACCAGTGCCTCAATCCACCCGATGTGTGTTTGTTGCCACCTTAAATAAACCATTAATTTAACAATCTCACATCCGTCATGGAATACACTCACCCAATCCACGCCTACTAGCATAGCATAGCATAATAAGCAAACGAGAAGTAACTCCCAAGGTTTCATAAGTAAAACAGGTAATAGGTACTACTCAATCTACTTCCCATCCCACAATTTAATTAGATCCTAATCATGCAATGTTTGAGGATTGATCTAATGCATAAAAACTGGTATGAGAAAGTATGATCAAAGTGTTACTTGCCTTGTCGATGATCCGCAAACCTAGAGACTCAAGTAACAAGCGGCGACCGGTGATCTATCGCAGACAAACAACAAGCATACAATAAGTACTCATCTAATGCACAGGTAAATCTCGAATAACAGATCTAACCAGAAGGTTCAACTTAAGAACCCTGGTTGCAAAAAGAATCGAATCTAATAAAGCAACGAAAAACATCCGGCGAAAGAAAACAGCTCGGTTCTAGCAAGTTGAAACTAGGTCAAATTTTACAGTAGCAAAACTTTGTTTAAGTTGATTAGTCGGAACGGCGGTTTCGAGATGACACTCCAGGCGCTTGAATCACCTCATTCTGATAAACGAGCGAGAAGATAGACTAGAAAGAAAATCGGATATGAAATCGTTATCAGAAAAATAGCGGAATAAATCTAATGAGAAAGAAAACGATTAACGTTGAACAAACGGACGCCCATTAACCAAGCAACCGGTGATCACGCTCGTTAGGACGAACGGTCCGCGAATGCTTGCTAAACAAAACCGAAAGAAAACCGCGAGAAAACTGATCTAGGGTTTCGGAAAGAAACCAAACGAAAAACCGATCTAGAAACCGAACGGAATCGAACGGAAATCGAACGATGCATTTAAAAACCGAACCAAGAAAAGAAAAGGTGACACGGCGCTGGGCTAGTACTCAAGAAGCGAGGGGCCGGCGGCGGCGGCGCGGTGGCGGCGGCGAGGGCGGCGGCGGCAAGTGAGGGGCGGCGGCGGCGGTGTAGGGCGGCGGCGCGGTGGTAGTGTTGCGCTGCTGCTGCTACGGAGAGGAGAGGAGAGGTGTTGGTTTGATTTGTTAGAGGGGGGGGGGTGCTTGGGTAATTATATTGGGGAGGGGAGGGTTTTGCTTGGGGTAGGGGACAAGAAATAGACTAGGACTAGGAAACAAAGAGGGAAAAGATCTAGAAACAGATACGGAATAAACGGAAGTAGGACTAGAGTCCTACTAGGATTAGGAAAAGAAGCGGCGGCTCCCTGGCTCCCTATGCGGCGCGCGATGGCCTTGGCCTCTTGGACGGCCGGCTCCTTGGCGGCTTGGGCCTTTGGCCCAAGGCGCCATGGTTTTTTTTAAACGGTCTCACAAGAAAAAAAAAAAAATCTAAACGAACTCCAAAATTAATAAAGTAACTTTCCCGACTCCTAAAAATGAGTCTAACAAAATGAACTTTAACACGGGCCTAAAATGCAATTTTTGAAAACACGATTTTTTCCTAAGGCAAATAAACTCCGAGAAAATTCAAAATTTGATTTATTTATTAAATCTTCATTTTCCTAAATTTTAGGAAAGTCATATTATTCCTCTCTTATTTTTGATATTGGAAAAATATTTGAAGATAAAATAAATAAATCCAATGATCCTCTTTTCATAGTTTTGAGAGAACTCAAATACGAAAAATTTCGAATTCTAACTTCTCCGAGGGTCCTTGAGTTATGCTAATTTTTGAGGATCAACAAAATGCAAAAAATATGATATGCATGATGATCTAATGTATAACATTCCAAATTGAAAATTTGGGATGTTACATAAAACTTAGAACTTACGGTTCTTACGAACATGCATTTTGGTAGAAACAGCAAACTAAACAAAGAAAGAAACGATAGGGAGTATGAGCAAATTAAACAGCAGTTGAGGATAAATGCTTTAGAAGGACTGACTTACATTAACAGTTAACACCGGCTTTATAATGCCCTTCTCCAAGTCAAGGGAAGGATAACTCAAGAATTTTAGCATAGAATCTTCTTCATAAGCATTGCCTGTACTCTACATTTTGTAGAGAGTAATTATAGATATGATAATACCGAAGGGATAGAGGATAATGAAGATATGATGCAGATTGATGCTACATAATAAACTACCAATCCTCGAAGTACAAGCTGCTACAGACAAAATGTAATCGACAAGAGCAATGGGCTACACTTCAGACCGGCATTGTCTCAGTATTCTACTTGTTGGTAAGATTAAATATAGACCTGATCTTTTTGAGTAAATGGTGGGCGAGGAGATAAGATGCGTATGCTACAATGAACTAATCCTCTTCCCATAATACAAGAGTGCTTTGAACACCGTGTACTGTACAAAACGTCTTATATTATAGGACGAGGGAGTAGCTGTTAATGTAAGTACAAAGATAGACCACGCTCAGTCCTTACAAGAGGACTGCAGATCTAAACCTCTTCAAAAGCATTGGGTTGATTCTAAATTTATGTAAGAGTCCATATGGATCTTATAATGTCCACCAAATGGACGACACGAGGCTAACATGTGCACCGATGCTACATAATCAAACAGCTATGAAAGTAAGTATGGTCACACAGGCAAGAGGTACTCACAAGAGCAATGCAAAGGTGCAGATAGTTGGGAGATTCTGTGGTCCCTTGACAACGAATGTTCTTCTCGCTAACAGTTTTCAGACAAGTGAGACATTAAGGCAAATGCAGAAATGTCGCTCAAATTGTGATGTGATATCATAGATGTACTTACGCTGCAGCCGAAACCAATGTGTAACAAGATTATTCCATTCACCATCGGATAAATGTAGCACCGAGACTTTACAGAAATTTCGCTCAGAGGCTTGCCATCGGCGCGCTTGCCTCGTAGGAACGATACTTCATCAACGAGGTCTTGAAAAGCACAACCAACCCTTGCTCGCCATCACAATCCAGTTTGCGCCGCCTATTTAAAAGAATGAAATCTTGTTTCTTCCGCCGCCAGTAAACATATGCAGTTATTAGTACATTACTTACGCTGAAGTTATGGAGGAAGATCGAAATTGTTTTGTGTTCATGTATAATCTTTCCATGAAGGAAAGATGCGCACAAAGTTCCCGACAACAACATAAGCTTCATCTTCTAAACTGGAAGAAATGGAACAGGGTCCTATTTGCTGCAATTGGAGCTCTCTCTCGCTCAAAAGGGATTTGGCAACTGGATTTGGTGTACTTTTGCTGGAATGGGGTTTTATGTCAGACACCGGTGCTATGTCAACTCGCATAATCATACTGCTTTGCTGCAGCTTGGGGTTTGCTGAGTTGGGGCATCGAAATGACCAAAGGTAGTAGGGCTAGAGTCTTCTAGAGTTGGGGTATTTTGTGGGTCGTGATATTGCAACTACACCTAATGGGCTATTTGATTTATCAAAGCCACTACCTTTTCCAAATACTTTGCTTGTGCTCCTCCACGATCAGCAATCGCCTCTTCCTTTCTAACGCCTCGATACACAAGAACAACATTTCAATGGATAAATATGGTATGATGACAGATGTAATATGTACTGAAAATGGATAGGCAGGGCATATTCACATACACAATGTGTAAACTAAGCTAATGGCAGTTCAACAAAGTAGAAGCAATGCAAAGCATCGCTTGCAAGATATGTGCAGCAATGTAACCTTGGAAAGTTAGAGCAAGTACCTTGATGGGTGAATAAGATAGGGCATCTTCCTCCTGACCTCCACTAGAGAGCTACATTGACTTAGGTCTCCCTCTAGCTCGTAATCACTGTTAGGATCATATTGTGAGCATGAATCAGAGGTGGAGAGTGTTTGCATTGCATTGCATCCGACTTGATTTCAGTCCCTTAATGCCAAGTTTGACAGCCATAGCATTGTTCTCGCTTTTATTCTTTTCATGCAAGCTCATAATCATTATGATGCTATTCAGAATCTGAGATTCATGAAAACATAAAAAGTAGTCAGATTATCTATGGAATGCATTATGTTTCAACTCGAGAGTGTCTCCCTATAAACCCCTCGATATGCAAAGTTCACCTCCCAACCATGCCGAAAGTGCATCACACACAGAGATACACACCCGAGCCATGCACTATACATTTTCAAACTAATTAGGAACATTTAGTTGACCAATTAAACAACTATGTTTTAATAATATCAGATTTGTATTTGAACAACTAAGCTTGTTTAGCTTGATGGGTGGAGCAGTGTTATTATGACACGAAGCACGTATTCTGATCGTATAGTGATCATAAAAGGGGGAAACTCTAAGCATATATTTTTTAGCAAAAGAGGGTTTCTCCTCTGATTTATATTAAAGAAACCACCACGGTACCAACATGATCAATTAAACCCTAAGCATGATCAATTAAACCTTATTATGGCTGTGCCATGGCAGATTTGAAGTTGCAAACCGGAGAAATGATATTTAGCATCCATTGTTTGCTTCAACTAAGAACTAAATTCTAAGAGCTGAAAAGAAAGTAGAGTAACCAAGTTAAGATCTATTTTCTGTTGAGATCAAAAGTTGAGGAGATATGAAGTACCACCTTTCGTGGCGATGGTCGCTCGGTGACGTTGAAGCAGATCTCGCGATGGTAGATGGGTGCATCGGGGATAAGTCCTGCTATGTGGAAGAGAAGGTCGGTGAGCAGCCCTCACAAAGAGGACGACGACGCCGATGAATCGAGAGGACGCGATGCAAGGCTATTGGTCCGTCGCCATGGATGAGAAACGCCCATCTCTAGCAAAGGGACGACGCGGTCTTGGTAGGCGCCCGCATGGTGGAGGACGGTATGGCGGATGTGGTGGAGGACGGCATGGCGATGGATGGGGTGGCGGATGGAGGCTGGTGGGGAATGGGGTGTTCTAGCGGACGGTGTATGAATGGGAAATGGAGGAGAGGTACGGGAACCATGTTTTGGGACGCTACTGTTCAAATATGGGAAAGTTACAAACTTATCCCCTGCTTCAAATTTGGACGCCTCGCCGGTTGGGGATAGGACGGTAATCTCAAGATCTCCCAAATATTTGCCAGAACTATTTCTTGCAGGAGAGGGTGTTTTTCCGCCATGGTTGGCGCCACGTGTATGAACGGGTTGACAGTGTAGGGCAGTTGTGTCACGCCCGATGGAAGTTACACATCTTCCCTATTTAAAATATTAGCCAACATCTATTTCGGACGAGGGGAGTTTGTTTTGCCGCCCACCGTGTATGAATGGGGAATGGAGGGAGAAACAAAGCTCTTTAGGACAAGCTTGAATCAAATGAGTTTTGCCGCCCATGTTTGACGCCCACCGTGTCGGAATGGGCTCAGAGGCGGTCGTGTCACATCTAATTGAAGTTACTAACCTACCCCTATTTAGAGCAGGGAAATCGGGCCGATGGATTGTCCGTAATGGGTAGACAGTAATTTCCATCTCCCAAACACTTGGCTTCGGCAGCCGATGTGCGAGTGGACATTTTGCTGCTTTTTCAATTTTGGGACAATAAGCATCCACATTTGCCCCGGCAACTAAATTCAATCCATTTTGTATTCCTATATGAATCTTTATAAATCATTCTATGTGTTTTTATATATCTTCAAAAGGACGACAAAGATGTATTCCATCGTCATATATGAATATGGTTTACAAATGCCGATACTCAAATTCAGAAACTAGAATCCAGTTTAAGGTGAATTAATATTTGGAACACTTCATGTCCAACTCAAATGTCACACGCAGCATAATGCGTACTCCCATTTAGATATGTACACAAGCGATGTATCAAGATTCAAATACCGAGTCAATCAACCAAGAATGTACGGAACTAATGTATATATAAACACTTATAGAGTATATGGATCAATAATATCAACTAACATACATAAGCCAGGTCATTGTATTTTTTTTTGGCTACAACAAGATCCTTTTTCAGCCAAAGATCTTCGCCTTTCCGATGCGTACACTTATGATCCATCTATACTACTATTGCTGAATGCACATTCAGCCCGATTGGCATATTTGTAGGTCCGCACAGCAATCCAAATGAAATGTCTCCAGTCTTATCAATTAATACGACTTGTGCTCAAATAAAATTACAAACAAAAAAAAAAAACATTTATTACATGATCTCTAAAACAAATGGTTTGATTGATTACATGAATAGACAACACAAAGGTTATTCAACTATGGAAAGAACATTTCACCTATGATTTACCAAGTAGGAATTTAATTTCCTTTTTCCTTCAGACCTTAATAATCTGGTCAGTCTCAGCTTGCTTCGCTTTTGAAATCCACCAAATATTTAATGGTTGTCTTGAGTACTGCTTGTGATTGTGCTGTTTGCTTCCTCAACATGTCAACTTCATCTCTAAGTGCGTAAGAAGAATCTCTTTCTACCACTAGTTTAGCCTCTAGAGCATCAGCAGTTGGCAATTCATAATGCACGGTTCGCCGGTGCCATCGCTGTGGATGATGCAACGTCCATGGGGACCTTGCTTTTGATCTTGGGCTAACCTGTTTTGCCATTAAAGTTCGATTGATTCGTAAAAGTTGAAGTTAGCAAAACATCTCAATCGGGAGTTATAACAGCAAACCAGTTAAACAAACAAGGAATTAAAGAGTTTCAATTGATGTCAAAAGTAGTTATTAACATCATTGTAACTCATTGCAGCAGCAAAGAAAGCGCTTAACCAAACAAGTAGATATTTGAGTTAAGGAAAACAGGTAATTCTTAATAGTAAGTATCAAGCACATAGATAGGCGTAGTCTACAATATGATTAACAGGATGTGCCATTATGTAATCAGTAGCAAACTAAATTAAGCCAAGCAACATAATTGAACAATTTTGCAATAAGTGGCTAACTAAAATTCTAAGAAGCAGGTAACTGAACTTACGCTAGTTCTTTGTACATGCACGCTGCAACTTCTTTTTCACTTACAAGGTTGTATGAAGGAGTCCATGGCATCAATTGCTTGGATACGCAGTCCCAATACTTCTTTCTTCCCACACCGCATGGGTAAGTCGAATGGTTAATCTGGTAAGATGGTGCGCCCTTGATATGTTATATGAGGACGTAGTCGACTAGTTGTAGCCAAACACATCACACTGGCTTTTATCAGATATTTCATGCGATTACTTTTGGCATATCGAGATCTAAGCAATCTACAATAGGATGAAAAGACGCATCCTTCACATTATTGGCTAACTCAGTTCATAGAAACAAGCAATTCAACCATTCTGGGGTAAATCAAAAGCGCCATCGAATATTTTTCACTATCCAATCATACACGCAAAAGGGGCGACGCCACCATAGGGGCTGGTATGGGCGGCCGCCTGTGGCTGAAAAGTGTGCACCTAGTTTGAGTCGTCCAGTGTTGGCCCACGCTAGTTTTGTTCGTCCCAACACACGAAAGGTGCAATGTAAAAATGAAGAAAATGTTTCAATTTGATGGGCCAATAACATAAGTGCAAGGCAGGCCCTATAGCAGGCTCATGCCCAAACGAGCGCCCCATATCGATCGACAAGAGGAAAATCCCAATTCATTCGCCCCACCTCCACCTTGTTTGCTCCTAACCTAGCCGCCACCGACAGATCGACATAGACTTCCTCGCTGTTGAGGGCGGTCGCCGGCTTCAAGCTTAACGGAAGGACAAGAAGATGAAGATCCAAACTGGGTGTAGCTCATGGGAGGCAGCGGCGGCAACACGGCATGTCATCGAGCTTATGCAAACGGACAACAAGCTAATTGCAAGAGTAGCATGCGAACGAGCAGTACATCACATCCCTGATTATATCTAATTCAACTCTTCAATTTTTGGCCAATATTTAAACCTGATGGTGTTGTAAAACTGCTTGTATGTAGGGAATCTATGAGAAAATGAAACCAATTTCTACTTATTTTATAACTCCCCAATCAATACCGAATCGATCAATCTGATGTATCTAATCAAGTTTCCGTGCAAACATACAAGCTCATGTTTTTCTTGAGCCCAAGTGTCTAATGAACAGATCGCTAATGAAGGATTTGATGCAAACATTTTACATGCTCCCGGTGATGAACATATAGTGTCTAATGAGGGATCTAATGCAAGCATTTTGCAAGCTCATTGAAGGATTTAGTGTCTAATGATGATCTACTATGTTGAGAGAGACAGAGATTTGCAGCATTGATGACAAGCAAATTATAGTGCATTTTCATAGCTTGAGGAAACGCCGAGGCCTTCTACCGTAAAGTCCCCGTGATCATGACAACATAGCATAAATACTTTTCTAATTTGTGGTTTGAAACTATTGGAATACTTGTGCAGGATAGATATATTGATATGCAGTTTGCGACCGGTTATACGCGCAATTACACTTCGATATTTTCAGCCGAGAACTAATAATTCAAGCAGCTATGCACCATGTATGTAGTCCTTGTACACCATGTTGCATTTTGTGTTTTTGGTGCTTGCATCATTTAGTGTTTATGATCTGAACTACTTTGGATCATTAGCTGGTTTTCAAAGTGCATGTAGCTTCACATTTCTCAAGTTATGTTGATTTCGAGTGCAAGTGCCTTCAGATTTTTAAGTTAAATGTTCACCCCGGTAACTTGAATTCGTGGATCAGCCATCGCACACAAATCATACACGAATGCCAAGATTTAATTAAATGAAATGCGTGGACTTACGCTAGCTCGTTGGCTGTGCTCATCGCAGCTCGCTTGCGCTTGGGATGTTCCATGTACAAGTCCATGTTACCACTTGCTTGGATGTGCAGGCCTTGTGCTCCTTGCATCCCCCTACATTTTTGACACAGCTAATGGTTGATCAAATAAGAGGAATCGACCTTGATGTTGTACCGAGGACATATACTTACAAGGTTATACAGTGTGCAAGATGTGTACCAGATCCCAGAGGCCGCCATGCTTCGCTAAAATATGGATTTGCTTGTTTCAGATGATATCTCCGTAAGAAATAAGAGTTAAGGTCGAGTTGCATAGGCGTAAGCTAAGAGAGCAGGAAAGGATATCCAAACATCGCTTAACAAAGGCACAAGGGAGTGATGTGTGGATACCTAGTTTGGGCCGCGCTTGGGCATGCTCGCTTAGCTAGAGTGCGGGTCACTTCAGAGCCGCTTGAGGGTGATGCGCTGGCTATTGGCCGCGCATGATGTAGATCTTGAGTGGCAGCGAGCGCCACGATGCGGTGGATGAGACCGCAGAAGCCCCAATGGCCTCGGGGCGGAGGTGCAATGATGTGCTCGGGAAGTAGCCCCGTGAGCTGGGAGACGGCGCCGGTGAAGCGCACTGATGCGGTGGAACTCGGTGTCTGTGAGGCACGCCGGTTATGGGCGACCGACGTTGTTTGGTGGACCACCCGCGCGGTGGACGAGGGCGAGATGAGGTAGCTCCGTGCGGTGGTGAAGCGCGACCGCCGCCTTTTTCGTCGCTGCCGTTCGCATGAGGTGGGGCACGGTGGGAAAGAGACAAGACGAGGGGCGATTCGAGGGTTGGCGGCGAATTAGGGATTTGAGCAATCTGGGCGCGAAGGGGACGGTGGAGAAGAGAGATTTTGCAGGGCTGGAATTGGGGCCGCAGATATTTCAATCCAAACGTGGAAGCGAACTTATATTGTCGCTGCCCTTTTTTGGGGGAGGGGGGGGGGGGTGGCTGGGTGCTATAAGCGTCCGTCTGACACACACCACCACCACCCCGACACGCACTTCTCGGTTTGCCTCGGTGCGCCTTACATTTGAGAATGCAAACGAATCTTCTTTAATTTGCAAAGGAATCAGATGTATTACCATGCCCGTGTTTTCCTTGCAATAATTAGTCATTCGAACGAGATACTCCATCCGCTCACTTTTGTAAGTCGCTTGCATAACTTAAAATGAACTGTTTTGCACATTGTCCAAATGTCTTCAAGGTCTTATAAAAGTGAACAGAGGGAGTACTATAAATTAATTAATGAGGAGTTATTAGAAAAAATCAAATGGTACCCACGCTTAACGTGATTAGAGTGTGCTCACATAATTAGTTATTTGAATTAGAGTGTGTCACGAAGTTAGTTGTTTGAATTAGAGTGTGTGTCACGAGTTTATCTCCAATTCTAACGTGATTTCACATTTCACCGTATCCACGCTTACTTTTTTAATACAAATTCATATGTATATGATGAACACCATGGTAGTGAGAAAACTTTGGATGGATTCAAACATATAACCTACAAAATAGCACAACAAACTGAGTCAATGTCAACTTTTTGAAACTTAGTATGACACTAATTCAAAATAATTACCCGTATGCCTGGTCCTCGGTTCAAATCTTACAATGTACACCGAATTGAAACATCGATATTAAGTCTCATACTATGTACATTCAAATGTTGTTTTAGCCCCCCCCCCCACACACACACACAAACGCCACATACTTCCTCAGATCGGTCAATCTTCCTCTCCTAACCACCTTAGGAAGCTATCGGTTTCCAACACACGCTCATTCTTTCTCTCCATGTTTCGATCTCTAAGTCTCTCAACTACCCAACCCCTTTTTCCACTCTGCCAAATGTATTTACCTCACACACCCGCCATTGCACCCCATGCCGAGCTCTCTCTCTCTCCCCTCTCCCTCTCACCTCTCGCTTAAATACATGCATTGCCTATCTAGCCCCTCAACCTCTCGTGCATGCGCACGACGCACGCTAGTATCTAGGTCACTCCTCGAGACTGTCTCACTTTTCTTCCGCACGGCGGGCCACACTCGCCAATCTCGCTCTCTTTATCTCGAGTCTCGCTTAACCTTATTTTCTTTCACACACAAATGATATATCTCCCTATTCGGCCTCGATCGACACACTCTATACTCTCTCAAGCAGATTGTCTATCTAGGTCAGTCCATCCAAGCCGCCACCACTCTTTCGACCTCATGGTGGGCCACGCCACTCAATCTCTCTCTCTCTCTCTCTCTCTCTCTCTCTCTCTCTCTCTCTCTCGATCGACCTCGCTTTTTCTGACAAAACGATATATCACCATGTTTGAGCCCAATTCGACCTATTCACATTGTATACTCTCTCACGCACATCGCCTATCTAGGTCACTCGTCCAACCCGCTCACTCTTTTCGATTGCACGACGACCCTATGTGATCGGTTGACCTTGTGTAACGCCTCGATTCGATGCGCCTGTGTCCGCCAGCTTATTCGCCGCCTTGCCATGTCATCTGCTTATGTGTTGCACTTTGCCATGTCATCATATGCATTTCATATCATGTCATCATGTGCATTTCATCTTGCATACGTGTTCGCCTCATGCATCCGAGCATTTTCCCGTTGTCCGCTTTTGCAATCCGCACTCCTATGTCTCCCTACGCCTCTTTACCTCTTTTTTCATGTGCGGTGTTAAACGGTCTCGAATGGACCGAGGTTTGTCAAGCGGCCTTGGTATAGCACCGTAGACCGCCTCGCCAAGTTTCGGATCATTTGAGGTCGTTATACTCCAACGGTTAACCGGTAACCGCAAAGGCCTTTTTGTATTGCAGCCCAACACCCCTTTCAAAGTGGCCCAAAACCCACCAAACTCCCTCCATGCTCTCGGTCGCTCGATCACGATCGCGGTCAAAACCGCACCTCATTTGGACTCTCCTAGCTCCTCTACCTATAAATTAGTTCCCTTCAAATTCGCGATGAAATCCTCAAACCCTAGCTCTCCTCCGCCGCACGGACGGACGTGAATCACGACGGCCGGACACGCCCAGCCGCCACATCACCCGGCCAATGGGGCGCCACACTCACCTCCGCCGCCCCTAATCCCATCGCACCACCTCACCTCTCTCTCTCTCCACTCACCCTCCCTCCTGCCCAGATCGGGCCCGCTGAGCCCATCGGGCCCGGACGAGCCACACACACACTGGCCAAGGCCCCTGTCACGGAGGCTCGGCCAGCCGGGCCGGCTGCGCCTCGCTGGCCACAGCCACTGGCCCTGGCCAAGCCTGGCCGCCTGACCTCGCCGCCCTCCGCCTGCCTCGCCGAGGGCGCTGGCCACAGAGTTCGCCTCACAAGGCCTCTGCCACTCTCCGCCTCACAAGGCCTCCTGCCACCGGACTCAAGGCTGCCTGGCTGCTGCCTGGCCAGGCACGCCGCATGGGCGCCATACCGCCGGCCATGCTCCTCCGCCGGGCTGGATCCGGCCTCGCCGGACGGCTCTGACCTCCCCGGCACTCTCTCTTTTCCGCCGCCGACGCCTCGATCCCGGCGATCCTGAGATCGTGCCATGAGGTTGACTTCTCTGAAATCCACTAAGTCCCTGTTTCTCGTAACATTTGTGGCATATTTCGTTGCATCGATCTCTGTCTATCGCTGATCCGCTTTTATGCTGTAATATGTCAAAATGTTCATCTCAAGAGTAGATCATTTCATCTCATTGCATCATTTTCATTTGAGCTCATCTTGGTGCCCGAAATGCTGTTGCAAGAGTGCTATGTGATGTTAGTTTCTGATTTTTATCAGAACATGCAATTTTGTCATTTTTGCCACGATTGATGTGTGCATCCTATGGAATTGAGTTCTACATGTGTTTTGTAATATGCCATGCCATCTTTACAGTGGTGCTTGCTATGTATTTTTGTGATCTATGTGGTGACTAGCACAAGCATGCAAACTAGGTGTCTTGTTGTTGCTGTTTTCAGCCCTGTTTTGCTGATATTTTGATGCCATGTTATCTTGATGCTACCGAGAGATCTATGCATATTTTGAGATACTTCAGTAAGGATGTTTTGTTAAACATGTTTTGATCTATCCATCCATGCCATTGTTTGCAATTATGGAGTAGTCTAGCTTGAGTCAATCGAGCTCTACTTTTGCTATCAAATGTTTCCTGGCAGATTGTTTACATGTTATTCAATTTTGCCTAGGTTGTTGTGGTTGATCCATGTATGCTATGTTATTGTTCTTGCCATGTATGTTTTCTATGCCATGTCTTCTTGATTTATGTATGCTTAGTTTTTAATATAAGGCTCTGTAGTGAGTGCATTGAGCTTGTAAACATGCCTACTTGTTATCAGTTTTTGACATGCCATGTTGCTGAATCTGTCAACGAAACTTTCGATATTGACATGTGTGTTACTATATTTTCTGATCCTTTCTGGCTTATGGTCACTAAAGGACATTTGTTCTATGCATTTAGTAGATTCATGCCATGCCTTTTTTTGCCATGATAAGTCCCTGTAACATGTTGTTTCATAGCTCTAAACATTACAACCTGATGTTAATTTCTGCAAAGTCTGAAACTGTTATTAGTTGCAATCTTGCCATGTGTTTTTGAGCATGTTCTAGTCATTTCTGGAGATAGCTCAGTGTTCATGTTTTGTAATGCTTTACCTGTACATCATGCCCATGCATTTTATTATTATGTTGAGGTCCTGTAGCATGTTGTTTTGATGCTTGCAATATGCCTAGTTGCTGTTTTGGACAGCTTGTCCTTTAAACTTGTATAGGGTGTATGTGTTGAACCGCTGTTCGCTTTTGAGTGTGCTCTATATGAAACTTGCTTGATTTTGCATGTAGTTTCATATTATAATGTTGCATCCTTGTTTTGAGGTGTTTGCTTGATGTTTGTATGCATTTTGCATCAATGCCATGTTTATCTTGTTTTGCTCATATCTTTTAGGCCGAGTCTCAATCTAATGAACTTTATATGTAACTTGACTAGAATTTCGTAGATCATCGTGGTGCATCTTAACTTGCTGTTTAACAACTTGAACATAAAGTTATTCAGATCTGGAACAATTTCGAAATTTGCATATGAGGACTTACCGGAATTGTTATATGATGTTCCCGGCCTCATTTAAACTTGCCTTGATGTGTTGTTCTTGTTTGCATCATCCCTTGCCATGAGTAGCTTCATGTAGCTTTCTCATGCATCATGCTTGGTTGTGCATCATGTCTTGTTCATGTGTGGAGTGTTTACTATGTTGTGTGCTTCTTCTTGTTAGTTCCTGCTTGCTATGATCGTGAGGATTCGCTCGCTCACGCTTGGTTCGCTTCATCCGCTCATCTTCTTCATGGACTCGCTCATCTTCTTCATGGACTCGTTCTTCTTCCTTATGGATTTCAGGCAAGATGACCGCTACCCTGGATCTCACTACTATCATTGCTATGCTAGTTGGTTCGTTTCTTCGCTATGCTGCGCTACCTATCACTTGCTGCTCAAGCCATCCCAAATTGCCATGTCAGCCTCTAACCTTTTTCACCCTTCCTAGCAAACCGTTGTTTGGCTATGTTACCGCTTTGCTCAGCCCTCTTATAGCGTTGTTAGTTGCAGGTGAAGATGAAGTTTGTTCCTTGTTGAACATGGAGATGTTGTTCCTTGTTGGAACATGTTTACTTGTTGGGATATCACAATATTATTTTATTTAATTAATGCATCTATATACTTGGTAAAGGGTGGAAGGCTCGGCCTTATGCCTGGTGTTTTTTTCCACTCTTGCCGCTTCTAGTTTCCGCCATATCGGTATTATGTTCCCGGATTTTTGCGCCCCTAACGCTGTCGGGTGATTTATGGGACCCCTTGACAGTTCGCTTTGAATAAGACTTTTCCAGAAGGCCCAACATTGGTTTTACATTTGCCTCACCTAGCCTTTTTTCCCTTGGGAGTCGCGATCCCGAGGGTCATCTTTATTTACCCCCCGGCCGCTGCTTGTCTAAGCGCTGGTCCAAACTAGAGCACCGTATGGGACCATCCCTTGGCAACTTGGGTTATGTCGGTTCTCAGACGCTTCGCTTATCCGGTCGTGGCTCGAGACGAGATACGCTGCTACTACTATCGTGGTGTCGGCACGCCGGAGGTCTTGCTGGACTTGTTTTATTGTTGTCGAATGTCTTGTAGCCGGATTCCGAGACTGATCGGGCTTCCGGGAGAAGGTCTATTCTTCATTGATCGCGAGAGCTTATCATGGGCTGTTGGGACACCCCAGGGTTTGAACTTTCAAAGCCGTGCTCGCGTTATGTGGCGATGGGAATTTGTTAATGTCCGGTTGTAGAAAACCAGAAGTTGATCTTAATTAAAATACACCAACCGTGTGTAACCGTGAGTGTCTCTTTTCGGGTTGATCGAGAGGAGAACACGGTTTCGGGTTATGTCTCGACGAAGTAGGAGTTCAGATCACTTCTTGATCATTGCTAGTTGACGCACTGCCCTTTGTTTCTCTTCTCGCCTCTTTTATGTATGTTAGCCACCATATATGCTTAGTCGCTGCTGCAACCTCACCACTTTATCCCGCCCTTTCCCATTAAGCTTTGCTAGTCTTGATACCCATGGTAATGGGATTGTTGAGTCCTCGTGGCTCACAGCTTACTACACCACCAGTTGCAGTGTACAGGTTTTATGATGATCATGACGTGAGAGCGATGTTTGCTTGTGTTGGAGTTCGCCTTCCGCTTCTTCTTCGATCAGGGATAGGTTCCAGTGTCGGCAGCCCGGCTAGCAGGTGGTGGATGTCGCTTGAGCTTCGCTTATGTTTCATCCAGAGTCGGATGTTGATCGTGTTTATGATGTTGATGTATTCTTGTGGCAGTTGTGCCTTATGTATGTATCCCTATGTATTATGTAATGTTGATGTAATGATATCCACCTTGCAAAAGCGCTTCAATATGCGGTCTATCCTTGGTGGGACCTTCGAGTTCCTTTTGGATAGGGTCGATATTGGGCGTGATGTTGGTATCGAGCCTCGATCGACCCTAGGAGCCCCTTGATTGATCGTAGTTTGGCCGTTGTTGAGTCTAGAAGAAAACTATTTTCGAGTCTAGTTATATCGAGAGTAGGAATTTTTTACCCTCCGCCCTTCGCCGCCTCCGTGAGGAATCTAGACGAGGTGTTTTGAATTACTTCTCTTCCCTTCAAATTTTTCTTTAGGTTCACGCAGTTGGTTTTCCGATCGTTGTTCCTCTCGCTCTTTGTCCGGTGCATTTTCGCCAAGTCGACTCGACTATCTTCATCTTTTCAAGATCAATCTCGCCTTCCTCCGACGTTGTTGTTTCCTGTCCGGTTGTCCTTGTTTTTTCCCACCCGCCACCCTTCTTCTTCTTCTCGGATCCGAGTCCGTAATCGAGTATCCATTCTACTCGTGCGAAGTCTTTGCTTTCTTTCATCAATTATTTCAATTGGTGTTTTCTTCAAGTTATTCGCCGTTTCCTTCCAAGTTGTCTTTGGTTTTCCGCCTCCCACCCTATTATTCCCGGAGTTCGAGTTTCTTCCGACCATCAATTTTCGCTCGTATGAGTACCTTCAGCCTTCCTCAATTATCTCAACCGTGAATTCTCGCCTTGTTCCTCATTCTTCATCCCTTTCTTTTTCCGTGAACTCAATTCAAGTTTTTTTCGGGTTGATCATATTCTTTTCTTTGGATCAAGTGTTCTCTTTGCTCGTTCGTCTCTCGCCAGTTTATCCTTCCGGAGTGCTCAAGTCATCTCAGGAGATTCGTCTGTCTTCCAATTAATTCGAGGTTGTTACCTCATTCTAATATTTCAGTTCTTCCGGTGCATCACCTATCTATTCAACAATCCTTTTCAACGGTGTTTCTTTTAGTGGGCCCTAACCCACAGGCCTTTTCCCAGGATCTTACCTGACTCTTCTAATTTCCCCGGAGGTATTCTCAATTATTTTCGGAGTTTGACGTGAGAATGAATTTCATCAGTCAGATGCCTTCTCCAAGATCGATTTCAAATCATTTTCATTGTTGGCTCAACCTCTCTGTTTTTCTTTCTTCCGGAGTATCTCATTAATTTTGGTGATGTTTATCGTCGCCTTTGAAGACCGTCAGAGATTTTTTCTTAAATCTTGTCCGCTTCTCCCGAGGTTCATGGTGCTAGCTCGATGTTATCCTATCTATTTGTTTCCAGCCAGTAATTCTTTTCATCCATCCGAGTATTTCAGGTGTTGCTTTCCTCTCGATCATCCGGAGGTCACCTTTTCGAAGATTTCTTCGCTCTAAGTTTTCAGATTCGCTCTCCAATTGTTCTATATCCGTGCCCTTTCGCTCGCCTTAATATTCTTTCGTGTTCGCTCAAGTATTCTTCAACCAGTTCATGATCCCGCTGTTATCTTGTCTTTTATTCCTCAAGATTCTTTGTGCTTTCCTAATTCTTCCCGTGATTCATTCTCTTTCATCACCATTTCCAAATTCTTATGGTGGTTCGCTCAAGATTCTTTTTCTTTGATTATCACATTAATTCATTCGCTCTTTTCAATTCTACCGTGGTTCATGAAGACTTTCTCAAGTTTTGTGCTATATTTTCCCTTAATCATTTTCAAGAAGAATAAGTAATATGCGGAATCCATTGTTTGTCATCAATTTAATTTGATGAAGGATAAGCATACAATAAATCTTATTCTTATTTCATCCAAGTGATTAATCCTTTCCTTTGGAGTTTGTTCTTGAGGAATAAATTATAGTTCCTAGTCTTTTCATCTTTTCTTATCCGGAGTTCAGTTTCCTCGACCATTTCGTCGGAACCTCCATCTAAATCATCGCAATGCTCATCTTATTCTTTCGTCCTTCATTCTATCTCATCATCCTTTTGTTACCGGAGTTCTTCACGGTGGTTCTTCATGATTTAATTCATTCTTCAAGTGTTCATCAAGATTCTTGTCGGTGGAGTCAAGTACCTTTTCTTCTTGCATCTCAAAGTGCAATTAAATATCCGTATTCTTTTGAAGTGGAGTTTTGCATTTCTTCGTTCTCCTCAACTATTTAATTTTTTCCGTTTGTGGTAGGTTATCACCTCATAATATTTTGAGAGGTTATCCATAAGTCCACTTAAAGCTTATTCTTTTCGTTGTTGAATTTTCTCATCAACTCCATTCAATCTTTTCTTCTAAGATTGCTTTCAATTTCATTCGTGGCACAAGTTGTCATATTCTTATCCGTTCTTTTCATTCAACTTTTTCAATTCTTTCCGGAGATTTCGTGTCATGTCTTCATCAAGTATCATTCCACCCTCTCAAGCTGTGTTCTATTCTTTCCATGTTCAACAGAGTGCTGCCTAAATCCTTTCAGCCTTATTCGCTTTTTATCTCGCTCTAACGAGTGGTTTCAATAGTCTATCCGATTCGGTGAGCTTTCGATTCTCATCGCTCTCTCTTTTCTCTCGTGCTCTCGATTCTTTGCTTCTTCTCTTGAGTGCTTGTTTCACCTCATCCCTTTTCCCTTCCATTCGGTCCTAAGATCTCGGACTAGATCTCTTGTTAGTGGAGGAGTGTTGTAACGCCTAGATTCGATGCGCCTGTGTCCGCCATTATTCGCCGCCTTTGCCATGTCATCTGCTTATGTGTTGCACTTTGCCATGTCATCATATGCATTTCATATCATGTCATCATGTGCATTTCATCTTGCATACGTGTTCGCCTCATGCATCCGAGCATTTTCCCGTTGTCCGCTTTTGCAATCCGCACTCCTATGTCTCCCGCGCCTCTTTACCTCTTTTTCATGTGCGGTGTTAAACGGTCTCGAATGGACCGAGGTTTGTCAAGCTGCCTTGGTATAGCACCGTAGACCGCCTGTCAAGTTTCGATCATTTGAGGTCGTTATACTCCAACGGTTAACCGGTAACCGCAAAGCCTCTTTGTATTGCAGCCCAACACCCTTTCAAAGTGGCCCAAAACCCACCAAACTCCCTCCATGCTTCTCGGTCGCTCGATCACGATCAAGGCGGGTCAAAACCGCACCTCATTTGACTCTCCTAGCTCCTCTACCTATAAATTAGTTCCCCTTCAAATTCATGATGAAATCCCCAAACCCTAGCCTCTCCTCCGGCCACGGACGAAATCGCGACGGCCGGACACGCCCAGCCGCCACATCACCCGGGCCAATGGGCGCGCCACACACCTCCGCCTCGCCTAATCCCATCGCCACCACCTCACCTCTCTCTCTCCACTCCGCCGCCCCCTCCCGCCCAGATCGGGGCCCGCTGAGCCCATCGGGCCCGGACGAGCCTGGCACGCCGCCACTGTGCCCGCTGGGCCGAGGCCTTCACCGCCTGTCGCCTCCCCCTGGCACAGGTGCACGGCGCCCTGGCCCGCCTCCTGCCGCCTCGACCGCCGCTTCCTCCGCCTGCCCGCCGAGGGCGCCACAGAGTTCGCCAAAGGCCCTGCCACCTCCGGACCACACTGCCTCACACACAGACGCCGCCATCATTATGGCCATAGGCCGGCCAAGGGGCCTCCTCCGGCTGGATCCGCCCGCCGGACGGCCCTCGACCTCCCGGGCAAGACTTCCTTTTTTCCGCCACCGACGCCTCGATCCCGCGATCCTGAGATCGTGCCATGAGGTTGACTTCTCTCTGAAATCCACTAAGTCCCTGTTTCTCGTAACATTTTGTGGCATTTTCGCTGCATCGTATCTCTGTCATCGTTGATCCGCTTTTGCACGTAATATGTCAAAATGTTCGTCTCAAGAGTAGATCATTTCATCTCATTGCATCATTTTCATTTGAGATCATCTTGGTGCCCGAAATGCTGTTGCAAGAGTGCTATGTGATGTTAGTTTCTGATTTTTATCAGAACATGCAATTTTGTCATTTTTGCCATGATTGATGTGTGCATCCTATGGACTTGAGTTCTACATGTGTTTTGTAATATGCCATGCCATCTTTACAGTGGTGCTTGCTATGTATTTTTGTGATCTATGTGGTGACTAGCACAAGCATGCAAACTAGGTGTCTTGTTGTTGCTGTTTTCAGCCCTGTTTTGCTGATATTTTGATGCCATGTTATCTTGATGCTACCGAGAGATCTATGCATATTTTGAGATACTTCAGTAAGGATGTTTTGTTAAACATGTTTTGATCTATCCATCCATGCCCTTGTTTGCAATTATGGAGTAGTCTAGCTTGAGTCAATCGAGCTCTACTTTTGCTATCAAATGTTTCCTGGCAGATTGTTTACATGTTATTCAATTTTGCCTAGGTTGTTGTGGTTGATCCATGTATGCTATGTTATTGTTCTTGCCATGTATGTTTTCTATGCCATGTCTTCTTGATGTATGTATGCTTAGTTTTTCATATAAGGCTCTGTAGTGAGTGCATTGAGCTTGTAAACATGCCTACTTGTTATCAGTTTTTGACATGCCATGTTGCTGAATCTGTCAACGAAACTTTCGATATTGACATGGGTGTTACTATATTTTCTGATCCTTTTTGGCTTATGTTCACTAAAGGACATTTGTTCTATGCATTTAGTAGATTCATGCCATGCCTTTGTTTTCCATGATAAGTCCCTGTAACATGTTGTTTCATAGCTCTAAACATTACAACCTGATGTTAATTTCTGCAAAGTCTGAAACTGTTATTAGTTGCAATCTTGCCATGTGTTTTTGAGCATGTTCTAGTCATTTCTGGAGATAGCTCAGTGTTCATGTTTTGTAATGCTTTACCTGTACATCATGCCCATGCATTTTATTATTATGTTGAGGTCCTGTAGCATGTTGTTTTGATGCTTGCAATATGCCTAGTTGCTGTTTTGGACAGCTTGTCCTTTAAACTTGTATAGGGTGTATGTGTTGAACCGCTGTCTGCTTTTGAGTGTGCTCTATATGAAACTTGCTTGATTTTGCATGTAGTTTCATATTATAATGTTGCATCCTTGTTTTGAGGTGTTTGCTTGATGTTTGTATGCATTTTGCATCAATGCCATGTTTATCTTGTTTTGCTCATATCTTTTAGGCCGAGTCTCAATCTAATGAACTTTATATGTAACTTGACTAGAATTTCGTAGATCATCGTGGTGCATCTTAACTTGCTGTTTAACAACTTGAACATAAAGTTATTCAGATCTGGAACAATTTCGAAATTTGCATATGAGGACTTACCGGAATTGTTATATGATGTTCCGGCCTCATTTAAACTTGCCTTGATGTGTTGTTCTTGTTTGCATCATCCTTGCCATGAGTAGCTTCATGTAGCTTTCATGCATCATGCTTGGTTGTGCATCATGTCTTGTTCATGTGTGGAGTGTTTACTATGTTGTGTGCTTCTTCTTGTTAGTTCCTGTTTCGCTATGATCGTGAGGATTCGCTCGCTCACGCTTGGTTCGGCTTCATCCGCTCATCTTCTTCATGGACTCATTCATCTTCTTCATGGACTCGTTCTTCTTCCTTATGGATTTCAGCAAGATGACCGCTACCCTGGATCTCACTACTATCATTGCTATGCTAGTTGGTTCGTTTCTTTCGCTATGCTGCGCTACCTATCACTTGCTGCTCAAGCCATCCCAAATTGCCATGTCACCTCTAACCTTTTTCACCCTTCCTAGCAAACCGTTGTTTGGCTATGTTACCGCTTTGCTCAGCCCCTCTTATAGCGTTGTTAGTTGCAGTGAAGATGAAGTTTGTTCCTTGTTGAACATGGAGATGTTGTTCCTTGTTGGAACATGTTTACTTGTTGGGATATCACAATATTATTTTATTTAATTAATGCATCTATATACTTGGTAAAGGGTGGAAGGCTCGGCCTTATGCCTGGTGTTTTTTTCCACTCTTGCCGCCTCTAGTTTCCGCCATATCGGTATTATGTTCCCGGATTTTTGCGCCCTAACGCGGTCGGGTGATTTATGGGACCCCTTGACAGTTCGCTTTGAATAAGACTTTTCCAAAGAAGGCCCAACATTGGTTTTACATTTGCCTCACCTAGCCTTTTTCCCTTGGGAGTCGCGATCCCGAGGGTCATCTTTATTTACCCCCCGGCCGTTGCTTGTCTAAGCGCTATCCAAACTAGAGCACCGTATGGACCATCCCTTGGCAACTTGGGTTATGCCGTTCTCAGACGCTTCGCTTATCCGGTCGTGGGCTCGAGACGAGATACGCTGCTACTATCGTGGTGTCGCACGCCGGAGGTCTTGCTGGACTTGTTTTATTGTTGTCGAATGTCTTGTAGCCGGATTCCGAGACTGATCGGGCTTCCCGGGAGAAGGTCTATTCCTTCGTTGATCGCGAGAGCTTATCATGGGTTGTTGGGACACCCCGCAGGGTTTGAACTTTCAAAGCCGTGCCTGCGTTATGTGGCGATGGGAATTTGTTAATGTCCGTTGTAGAAAACCAGAAGTTGATCTTAATTAAAATACACCAACCGTGTGTAACCGTGAGTGTTTCTTTTCGGGTTGATCGAGAGGAGAACACGGTTTCGGGTTATGTCCGACGTAAGTAGGAGTTCAGGATCACTTCTTGATCATTGCTAGTTGATGACCGCCTTTGTTTCTTCTCGCCTTCTTTTGCGATGTTAGCCACCATATATGCTTAGTCGCTGCTGCAACCTCACCACTTTATCCCGCCCTTTCCCATTAAGCTTTGCTAGTCTTGATACCCATGGTAATGGGATTGCTGAGTCCTCGTGGCTCACAGCTTACTACACCACCTGTTGCAGTGTACAGGTTTTATGATGATCATGACGTGAGAGCGATGTTCGCTTGTGTTGGAGTTCGCTCTTCCGCTTCTTCTTCGATCAGGGATAGGTTCCGTGTCGGCAGCCTGGGCTAGCAGTGGTGGATGTCGCTTGAGCTTCGCTTATGTTTCATCCGTAGTCGGATGTTGATCGTGTTTATGATGTTGATGTATTCTTGTGGCAGTTGTGCCTTATGTATGTATCCCTATGTATTATGTAATGTTGATGTAATGATATCCACCTTGCAAAAGCGTTTCAATATGCGGGTCTATCCTTGGTGGGACCTTCGAGTTCCTTTTGGATAGGGTCGCATATTGGGCGTGACACCTTGCTTCCTCCCACGCACAAAATATATCTACACGTCTGTGACTGGATCATCTCTCAAGCTCTATCTTACAGCCCTCACCCTTGCCAAAAAGCTCAATTGGACAATATCTCTCCAGAGCATATATATTTGTTCAATGAATGTCGGACCACACTCACTTTGTCTCTATCTATATGTCTCTCGATTGACCTCACTTTCTCACACCGTATCTTCCACGCTGCTGAAGCAACTACCTCTCCATCCTCGCAGTCCGGAGCTATTTACATTGCGAGGGCACTCCAACCTTGGATTAATTTGTGTAGGCATTTATTCCGTCGGTTTAGATTATATTTTCGTAGCATTCGCCCACAACTACTCCAAACACCGCTGCACCCCATGCAACTGCCCTAGTTGATTTCCCCGCTAGCTCGTCATCGCCTCTCGCATGTACTTTCTCGCCTTCAACGTCGCACCATGGTATTATTGAAAAACTATGTTGTTCTCTTTAATTATTATAAATAAGCTACAAAACTACAGAGCGATAGTCCACTTGAATGGAACAAATTTCACCCACAAATTAAAGTGGTACAAACTACACACCGAGGGGCTCATATGTCATGAAACAAATTTGGACCCATATACAAATTAAAAATAAAGCACGAGGATCGAACATGCAACCGGCCTTCAAGTCAAGACGTCAAGAGTAGGCAACATACATAGAATAGCAATGTTTGTTGTACCCCTTTGTTCACATAATGTTTTTATATTACCACAGCCTAATTAATGGATAACATGTAATATTATTTTTAGTACTATTCTCCTTCACTTACTGGTGGGTTCCATGTGTGCTCTCTCTCTCCCCTTCTGCTTAGACGACGGCAAACAGGATGAACTCGCATGGCGATGTTCCGCTGACCATATCTCGATGCGCTCACTAGTCACGGCACCAGTTTCACGCATTAGCAGCACTAGTCGTGTACGCAATGCACGCTAATTTCAAGTATATTATGCACGCGATATTAACTACTAGGATATTATTTGCGTGTTGTCATGTGATTAGCACTATTTTTGGCATGAAATTAACTGCACGCTAAACGTGTTGATTACTCGACATTGAAGCAGTCTAGGTCGTTGGATGACAAGGAATAGATGTGGCTTGATGACGTTTTATATCTAATTTGATACGGCTCTAGCAGAACATTCAATCGATCAAACCATACATTTCGTTATGTCTGACTCCGACTTTAAATTATACGACGATCGATATAAAATAAACGGAAATGATAAACGTTCGGATTTTAAGCATGGCAAATTTAGATTACGCGGCGGCAGCGGGCGCTCATGTGGGAAGCGGCCTTCCGCTGCGCTTTGTGTGTCGCCGCCACCGATCGAGGGCGACGGGCGCGCCTTTGCGCCGTTGTTGGCATACTCCTGGACGAGGCCTAGCTTCAAGGAAGGCCAAATGTTCTCGACTTCCGAGCGAGTCGACCAAGGGAGGAGGCGATCGCGCTGGTGCAAGGAAGCGATCGACAGCGCCATCCATGCCGCCGAGGGGGCACCGCACCCACGCTGGGACATGCGCTGTCAACGGCGCGCAGAGACATTCATGTGCATGGGCACCGCACGGCGCGCTGACGCTGCATGCGCAAGCGCATGCGCTGGCAGGTGCACGGCACCGACATCGGCGCAGCACGCCACAGCACGACAGCGCATGCACCGCAGGTGCACGGGCGCGTGAAAGTCGGCGGGCACCTCATGGAACCCTGTGCGATCAAGCTCAGCGACAATGTGCGGCTCCAAGCCCATCAATGCCACGGGGATGGGTGCTGGCACAATCGGGGCGACGGGAGCCGGAACGGGAGCGGGGACAGGCACCGCGTCTTCCCGCTAGGCCAGTTCAAGCTCGTCCCAAAGCGCCTTATGTTCTTCAGACTCCGGCAGGTTGTCTTCCTTAGGAAACTGGAACACTAAGGGCAGACCATCGTGATGCGGCATGGAGTACGTTTAGGTCAGGCTAGTTGGAGGTAGACGACAGGAGAATCGGAGAGGAAGAGAGAGGATTGTAGCGATACTCCCTCCTTTCCAGTTTATAAGGCTCAATTCAAAAATCTCACCAACCAAGGTAGATGGTGAGTGGTGGAATACTTTTTGTAGTTTGCAAAAGCACCCAATTAATGCTCTTGTTTTTCTCAAAAAAATATGTTTACCAATGCATTAATTGTAATGCATGCATGTACAAATTACATGCATTGGTCAATTTTCTTAATACTTGCATGCAATGATTTAATTTACATTGAATCTGAACATGTGATGGGAAACAACAAAATTGAGCCTTATAAATGGAAAACTAATATTTTGAGATAAGCCCTATAAACCGGAAAGGAGGGAGTACCGGTAGTGCGGGTTGATTTTAAATCTGCGCGCCGCGACATTAAAAGTGGGAGCAGTTGAAGACGGTGGGCGGCAGAGCTCGGTCAAAGGGCTCGCCTCCCGTGAGCTTCACACAATGTCTGCTCGCATGCCTCCCTGACAGCCGGCGCAGTGGTCTGCTCGCACGCCTCCCGCCGACTCACAAGCTTGCTCGACGGCACTCGCCAATTGCCGATGAGAAGCGGGACTCGTGGCGGCACGTGAACGCCCACGGTTTCAATAGTGAAAGCGTCATTTTAACATGACAGGTCTTTCTTCCAAAATACCTTGGCTCTTCATTTGTGCAACTTGTCATAAGAAGCTTGTCTCAAATTGAAGAAAAAACTTACGAAGTAATATTTGTGCCATATCAGGTGACCATGCTTACTTTCAAGAATTTATGCTCATTTTTGGATTTTCTGAAATTTAAGATCCGGGATTCGAAACAATATCATAACCTGCATCATGCAATAAATTTTCAAGTTGTACATCTGTCCTGTTGTATTTCTTAAGAAAGGATTTGGTCAAACATTTTGCTTAGTTAGACTTCAGACAAGTAATATATGCAGAGTAAAAGGATAATCCTCCGCACTCAATGCATTGCCTCGATATATTAACTCAAGTACTAGGCACGAACAAATGGGCTCAATTTCGTGCTCATCCCGTGTAGTAGTAGTAGTAGTAGTAGGCAATGCAGCTTGACGGTGACCTTGACGAGCGCGCATCGAGGAATTGAACCGTGCTCGCACGGTAGGTAACGTTGTTCAGTTACTAAAGCATCCTCCGTTGTTCATCGGTAGTCATTATGGACCGGGACATGAGGGAGTTTCCTAGGGCTGGAATTCTGGCCGCCAGATATTTCGACTTGAAACGCCGAGGCTCGATCGTTGGGGTAATGGGTCGCTTAATGTGCGTACTCACGACGCCACCGGGACACGAGCCCGCTTTTTTAGGATCAACACGAGCCAAGGTCCGCTAGTACGCTGCTGGTCCTACCATTCGAGAATACGAAAGGAACCTTTTAAATTGCCGAATCTAATCTATGTGTATTACAATACCCGTATTTTCCTTGCAAATAGCAATCTCAACGTGGTAATTGATTTATGACGAGTTGTTGAATTAGAGTGAGTTTGTGATATAGTGATCTCAACGTGATTTCACATTTCATGGTATCCCTAGTAAGTTTTCCAATGCAAATTCCAATTTAAAAGATGAACAATATGGAGGTGAGAAAACTTTGTATGTATCAAGCATATGACCACATACACACACACACACACACACATGCACACACACGCATCTAACACAACAACAATCCAATAAGTATAGTGCATCTATTTTTCCAAACCATGCATGTATGACACGAATTCAAAAATATATTTCTATTCCTAAATATTAGTCTTTAGAGAGTTCAACAAGTGACTACATACGGAGCAAAATGAGTGAATCTAGACTCTAAAATATGTCTATATACATCCAGATGTGCCACCCATTTGAAGCCTCTAAAAGACTAATATTTAGGAACTAAGGAGTAAATGTAAGACATCCATGGTCCTCAGCTCAATATTTAAAATGAACATGAAACTGAAACATGAATATTAAGTCTATTACCATAGTACATGCAAATGTTCTGTTTAGGCAGAGCTATGATTGTCGGGGTCAACCCTCGACCTTAGATAAAATTGTGGAGCTCTGCTTAGGGTTGTTTAGATTATATTTGTCCCCACCCTCCCAACCACCGATTGGTTGTGCACCCTCACCCTCCTCCCCGGAGAATATCATGTGCCCCCATACCTTAGATGCTATATGCCGATACGAGTTGCTTGGAGCTTGTAGATCCGAGATATAGCAGCTCACATGACGTGTCTTAATATTTCTGCAGAAACCTTGATGAGTTTGAGAATTGCACACAATTTGTACAAAACTACTTAGATGCCCTTTGATCCCATATCCAACGACTCGAAGTCAGATCACCGTAGCATCTAAGATGAAGGAGGACATCATATTCTCCTGTATGTAAGAATATAATATGCTACCACACCTTAGATGCTTTGGTGATACAAGCTCTTCGGAGGCGCTGGATTTGTGACCCAACACCTCCTTGGTGGTTCAATGGTTTTTGCGTAAAAGCCCCAAAAGAGTTCGCCATCGCCATAAGCACAAAGATCGCTCAGATGCCATTGATCTCAGATCAAATGACTCTCAAGCTCAGATCACCATAGCATCCAAGCTGCGATAGCACCTTATGTTTTCTCGCACGAGAGTATGAGGTGCTCCCGACCGTAGATTCTATGGTGATACAAGTTCACCGAGATCTAACGCCCACAATAGGAGGTTTGAATATTTTTGCAATATAAGGCTGATAGAGTTTGGGAAATGCGAGAAAGTACAAGTACTACGATGTGCCATCTGATCATCGATCATATGACCTAGATGCTCATATCACCGTAGCGGTAATTGCTACGGGAGCACCTAATATGAGCACCGGGAGCCGTTGGATCAAGATGCAGCGGTACACATGAGGCATGAATGTTTTATTTGCAAAAACCTTTGAGAGTTTGAAATTGCGATAATTACAAAGACTACTCCCAAGCCATTGATCTCACTTCCAACAGTGTAAAACTCGATCACCATAGTATCTAAGCTCGGGTGGATGTGATATTCTATGTCACTGTCATTTTTGTTCAGAACTTGCAAAATACATGTAACTCGTGTCTGCATTTGTCTAACCGCCGCAAAGTGTTTGTTCAAAAAACCATCCTACACTGAAATATCGAACAACACACGGGGTCCCACTTGTCATTAATCAAATTTGGACCTAAAACTAACAAATCTGAAAGACGAGATTCGAATCGCAACCTCGGACTACAAACCGTAAGTCGATAGCCTGAAAAACGAACGGTTGTTGGCTTTGTCCCATAACTTGATTTTACTTATACAAGACTTTCATTGAGTAGAGTAGAGGAGTGCCTCACAACACGCATGACCGTTGTCTCACTTATCGGTGGGTCCTGTGTCTGCGATCTCAATCTCTTCTCTCCATCGCCTAACCTTTGCACGGGCACACACTAAGAGCGCGCTTAGCTTGCCATGGTGTTATTACAACTAAAAAAAGCTTGGAAAATAGAAGAGTCGCTTAGAACAAGAGACGCTTTGGCTGGTCGAGACGGAGCTAACCACATCTATCCTCCGTACACGCTTTCATGATGAAGCTGTGTGGCTAGTGGGTGTTTTCGATCGACTAGCGGGTCCCGAGGTCGAACCATAGGTACTATGTCTGATACAGATATTTTTACACGCACATTTTTCCTCCGTGTCGAGACGTGGCACACCCTACCGCTGTGTTTCGGGTCCTCCCGTGGTGCACACATATTTCTTCCCGATGTGGGATGCCCCATCGCTGCTTTTCTGGTCCTCCTCGTCGAAGCGCCAAGCAAGTAAATGAGTCGTCAAATCACGAAGACCACCTTTCCCACCGAGTACATCAGTGAAGCACGGTGGCTAGCTAGTTGGGCTAGTTCGACCGATTAGCTAGGCCGCCACATTTGTTTTTTCACCCTTTTTTATCTACTTGCCGCAGTGTAAATTTAAATATCCACCGCGGCGTTGTTCGTGTTTGGGTGCAACAGGATTTTTATTTTTGATTGACGGAGCAGCGCGACAGGATTTTTAATTTTTGATTGACGGAGCAGCGCGCAGCAATTAGTCACGATGACTCACCAGAAAACCCACCGCCTCCCTCGATGTGAGAAGTCGCCGATCGGTGTTTTACCGTGGTGAAACCAAAAGATTCCCCGCCCCTCCGCTTTTCCCAGAGATTGCATTGCCTTTTAGCCGCTTTCGCCTTTGCTTCCTCTCCCATTGCTTCTACCTGTGCCATGGCGGCGTAGCAGATCACGGAGTCCGAGGTGAGGCTCTCGACACAGAGCTCCATGCCAAGGATGCGGAGCTCAGGCTAAGGAAGTGGAGCTCCGTGAGCTCAAGGAGGAGAGGAGTGCCATGCTCCTCCGCTATGTGCGAGAGTTCACGGAGCTAAGCGGCAGCGCGCCCACCACAAAGATGCTCGAGGCGCCGGGCGGCGTTGTTGTAGAAAGCGGAGATACGATAGGCCGCTGGGGAGCCGGCTGAGCGCGAAGCGGCCGATCGTGAAAAGGTCCAGATCGCCAGCCACTTGGTGAACCAAGTTGCCACGACGACGTTATGGCTGCGCTGATGCCTACTGTCGTGCTAGCGCGACGATGTCGGGCCGTCGGGTTAAACCTGCTCGACCACCCGGTCGACTTCAACGAGTTGCGGCTCCTCGACCTGGTCTCCTTCTTCACCTATATCTCCGAGGAGCTGAGCCGCTCCGCTGATGGTGGGGGCTGAGCTGGACAAGGAGGGGTTATGGCTGCCGCCGCCGCTGTCGGAGAATCCTTTCGTGGCTCCGCCACCGAATCCATTCGCGCTATTGAGGCCGCTTTTGACGAGCTGGCTCCCATCGACCGAGCGGCTCAGCGGTTGCACCCGCATCACCAACGCTGTGCCTCGAGAAGCGAGGGGACTTCAGCAGTGTTTAGGCGCCTGCATGGGCATGTCCATGTCTCGCGCAACATGACCGTTGGATCAAACTCAGACGGTGCAGATCACCATCAGAGCACAAAGCGCAGGGTGTGTTTGGTTGCATTCTCATCTCAATATAGTTGTTTCTCTTCGTATTTTTGTCAACCTACTAGTGTGGACTCATGCACCCTTCATGCACTCGCCAAACACCCAAAAGTGGGTCGAGAAGGGAACTTTTGCTCCCATCCTGCACCCTTCATACACCCGCCTAACACTATTCGTGCTTCATATGGTTCATGTTTCGTGGAGTATCAGTAGCACCATACTCTCCGTAAGGCTGTGGACCTAGTTCTGTTAACATTGATCTCACTATTCATTCTCGACCGGACAAATAAAAAGCGTACTATGTTACATATAGGAGTAGTTGACATGCGACAACATCATTTGTTATCGCTACATCTTACTACACTAGCAACAAGATTGTGTAGTATCGACGATGAACCACTACACATGCCTAGTAGTAGGAGCACTGTATGTTCAAGTGGCTGCAGTGTTCAGACTCCTCCGTCAGAAGAGTGGAAACGCTTGTTGTAATCATTTTTTCCTTCTAAAAACAAAGGACACGCCACCGCATGGATCCTCCTCCACCATGCACTAAATTACTCACTTTCACGACATGTGGGACAGCCAAGATCGAGGTCCACCAGCCATGCACTAAATTACTCCGTAGTAGAGTGACGGTAGACTAACCCGATCAAGCACCGCAGAATGCCCAATGAGCCACAAATCACAAAACACCCTCCTTTCCAAAGAAGAAGTTGGACTGACGAAGCAACCATCATTTCACTCTTCTCTCAGCTTCTCTCTACCCAACCCTCACTTCGCCTCATCTTGTTCCTCATTTCTTCAAGAAAACCCCACCTGCTTCTCGCATTGTTCTTTCTCCCAAAGAAGGAAAGATGAGCGATCAATGGTGTTGATTCTGCCAAGGCCCGCTCTTGCAACCCCGAGACTGATCCTATAACTCCTCTCTTTACTTCTTTTGTGTTTGTGATTATGGTTTTTTCTTTTATTTCTATTTGACAGCTTTTTGATGGACGCCGAGCACCGCCGAAATGATGTCTATGGCTCGCCAAACCGCCGAGGCTCATGGTACGAAGAAGCGCAAGCACCCCGCCGAGACTACCGCAGACAAGCTCAAAGCCATCGCCTGTCCAAGCCCCCATCTCCGGATCCCTCATTAAGCAAGTCCAGTAATATCTCTTCTTGACGATCTTTTTCGATCTTGATCGTGTTTTTTCATCTAACACGCAGACTAGTACTAGTTGTACAACTTTCTCGGGTGATCTTGCATGTGATTTTGTGTGCCAAATGACGGTTCTAAATTTCTTTTTGACCAAAACATGCGAGAGGTTGACACCGATTTCTTATAGATTATTAACTATTTCCTCTGTCCCAAATTTCTTGTCTTAGATTTTCTAGATACGGATGTATCTAATACTAAATGTGACTTGATACATCCGTATCTAGACAAATCTAAGACAAGAATTTTGGGACGGAGGGAGTACTTTATGAACATCAATGCTACCTTTAAGAGGGTATATTTGCCTCAAGAATTTGTGTTATGGATATTGCATGTAATCCTCCGCTCTCATGCCTTTGAAGACATGTTCTAGTGTCTTTGTTCACTCATTTATGTGTGTATATGTAGTCATATATGGAGTATAATATCGAAAATCATCTTATATTTCTGAACGGAGGTAGTAATAAAATATGGTTTCGCTTGAATTAGAACCAGGTCCGCGTGGAGATGAAGTTCTCAAAGTCATGCCGTGAACTGAAGACCTGATGATGAGTTCTATCGCTAAACTATCCAGCTGTTGTGTCCTTGTCGCCACGTGTCCCGAACTAGTGTTTTCCTGTAGCATTGTTGTCAGCGTGTTCTCGAGGCTGTACTTGACCACAAAAATTTCCGGCTGTGCCTTCGACACGGAGGGTGTGGTTCTTGTAAAGCTTCCCAACAAATCTGATGCGCCTGTCTTCATCATCATGTTTATGAGTGGAAAGACCACTGTTAGGTTCTCCAAGGTTGACAAGATGGTGATGGTGCATGTAGACATCTCACACGAAGTCCATGGCCTAGTCAGCTATGCGGGTTCATCCCTGTAGGTCGGTGGCAAGAAATAGTCTGCAGAGTTTAGTTAGTGCAACTTTGCTTGTCTCGTAGTAAGTACTATTGTTCAAGACTTGATTTGTGTTTGTGAACCCAGATTGTTTATTAGTACCGCCGCTTTTGGTGTGTGGTCAGTCCCGAGAACGGTCTATGTTAATGTCTGTCCACTCAATTCAGTCTCAGATATTTTGAAGTATCTAGATCATATTTTTGTGAGGACGGTTTATCAATTATGGTTACACTCCAATATCTCAGTATGCATTGCAGGGTTTATCGCACCCACCAGGATTTCCAATCCCATGGATGTTCGGTCCATACGATTTGTCACGACCTTTGACTGTCCTCGCTAGGGAGTAGGCAGGCCCTCGCATGCCACGCATAGTTGGACGATCAATCTTCTGCTTAGTACTTCAACATAGTGATTTCTGGTAAGGATTCACTGTGTCACATCAAGTAAATCTTATTGATTTACCGCCTAAATCTTATTGATTTAATGTCATGTTTTCTTTCTTTTCCGCAATTTTACAATGCAGGTTTTGCCATGTGACATTCATCACGTAATAAACCGCTTGGTTTGCTCTCACGATGGCTATTTTTGCAGGTTTCACTTCTTATGTCGTGTCAGTAATAAAGGCACTATCCATCACTTATATTATCGAAAAATTGATCACCGTTGTTTGAGTACAAGCTGAATCCCTATGATGAACTGCAGTTTGGTTTAACAAAACGCCACAATTAGTCCTTCTCGCTTAAAAGAAATGAAGAAAAAACTGGATCACGGTCACGGATCCTAGTCAAGTTAGAAAGCTGATCATAGCAGCATCAGACACGATCGCCGCTATTCGCAGACAGATCGAGCACCGGCTGTTGCTCTAGCACCGACAGCGGCAAAGCAGCCAAGATGATCCAGCCGAGGATTGGGCACCGACCGCTGCCAGCGGATCACCGATCCACCGGAGGATCGGCATCGACACCGCACCAGCTCTACAAGGAGCACCATCTCCGCAGCAGAAGCAGCGGCTTCGCACCTGCACCAACACTTGCACTTCAGATTCCGCTTCCGCCCGCAGCTTGCACCGCAACAGATCGGGCTGCAGTTCACACTTCATATACCAAAGTCCTTACAAAACCGACATGTCCACCTTCTTGGTAAGCATTGGCCGCCCAAGTGCTTCGCTTTTTTTTCTTTCCATGTTGTTTCACATGATTCACTATGTTGATCTAACTGTTTGGGTAAGTCTTCTTGTTTGCAAACAGAGAATTCCTAGAGCAATGAGGGAGTCGCTCAACAATCCGGCATCATGCCAAGTTTCTCTTACCATGTGCAGCCTTGGTGTGAATGAACCTGCTCAATATACCGTAAGTATTAAGGATGGTCGATGATGATTGATGCTAAAGGATGGTCAAGGTTCAAATCTAAATCATATCTTATGTAGGGGATGATGTCAAAATCGAACTTTCTCGCAAGGAGAGCTGGTCCAAATCAACTTTGAAATTAGCAAAGACGCAATCGCCGAACTAATCTATCCTCCGAGAGATTTTGATGTAATAACTGCATGGTGAAACAAGTGTCCTGTGTATAAGTAGTACGATAGTATTATTTATCACATGGTATATCGCTGATAGAATTGCAACTCGATTGCTGGTTAGAACTGCTGCTCGATTTCATTCCAACACTGCCGTGTTTTATTCAATTTTGTGTATTCGCTTTATGACAACATCTAAAACCAGCGCTGCATCGATCGCTTGCAATATGAAAAGCGCCGAGGTAGAACACATGGGCCCCAAACATGCAGGGTCGGCCTGCAGCCCAAAGCCGTAACTGTGAGCCTATCTCGAGTATTATATTCTCACCTGAACCCCCATAAAAAAGCTGAACCCCATAATGCCCGTATGCTAGAGGGAGTATATTTCTGCAAGGTGAGCCTGTGATATAAAAGATTTGTATATTTCTTTATAGAGGAGTATCTCTCTCAAAAAATATATTTATGTTTAACTAGTTACTCCTGTCTTTCTACTTCCTTTCGCTGATATGTGGGCAACCGCAACGGGTCCACGTGCATATGCACAAATTAGAGTGCACAACTTCACGGTAGACACACCCCGGTTGTAGCGCCACAAGAATGCCCAATGAGCCACAAATCACAACCCCTTTCCAAATTTTAGCAAGAAGTCGGACGGACGGCGGCAATATTTCACCGGGCCTGAATCCCTTCTCCTCGCTCGCTTGTTCAGAGAAAACCCCTCTCGGCGATTGCATAGGGTTTTCTAATGGAGAACCAGGTATGAATTCTTCATCCATCCCCGATAAACCCAAGTCCCTTGGTCGCAGGTAATCCTAGGATGGCAGCCACCGCTGATGCATTTTTCTTCCCATCAATCTAGTGTGTTTCATTTGCAAAGGCCCAAAGTGCGAGTTCCCTACAGTGTTTCATACTTCTACGAGACGCCACACTTGTTCCTTCTCATCCTAACACAACATTTTGAAACGCGCACAAGATGTTCCTAGAATCCTCTTTTCTATCCGGAGGGTGGGGTTTTTTTGAATATGCTGTGTTCTAATATTATTTTTCCCGCAGTATTATTTGCTCGCTGTAACACATGTACTCAAGATGCTCGGCCTTGCCATAACTCGAATACACTAGTTTAATGGTCACAAGAAGACAAGCCATGGATATAAGTTCCGAGTTGGGTTCATGAACCAAGAAGATCGCTGCTTTTTTGTGGTCAACTTGGATAAACTTTCTCAAGTGTTACGGACCGAAAGTTGGCGATGAATGTTGATGGAAATAGCGTAACCTGGTCTCATATTCACCGCGATCTTCCACCCCGACGCTGCTCCAATTGTTCATCCATGTTAGTTTTGTATCCGGTTCTTGCTTGTTGCCTCAATTACTTCTTAATCCACCTATTCTCGCTAACTAATCACATTTAACTTTAGAAGTAGCAACGAATCTCTCACTAAGATGCTACTTAACTAATATTTTCTTATAATTGGTGGCACGCTTAGGTTTTTTCGTAGTTAAGCAGTCTGCTTCGCTTGTTACTCCGTAATAACTCGCTGTTACTAATGGCACAAGTTGACTAGATCGACATCCACAAGTTCCTACACTTTATTGATCGCCTTGAGGTCCTTGGGGCGCTTTCAATGGTGGAAGGCCACGGGATATGTGTGCCATCGCTGCACTCATTGAACAGGTCCAACTGTGTCGAGAAACTTATGGTACGAGCTGTTTTCTCGTTATATATGTTGTTCCTAAACTATTGCTTATACATAGTTTTACAACTGTGATCTTCTTGAAATAGGAATTGCCGAGTTCTATTGTTCCTATACAGATGCTCTAACATGGTCGGGTCGACTTGCGCTTGGTCACAACATGATGTTTATGTCGACCTACCAATTCCCTTGGAGGTGAAAAGATACTTATTCATGGGTGGTCTCAAATATTGAAGGCCCGCCCATCTTGGAGAACAGGACATAAGATTATGTTCATGCATTTCCATGGCTCTAAAGCTTAATATCCTGTTTATTGACCACGCTAAGTAGATGAAGCCGCCGTAAGGTTGTGGATGCGTGGTGGCGCCTGGCCTTGTCCTCGGGCTTGGCGGCCTCACCCTTGGTTAATCAGAGGAAAAGTAGCATTGTTCGAGGCGTGTTTTGTAATCGTTGAACCTGTATAAGTACTCATACTCTTTCAGCTTTGGTTGTTAAGTGCCCCGCTAGTTTCAGCTAAGTTGTTAAGTACTCCCGCTGCTTTTACACCTGTCGTGTTTTTTAGTCCTGCTTTCATCCACCGCCAAAACTAAACCAACGCCGGCGGGCCGCCGCTCGCCCCCACGGTCTGGTTGCGCCAACAAGACGATCGCCGCCCCACTGCCTCCTAAATCGTTAACGCCGACGCCCTCCGGCGCTTTGGGCCACAAGGCGCCGCCTCTCGCTTTGTCAACATGGTCAACAAACAACAGAATCGATGTATACGTGGAGAGGATGACAAGAGGGCCCACCACGCCAACAGATGGAAAAATAAAATGCTTCCTCCTAGTGTTTTCCTCGACATCCGGGATCCACGACATTGTGAGTGTATATAGTCAATAGACAAGAGAACAACACAAGATCGGCCGACACCGGGACGAGCTAGTCGAAAGCAGTATTTTTGTTTGGTATTGTTGAGACGGAGTAGGGTTTGAACTGGTCAGGCCTGCCTAGCCCAAAGCTTATATTTTATGTTCACCATGTGACCAGCCAGCTATTTTTTCTTTGTGAAAACGAGCCCAGCTTTATTTTTTCTCAAGAATACCCAATCCAGCCTACTTATTTTTCTACGCCTCGATGGGCTGCAACTCTTTCAAGACGCTCGCAAATCTTGAAAGTAATATGAAATGGGTTGTAAATATAAAACCAGATGACAAATTGGCAATTACTTTATAATTTCTGAAGTTTATCACATTTTCAGATTCCTATTTCACTGGGCATTAACCTAATTTAAATATATCTTCAAAGTACTTTAAATCTGGCTGGACATTTTTGGTATTAAAAATAGTTTGGAACACATAGAAATATGCGAAATTGGCCCTGGCCAACCAAAAAAAATGACTGCAATAAATTGCATAAGAAGTTGCCATGAGCTATATATAAATTATTAAAAAAAGAGGGAGTGGTCTGACTTGTGGGCCTATTTAGTTGACGCGTATGCAAGATATTTTTAATTATTATATACGCCAACAAACGATTCTAGCAGACGAATCGTTGGATGTCAATCCAACGGCCGCTATGTTTCTTCAATCTTCGATCTTCTTGCTCCACCGCCAGCAGCGCCAAGGGACCGCTTACTCCTGCCTCCTGCGGTCGGGTCAGCTGCCGCCGCCAGCCTCAGCCGCCCCTTTACTACTCCCACCGCTGGTCGTGGCATCCTCTACTCACCCACACCCTCGTTATTCTCAAGGGCGACGACAGCCTCACACCGCAGCCGAACCGTGAACGCCAGATTCTCTCCGCTGGCATCCATCGCCGCTGCCTTCCCGCCCGCTCATCCCTTCCTATGCTCGCCGCCGCTCACCGCCGTGGTGCTCTCAGGGGCGTGGTCAATGTGGTCAATGACCGACTTCCACCGAAGAGTATCAGACGCGGAGAGGTCGATACCGGGTCCACGGCAGCCGTAAGGAAGTGCCTCCTTATTACGTGGAAAATAATTATTCTCCACCGACAATGGGACCCACCGGACGGGCAACCAGTATTTTGCGAAAAATCGCTTCCCGACTGGGACCCACCGGACGGGCCACCGATTTCAAAAAAAGTTCCCCGCTGTCACTGCACTCCACCGAAGTGCCTCCTTATTACGCACAAAAATGGATACTCCCCGCTAGCTGGGACCCACCTTGGTGGGAGGCTGACTTAGGGCCTACTTGTTGACAGGGACGAAGGGCTTTGTCAACTTAGCCAATATGAACGATTCTAGCTCCAAAGGACTGTGACGATGTCCATCCAACGGCCGAGTGCTTCTTCAACCTCGTATTCTTGCTCCAAATACCAATGCAGCGCCGGTCGGTCGCATGCTCCCGCCTCCCGTGGCCGGGTTGTGCTACCGCGGAGACCTCACCGCCTCTACTATTCCCACCATGGCCAGTGCCTCAAGGCAACGGAAGCCTCACACCGCAGCCGAACTAGTGAACCTCAGATTCTCTCCGCTGGCTTCCACTACCGCTGTTTTCCCTGCCTCCCCGTCGCCCCTTCCTAGGCTCTCGCTGCCGCCCACCGCTTCGGGTGCTCACGGTGGCGTGGTCAATATGGTCAAGGAACGATTTCCATCGACGTGGATCTGACGCGGAGAGGTCGATAATCGGGTCCACGGTTCCACCAAGGAAGTGCCTCCTTATTACGTGGAAAATAATTATTCCTCCACTTGACAATGGGACCCACCGGACGGGCCACCATATTTTGCGAAAAAAATGTTTCCGTGATGCTGGGACCCACCAGCTACACCTTCGCACGCAAGGAAGTGCGTCCGGCAAAAACAAAACGATTCGCTTCTGCATCGCCGGGACCCACCAGCTATATCTTCGCATGCAAGGAAGTGCCCGCATACCGGGACCCACCTGGTCGGCGCGCACGAGCGTTGTCATTCTGGTCGCGAACGTACATACATATATATCGGTCGATGTAGAGGCGCGCACATGTCGTAGTAGAGGCGCACGTAGCATGTACACGCACGAGAGCGCTAGGGTGCAAGAAAGAAAATACGCCACATATGTGTACATACGGGCGGGTCTCGAACGCCTACTCACAGACACGCACGGCCGTGGCTCGTACATGGCTGGGTCGGAACGGAGAAACAGCGCCATTGTCGTGTTCATGGGGAGGCAACGGAATGCGCCGTGTTCATGGGGAGGCAACGGAATGCGCCGTGTTCATGGGGAGGCAACGGAATGCGCCGTGTTCATCAGAGGGCTTGGACGGAATAGGCGATGGAACGAGGCTTACGCATCGCAGAACGGAGGAAACGGCCTTGTGTTCGACCGCCACGCTCAAAACGGGATCCTGTTCATCGGGAGGGGTCCGCATACCGCAAAACGGACGTAAATGCACTCTCCCACGGCCGAAACGGGGTCCCGCTGATCGGAGGTGTGGCGATCAAGAAAACGGACTAAACAGACTCTCCCACGGTCAAACGAGGGTCCCGCTGATCGGGAGGTGTGGCGATCGCAAAACGGAGGAATCGGACTCCCCACGGTCAAACGGGTGTCCAGCTCATCGGGGGGTGTGGCGATCGCAAAACGGACTCCATGGGATACTATTCATCTCCACCGTCAACCCTCCAGCCTCCACGAAGCCATCGCTCATCCACCGTCGACCTCCTCCAGCCTCCACCGCGATCGCTCATCCACGGGCCCTCGCTCATCCAGCCTCCACCGCGGCTACTCCACCGCCATCGCTCAACCAGCCCTCTCCACGGGCTCCTCGCTCAACCACCCTCCACGGTTCACTGCTCATCCCGCTTCCACCGCCTCACTGCTCATCTAGCCTCCACCGGGTGGTCCTGTTCATCCAGCCCTCCACGGGTCCTGTTCATCCAGCCCCAACCGGATCGACGACGGGGTCCCGTTCATCCAGAGGCAACACCACGGGTCCTGCTCATCCACCCCACCGAACCGCTCATCCAGAGGCAACATCGATCGGCTTCGCTAGCAGCAGAGAGAAGGAATCGCCGATCAGTTCGGGCTAACACCATCGATCGATCGCCGGGTTCCGAACGCCAGAGCTCGCAGCGGTAATCGCCGGGTTCGCTTAGAGCCCAATGCCTCGCCGGTTCGCTTAGATCCAACGCCCGCACACATGCGCATACGCAGTATGAGAGAACGCGCATCGCCGCCCCGACCTCCCACCGTAACCGGAACTCCCCAAATTTTCTCCCTCGCTTCTACCACGGTTTTTTTCCGCCATGGACGGCCCAAAGAATGTCATGCAGCCGCTGCTCTTCGCCCGCCCAGACAAAAAGCCCATTTTCGTCATGATTTTTGTCATAGAAGTAGTAGCCCACCACATCTATGATGATACCGGTTTTGTCACAATTATCGCTATAGAAGTGTCATATGTATGATGTAAAAAAATTTGTTCGCCCAAAATGTCACGGATGTGTCTTTTTTTGTAGTGGCAAAAGCTGTTTATTTTGGTGTTTGCATCAAATTGCTTGTTTAAAGTTTATTATGTAGTTCATAAACAAAAGTTTGTCCTTTCTCAATTTAAGTTTTCAGTTGTACAACCAAGTTCCTTCTTCATACCATGTAAATTACACTATACAGAGGAAGTGATCTTCTTTGCATCGCATGTATGCTTCGTTTTTCATCCATAATCCAAAGGTGTGGTGAACCTACCCACTACAAAGACAATGTCATATTCTGCAATGTCTTAACTATGAACAATGTCATATCATTCTACTATTATTTAAACCGCCTCTTTATTTGCCAATCTGAAATGGTATAAATTGACAAAGACACTAACCATTGATACTTATGAGTTCTTGATCCAGAATCCAAAGGTGTCGTGAAGCTGCTAACTCCTTCACAATGTCATTTCCTCGCCATGTCTTGACCTCGAACAATACCATATTGTGTTAATGAAATTTTAAACTATGTCACTTTATTCACAAGAAGAATTGTGATGAATTGTCAAGACTGATACTTTTATGTGCAAAACCTGTCATCCGTCTCCGCTTGTTTATCTTTCGAGTGAGGAAGATATAAGTGTTGAACAAGCACGCCTCATCATCTTGCTCAACTCGCTTGTGCTGCAGTCACAAAGGGCTAACCTTTCTTGAACTCTATTGAAGTGCTCACGGTTTTGTATATTATTTTGTCGGCGTGTTTATTTGCAATCGTGGCATCTTTGATGCCCAAAGTATGTAATCATTGCCTCGCTTGTGCTTTATTATCATAGTGGCTAACTTTGATGCCCAAAGTGATGTAATATGCCATAATTTCTTTATTGTATAGTCTAGGTTTTTTCTTATTCACGATGCTGCAGCTTATTTTATCAGATATATATATATATCCTGCCTTCGTAGTAAACCGCCAAACCGTAAAATTACGGTACATGATCGGGCCATGCAATCACGATGTAGGTTGGGCCCAAACGCGTCGAACAGCTCACGGCCGTAGCAGCCCGAATGAACCCCGCCCATGATTGTGCGAATCAAATCACGGGCTTTTAACAGCCAAAATTGTCTCGTCCTTGTTTGGCCCAATCAGATATCGGCGGCGAAAGCAGTCGGATGCAAATCGGGCCGTAGTTAGGCCCAACTATATGACGGCTTTTAACAGCCAAATTAATATAGGGCCGAATGTTAAATGGGCCCTTAATGTGCCAAAACTAATATCGTGCCAAATTACTAAGTGGGCTTTAGCAAGTGGGCCCAAAAGCATAGTGTCCAGCTGACGGGTCAATCGATATGGGCTATAATTGAGCTCCAAGCTCTTAAAGGGCCGAACTCGATCTAGGCAGAATTTGGCCCGTAACGTAGGCTTTTAACGGGTCGGATCTCATATGGGCCACTATTAGGCCCGGAGTGTGGCAGGCCATTAATGGACCGGATGAAATATGGGCCAAAGATTTGGCCCAAAACATGGCAGCCGCCAATGGGCCGCCTACTAGGGTCCTCAAAATCTTGTGGGCTTACAACTGGCCGCCCATTAATGTCGGTGAAATTGTGGCCTTTAGTCGGGCCGCCCATTATGATCCACAAGAATCTTGTGGGCCTTTACTGGCTGGCCCATTATGGCACACAAAAATCTTGTGGGTTTTACCTAGTTCGCCCATTATGGCCCGCAAAATCTTGTGGGTTTTTAGTCGGGCCAGCCCATTATGGTCCGCAAAATCTGTGGGCCTTTAGCTGGGCCGCCTATTATGGTTCAGAAAATCTTGTGGGCCTTCGGGGCCGCCCATTTAAACTTGAGGGTCGGTCCATGTGTCAACATATCATAGGCGCTGCTCGCCCATTGGATGAGTGACACCGTGCAACGCGACCGACACGTGTCTCCTCCACCATTGATGATTTTACACGGGAAAATCCCCATTGGTCGGGCTGTTAACGGGTTATCGGATCCAAAACCCGACCCGATAGCTTAACGGCGTTCGCTACGGTGGATGCCACGGTCGGTCACCCTTGATGAAAGCACTTCGCGACGCTGTGATTTATCGTCATGGAAGTGGACACTCCGATGATAATTTTGGTAATGTCATGGAACACTTCTATGACAGACATGTATGACTATCTTGATTCTGTCATAAATTTGTCATGGATGTACATGCATGACAAAAAACGCGACCTACTGCACAAACACGTATTATCATGGAAGTGTATTTTTTTTGTAGTGCATGTTGCTCATTGAGAAGGCTTGGGCGCTCGTTTACCCTAATGTTGTGCTGGAGACTGGTGAGTTAATCTCTCATGAGATCAAGCGTCTGAGGAAGGAGAACTGGGGCACCCCGGCTACTAGGTCTGGATTTCATCTGGAGCTGCTGACATGGAGACCGAGGTTGAGGCTGATGCTGACGATGATGCGGATTATGAGCCCTCTGGAGTGGAGCCCTCATGGGCAAAGAAGATCAAGCGCAAGATGAAGAAACTCTTTTGAATGGAATCTCATGGACAGTATATGGCTCATGTTTCGAGAAGAAGGCCAGAGCCGCCACAAGGAGCTCATGCGTAGTTGGTGCGATCGTGGCCAGCAGATCCGAGGGCAAGATCACCGACGAGGATGAGGGGTTCACCAAGACCGCCCTTGTTCGTGACTTCGCACTATGAGCAGTTTCTCGCCGATGATGGCGGTGCGATTTATCCCGCTGGGATGTGATGATGGAGATCCTCAGCTTGCTATCACTTGGAGCCATAGCTGCACTCTTTGCCTTTTTGGTGTCTTGATGCCAAAGGGGATAGAGTTTAGGATTTGTCGTGGTGTTCATGTTTTCCTTGCCGCTCTTCTCGTGATTCTCTTTTCTTGTCATTTGCTTTTGTGTGGTTTTTGCTCGGTGACCTGGCACCTATCATATGGTGTGACACATATGCTACATTATCCCTTATTATCTACGTTTGTCGAGTACTTTGGTAGTATGTGAGTCGCATGCTTATCCTGTTATATACCTTGCTCACACCTACTCTACTGCATCCGAGCTATATATGTACCATTACTTGTTGCTAATGTTGTTGGACTATAAAATATAGGGGGAGTGTTGATCCTAATGTGTGTGCCTTGCGTTCCAAAGGCATCACTAATTAGGTGCACACATTCAGGGGGAGCCCCGTCTATATTTTGTAGTTCTGGGATTCGTTTTACTTTCATGTCCTACCTTTGTGGAAATCCCGGGTTGTCATCAATCCACCAAAAAGGGGGAGATTGTTAAGGCATGTCTCTCTCTAAGTATTTTTGGTGATTGATGACAACGCTTTTGCAGACTAATCGTGTGCGTTGAGTATTTCAGAGATTCATCCTTTGGCACGAGACGATTCCTTCCTCTCGGAGTTTTAAGCAAAGATGATGTAGCTCTTTCATTTCAGTTTTGGTGGACTTGTTTCGTAGGAGTCGCCGTACTATCAAGAGGGGGTCCGCATTGGCAAGGCTAGGGTGGAATCAACACGTACACATCCCCTTTGCACCCACAGAGCCTTCCCGCTTTGATGGAGGATCCTTCCTTGCTTCCTGTGGGAGATCTGGTCCCAGCGGTAGTACCGCAGACCCCAGCGGTAGTACCGCTCAAGACCCACAGGCGGCAGTACCGCTCCACATCGGTAGTACCGCCTGGGGCTCTCAGCGTAGTACCGCTGTTGTTCTGAGCTTCTACCGCCTCGACTCGAGGGTGTCGCCTCTCGTGTCGGGTTTTGCGGCACTGGCAGCGGCAGTAGAGGCGGTAGTACCGCTCGCAAGCGGTAGTACCGCCCATACCACCGCTGCTAGTACCGCCCTGGGTCCAGATCTTGCTCCGCCTCAGGCGTCCCCTAGTCTGCACAATAGTACCGTGAGGGGGAGCGGTAGTACCACTGATCCCAGCAGTAATACCGCTCTGCACCCAGCGGTAGTACAGCTTTGTGCGGGGCTAAATGGGGGGTAATGGTTGGATTGTTTCCCAACTAATAAAAGGAGGTCTTCTCCTACTTGACCTACCTCTTTTCCCCCAAGATCCATTGTTGCTCCAAAGCTCATTTTCGCCTCGGCCTCTCCCTAGCCAATCAGCCTTGTTGATTCTTTAGGGATTGGTTGAGAAGGCCCGGATTTCCACCAAGATAAATTTGATCCCCCCACTAATCCCTTGCGGATCTTGTTACTCTTGGGTGTTTGAGCACCCTAGACGGTTGAGGTCACCTCGGAGCCATATTCCATTGAGGTGAAGCTCCGTGGTATCATTGGGAACCACCAGCTTGAGTTGTGGAGATAGCCCCAACCTTGTTTGTAAAGGTTCGGTACGCCGCTTTCAAGGGCACCAATAGTGGAATCACGGCATCTCGCATTGTGTGAGGGCGTGAGGAGAATATGGTGGCCCTAGTGGCTTCTTGGGAGCATTGTGCCTCCACGCCGCCTAACGGAGACGCATTTCCCTCAAAGGAAGGAACTTGTGAACACATCCTCGCTCCACCGCCCGCTATTGGTTATCTCTCACTTTACTTGTGCAAGCTCATTTTATGCTGTATTATTTGCTTGCTTGTGTGTTTAGTTGTTGTTGCATCATATAGGTTGCTCACCTAGTTACATATCTAGACAACCTACTTTGATGCAAAGTTTAATATGGTAAAGAAAAGCTAAAAATTGTTAGTTGCCTATTCACCTCCCCCTCTAGTAAACTATATCGATCCTTTCACACGTGCTTAGTGAGAGCCACCTAATCGCCTGGGGGTCTCGACACCGCATCGATAAGTGACTGGCGGTGTTGCGGTGGAGCGGTGGTGTCTTGGCGGGGTTTTTTGTCTTGGCGGCCCCGAAAGGCCTGTCGGGGTAATTCTGGACCTGACCCTGGGGCGGTCTAGACCTGGTTGGGCTCTACTGCCTGGCAAGGGAGCCCTTTCCAAGGTGACATTCTTATGGCTTGTTCTTCTCAATGCTCTCCTTGATCTCTCGAAGAGCGGCTTGTCTTCCTTGGTCTTGCTTTGCTTGGACATGACTTTGGCTCGTACTTGACGGGTCCAGCTATATTGAGGTAGCCACTCCCCGGCAAGCCTTGGCCATTGGGGCGGAGGCTTTTTGTCTGTGCACAAGTCAGGGGAAATAAACATCCCTATTTTTATACCCCGACAAAGTTGGCCTTGATCTTTTCAATCTCTTCCAAGGAAGATTTCAAATTTGTGAAAGTGCAACTATCCCTGGGTGGTTTTGGTAATTACTAACAACATATAGCTCATTGAACTAATGCCATTTAAAGATAAATATTTCAGGAAAGTTCAATGATTGGCATGGCATGGATTAGGATTATGGACCCCTCAAAATGCTAAGGACAAAAGATTGGCTCAAGCTCTAAAGCTCAAGACTCTACATTTTCATTTTAGTGATCCAAGATCACATTGAGTCCATAGGAAAAGCCAATACTATTAAAAGGGGATGAGGTGTTGCTTAATGGGTTTCTTGCTCAAAATGCTTAGTGATATGCTCCAAAACCCTCAACCACTTTCTCACATCCACATATGTCCCAAACCAAAAAGTCAAACTCGGCCCCACCGAAACTTTCTATCTGGTGTCACCGAGTTCTCTTGACATAGCCATTGCCACAAACCCTAATCACTTCGGTTTGACCAATAGGGATCTCGGTCTCACCGAGATGGAATTGCAAACTCTATGTTTCCCTTCGTAACGTTTCGGTCTAACCGAGATGAGCGATCGGTCCCACCGAGTTCGCAATGCAAACTCTCTCGCTTCCCTTCAGAACGCTTCGTCAAACCGAAATGAGCGAATCGGTCCCACCGAGTTTGGCTGACCAACTCTCTGGTTAGCTTATTACCAAAGTCGATCCCACCCAGTTTGTGTAATCGGTCTCACCGAGATTACTTTATGCCCTAACCCTAATGAAATCGGTCCCACCGAGTTGACATGTCGGTCCCACCGAAATGCCTAACGGTCACATTATGAACTGAATCGGTCTGACCGAGTTTTCTGAATCGGTCCCACCGAGTTTTGTAAATTGTGTGTAACAGTTAGATTTTGTGTGGAGGCTATATATACCCCTCCACCCACTCTTCATTTGTAGAGAGAGCCATTAGAACATGCCTACACTTCCAACATACATTTTCTGAGAGAGAACCACCTACACTTGTGTTGAGGTCAAGATATTCCATTCCAACCACATAGATCTTGATCTCTAGCCTTCCCCAAGTTGCTTTCCACTCAAATCATCTTTCCACCAAATCCAATCCTATGAGAGAGAGTTGAGTGTTGGGGAGACTATCATTTGAAGCACAAGAGCAAGGAGTTCATCATCAACACACCATCTATTACCTTTTGGAGAGTGGTGTCTCCAAGATTGGTTAGGTGTCACTTGGGAGCCTTCACAAGATTGTGGAGTTGAACCAAGGAGTTTCTACAGCAAGGAGATCACCTACTTCGTGAAGATCTACCCTAGTGAGGCAAGTCCTTCGTGGGCTATGGCCATGGTGGGATAAACAAGGCTGCTTCTTCGTGGACCCTTCGTGGACTCACAGAACTGCTACTCCTTCGTGGGTTGAAGTCTCCATCAACGTGATGTACGATAGCACCACTCTATCGGAACCACGGATAAAAATATCCGTGTCTACATTGCATTTGCTCCTCAAACTCCTCCATTGACCTTCATGTGCAATTGTTTTACATTCCGCTGCTATACTCTTAGAATTGCATATGTAGGTTGATTGCTTGACTTGTGCAAAGTTGCTAAAATCTGCCAAGACTTAAAATTGGGAAAAGGCTAGATTTTTATTTGGTCAAGTAGTCTAATCACCCCTCTAGACATAGTTTCGATCCTACAGTGGTATCGTAGCTATGGTCTCCATTTGCCTTGATTTCCATAGCTTTGGTGATCATAGCCTTGGTTTCACAACCTAGAGAGTATGGCGCCTAGCAAGGGAAATTACCACCGAGAGGTCCTTACTTTGATGGTACTAATTTTGCTAGTTGGAAGCATAAGATGAAATGCATATTCTTGGACATAACCCCGCTGCTTGGGCTATTGTGTGTATTGGGTTGCATGGTGAATTCTTTGATGGGAGAGAACTGAACTGTGAAGCTACCGTGGAAGAGTTGAAGATGCTGCAATACAATGATCAAGCTTGTGATATCCTCTTCAACGGATTGTGCCCCAAAGAATTCAACAAAATCAGCCGCCTTGAGAATGCAAAGGAAATTTTGGTACTTTGATTGATATGCACGAGGGTATCGACCACAAGGAATCCAAATTGATGTGCTTCAAAGTCATCTTGACAAGTTCAAAATGAAGGATGGTGAAGGTGTCGCTGAAATGTACTATAGGCTTGCTCTCATCACAAATGAGATTGCTGGCTTAGGAAGTGAAGAAATGACCGATAGATTCATCATCAAGAAGATCCTAAGAGCCTTGGATGGAAAATATGATACCGCAGCACATTGATCCAAATGATGCCTAATTACAAAGATCTCAAGCCTACAGAAGTCATTGGAAGAATGGTAGCTCATGAGATGTCACTCAAGGAAAAGGAAGAGCTTCACAACAAGTAAAGTGGTGCTATAAAGCCTCATGTGATGCTCCCACATCTTCAAGTGAGAAACAAGCCATCAATGAAGAATTGAGCCTAATGGTGAAGAACTTCAACAAGTTCTACAAGAGTAGAAGCAAGGAAAGAAGTTACAAGTCAAGGTCCTACAATGACAAAAGATCTTCTAGTCGTGGAGCGAATTGCTACATTGTGGAAGACCCGACACTATTCAAATGAGTGTACGACTCTCACAAAAGAAGAGAAGATTCTCCCAAAAGAAGAAGTAGAAGAGATGAATCACCACCAAGAGAGAGAAGGAGTAGAGATGATCGTTATGAATGAAGAACCTCTCGAGAAGTGAGGATTTGGAAAGGAAGGACAAATCATCAAAGAGCTACACAAAACGAAGACATCAAGCTCATGTTGGTGAATGGGTATCCGCCCGACCCACCATCACTCCAAAAGAAGTTATCACCCGACTTCAATATACTCAAGATGAAGGTGTTGCCGCCTAACACTTGTGTCAACCAACTCCTATGACATATTTGAATCACCAAATGAAGGAATTGAAAGATGCTTCATGGCTAAAGTCCCAAAGGTATCACACCCCGAGTATGTTGATTTCAATAGTGATGAAGATGATTTTCTAGGAGATGATGATTTACTTGTTGACAACTCTAGTGATGAAAACTATGATGAACTTTCTATTAATCATGCTAATCAAGATAAAACGAATGACGATGATAAGAAGGAGATTGAGCGTCTAACTAAAGAACTAAACACTCTTAAGTTAGCTCATGAAACTACATTGAAGATCATCGAGAACTTTAAAGACTCATGAGAAGCTATGCTTTGAAAAAGCTCAACATTGAGCAAGAGCATGAGTTCTTAAAAGCAATCAATGATGATCTTCGCAAGAAAAGTTCTTCTTGTATTGCCAAGCATTTACTCTTGTCTACTTACATGCCACAAGTTAAATCTAGCAACAAGAACAATAAAGATTCTTCTTCTAGTAGTAACAATAATCATGCTAAATCAAATATTGTTGCTTCTAGTAGTTCTCTTGATTCCACTAACAATTCTCTTAGCCAAGTTACACTTGAGCAAGAAAATAGCTTATTGAAGGGAATTATAGAGAAAGGTGTTGTCGGGGAAACTGATCCACGAACACCAATGGGACCGGCGGACCGAGCCCCTTTCGGTTCGGCGGGGGGCGGAGATCGCACGAAGAGCAGATCCAGGAGAAGCACATGAGCAGTTTACCCAGCTTCGGAGCTCTCCGGAGAGATAACACTCCTACTGCTGCATGTCTGAGTGTATTGAGTTCTTGCCCGGGAGCGCTGAGTGCTACAGTACACACTAGCTGCTAACGAGACCGAGCGTGAGTGTTTTTCTGCTTCAACCCCCTCTCTACGCTATGCATGGGCCTCCTTTATATGCTAAAGGGTCTCCGACAGTGGCAACGAGGCAAGGGTAAAATGGAAAAGGAGTTGCGGTTGGTACAACTACTTGTACAGTGTATCATACCTAACCCCGACGGGGGACAAAGGCATTAAATGCCCGCTCACGCCGCCCAAACAGTGCAAAAAGGGACTGTCAGGACGCCACCGCTGCCACGATGGCAATCTTGTCATTGCCGCTGCCACCGCAAGACCGCTGGCCGCACAGCCTTCTGCCACGCTACCGAAAGGTCCTGTATGATACATTGGTGGATGTGCCGGAGCGCTGGCACAGAGTAGTTTTGTGCAAGCGCTTTGTCGCGGTCATTGTCTTGTCGTGTCCTAAGCTTGTCGCCATCGGGCCTTGCCGGACGCTGGGCGCTGTCAGCGCAAGTTCCTTGAGATGCCTTGGTTGGCCTTCCCGCAAGCTCCTCTTGCCGAGGCCTTGTCTCCTTGGCTTGAATACTTTGTTCTTGAATGGCTCCAGAGGAACCACGGAGGACCTTGGCGGTCACCCGCAAGCCTTGTCGCTGGTGTTGAATCGCCAGGCACAAGTTCGATACTAGGGTACCCCTACTCTAGTACACCGACAGAGCCCCTGACCTGGCCACACACGGTGCCGAGCTCATGGGCCAGCCCAAAACAGGCACGGGCACACGCAGCCCGGGTTACGCCAGATCTCACTCCGGACCCACCACGCCTCACGAACGGCATGCGCCGAATGCGCGTCAAGGGAGAGATCGTGGTGGTTTCTTTATTCGAAAGACGGAACGCCCGCCTCCCTCTTTATAAGCAGGGAAACAGGCAGTTCGCCCATCTCGCCGTTGCTACTCCAATCTCAAAACCTCCGCCGCCCCCTTCTTTCCAAAGCTGAAGAGAGCAACAGACCGCCTTCATCGCCACTCAAAGATCACCAACGCCGCGATCTCCCCACCACTTCCGCCATGGTCTCAAAGCCGACAAGGGAAGGTCATGAAGTCGGACGAGGCGCAGGGTTAGCGGCGCCATAAAGGAGCGGCACTCCCCCAGCTCGCCAGGCAAGGAGCTGAGGGAGTACTACTACCTCTTCTCGTCGACGGGGACGCGAGCGATCCGCAGACGAAGGTACTCCTAGCTGCCGCTGAACTGGGTTCAATGGATACCCTTTCTTCGCTATAAGTTTATCGCGGCTCGCCCGCCTTTCTGAATTTTTCTCGTGATATCATGAACACCTACGGTTCCGCCTCTGACTTCACCCCCAATGCCGTTTCGATTATGGCAGTTTTCGCACATCTCGTGCGAAAACTTTGTCGGAGTCTATCCAAATGTAGCTCTTTTCCGCCACTTCTTTATGCCCCGAGTTGAGAGAGGGGAGCCTCTTTCCGGTGGAATCGCTTGGATCTCGAGAACCGGCAAGAAGGAAGCTTATCTAGAGGGAGAGCTCCGCAGCAAGTGGGATGAGTGGAGAGCAGACTGGTGCTGGATTGTCGAGGAGAAACCGCAGCCATTTACCGCCAAGCGCCAAACTCCAGCAGTGCGCGGCAACGATTGGAGCAGCCTGGCCCCGGAAGATGCTAGGCTGAAGATTGCCGTCACCCGGATCCTACGCCTTAGGCTTGCCGGGCTCATCAGAGGCGCCATGCAGTATTTTCTTTGCTGCCGACGCTTCTCGCAGAGAGGAGGAGACCCACCGGGAGTTCCGTAACGCGGCGGATATCATGAGGCTACGCCCGGGCCTCAATTTTAACTTCACTGTCCCGAACCGACGCGATGCTCTTCGAACTGTTCAAGCATAATCCTGAACATCCCGGAGCCGCTCAGTTGCCGAGGAGTGTCGCTCACAGGCAACAACTCCTCGCCGACCGCATCCGCGTAATGATGCTGCCAGCGACTCGCATGGAATTGTCCCAACTTGGCAAGAGCCTGCGGATGACGTCGTGCAGGAGTTCTTTGACGGCCTGGTAGAAGTGCCGGTCCGCCCCGACGAACAGAAGAGCCTCACCCGCGACACCACCGATGATGAGATGGAGCGCATCGCCACCAGGCTGGAAGAGGCGGCAGCATCCGCTGCCGCAGTCAAGTTCGGATTCACCGTGGAGGAGGCAGAGGCAGCAGAGGCGGCAAGCCTTGTCGAGCAAGAGGAGCTTGCCGGCGAGGAAGAGCTTGCCGGGCATGAAGCTGAGTCGAGCAAGCCTGCTGTGGGTGCGAGCGACTCGTTGAAGATCGCCTCCCCCTCCTCCCCACCTTCAAGCCCACCGCAAGCGGAGCCCCCAGCCCCACCAAGAAGGCGTCTCTGCAAGGCCGGGGACGTAGCGGGGCGGCAGACGGGCCAACAGCCGCCATGCTGCACGCGACGCGCTTCCACCGCTGCAAGCACCGCTGTCGCTGGAGGCCACGCCGCTGCGGTAATCGGAGCGGGCCTTCGACCACCGCCATTGCTTCCCGCCAAGCGCTAAGGGAACTTACTCTCCGCCGCTACCAAGGTGGGCCGGATTTCACCTCTCCGCCAGCTCCGACGAGGAAGAAGAAGAGTAAGATTCTTTGCAGACTTGTAGTTCTTCAATTTTGTTGCTTTGTCTTGTATCTAATTTGCTTCACTCAACCCATTCCTTTCGTGACGCTGGCCCAGAGCGCCGAAGAGAGCCAATGTCCCGTGATTGTCATCGAGGACTAACCCACCGCAACGGCAGGAGGCATGTCCGAGTCCACCTTGCCGACCCGCAACCCTTCTCAAAGCAGTTCTCAAAGGCAGCCCCCATCGTAAGTATATGATTTACTTCCGCTGTTAGGCATGCATGGGTGCTCTTTCTTTGCTGATATCTCGACGTTGGTTTGTGTAGGAGTAGAGCAGCCTCACCAGAGTGCCCGAAGCCGCCCCCGAAATGCCATCTGCTTCGACTACACCGCCAAGGAGGATTCCCGCAAGGAGCTGCCTCCGCAAGGGAGACTTCTCCGCAAGGGATGTTCTCCCAAGGACAGACCAATGATTCGTGGTTGAGACCACGGCTGCAGATCCTAGTACAGTAATCCTCTCGCTGAAAACTTCCCTTGTGTTCTTCTTCTTCCGATTTTCTTTTGGATATTTGCTTGACTTTTCTTCCTTTTCCGGTCGCCGATCCATCTGCCACGGCCGATGGAAACCGAGGTCGCCGGCGAGGAGAACGCTGCAAATAACGACGGCGCCATTGTCGCCAAGAAGAAGCCGGGCGCTGATGATCCCGCAGCGGAGAGGCCGCCAAGCTGCCGCCGCAGGCCGGGCGTGGGGTCCGCGATCACACCGATGGCCCCGAGGCCGCAGGAGCTGCCAGCGCCACGCCGACCGCCGATCCCTCCGCCGCCAGCAGCAGCTGCCAGTTCAAGAGCCCCAGCCCGCGCCTATTTGAAGGCCGGGCGATGGCGCTTTCATCAAGCTCCCCGGGCCCGAGCCTGTGGCGCCGATTGAAGGAGAAACTTCGATGCAGAGTTGCTCGCCCACTGGCCGACGCTGGTCGACGTGCCGGACAGCAGCAGCGCGAGCCCGAGGAGGAGCAGTCACGGAAGATGATGTCGCTTACCGCGCTCGACAGCCAAGCCGAGTCCCGAGAAGCGCTTTGTCGCAAGGCTGGAGCAGACATCGAGAAGCGCGGAGGAGCTCCGGCCTCAACCAGAAGCTCTCCAATCCTCGCAAAGGAGCGGAGCAACTCGCCGAGGAGCGAAAGCCTTCCTTCTCGAGAAGGCTGAAGTCAAGAGCAACAGCCGCTTGCTGCCGAGAAGCCGCTCGCAGCAGGAAGGCGAAGTTGGCGAAGCGGAAGGTTAACCTTGACAGCCACGAGGAGGATCTTGCCGCGCACGAGCAAACATTCGGTGGGGCTCTCAAGGAAGCAGAGGATGCTACTGCAGCTGCCGAGGCTGCCAAGAAGGGGTTGGAGACGAAGGTGGCGCAGCTGGAGGCCGATCTCAAGTTGAGCGGCGAGGAGCTTGCTGTGCTCAAGCGTGAGCTCGAGAAGGACGCCTACACCCTTGGTGAGCTGCAGGGTCGTCTCGCCGAGAGGAGCAAGGAGCTTAGCGCCGCCAAGGACTCCAACGCAGATCTTGAGTTGAAGCTGACTATTTTGACTCAGACGCTGGACGGCGCCAGGGAGCGGGAGGTGGCCTTGGAGGAGAAGATCAAGGCCGACGAGGTGCTGCCGCAGTGCTACGCCGCCTGTAACACTTTTTATGGAGAATGTGGAGCACTGGACCGAGGGTCTCGTGGATGTTGCCGCAAGCATCGACAATAGCCGGCGCAGCTGGGATGGAGGATCTCGGTATTCCTCCGATGAGCACCTCCAACCCAGCGCCAAGCTCAGCTTGTTCTTCAAAGGCGTGGCGACGGCCTCCAGCCGACTCGAGAGAAGATCCCAAAGTAGCTGGCCGACGAGTCGCTTAGATCTGCGCTGGAGCTCTTCAAAAGGTGCCGTGAAGGTGGCTTCCGCAACCCAGGCCTCAACCTCACCAACGCCCTCAGACCTTGCCGCCGGATGTCTGATCTCGAAGCGCTAAGACCCTTGTCGCACTCCATTGTGGACAAGGTGAGCGGAATCAATAGGGTTGAGGGCGATCGCGAGATTAGGCCGCCCATTTTCTATTTTTCTTGTCGCTGGTCATGTTATAAGAACAATCTGTTAGAGCTGCGACAAGCTATCTTGTAATATGACTCTATTTCGGTATCGATTGCTATGTTATTTCCTTTACTTGATTCCTTCCTTTGTATGTTTTTGCCCCACGCTTTAGGGAACTTGTCGTCACAGCACCCTAGTCATGAAGCGCCGAGTGCGGACGTCAAGAGTTCTGTCGGCGGTGCCGCCACCGACAAGAAACCTTGTCGCAACTAGTCGCAGCTCACTTAAGTTGTTGAGCAGACTAAACAAAGTAAGGGCTTAACTAGCTACGAGTTGGTTCCTCCGCCGCACAGGTTTTCCATACAAAGCACGGTCGCTCGAGGAAGATAACTTAAAAAAATTTAAAATTGATTGCTCAAACTTTAGCAACTTAGCTTTTCTGTCGCTTGCTTCCCGGTAAGGCTTAAACTCCCTCGAATCGACGCTTGGTCCACACCATTATCTTCTCCTTTCCCCCCGGCAAACTTGTGGGCGAGGGAACCTTCCTTTCTTTGAGAAAAAGAAAGAAGAGAAAATAAAGATATGGAGCCTTATGGCTCGTTATTGCTTACCGGGGGAAGGTGCTGCACAAAATGTCAGATAACGCATGCAAAGAAAAGTAGAAAGCATGAATTGACAAGATGTGCGGAGCACATGAGCTTTACTTATGCACGGGTCTGCGCTCGCTTTGTACAAAGGATAACATGCAACATCGGCAAGACTCAGATAAAGGTGGTTCCCGAACAGGTTCCGCAACCGCGCCTCTATGGGTAAAACTTACGAAGATGCTCAATGTTCCAGAGTTGCTCACCGAATGCCATCTTCGGTCTCAAGCATGACAGCGCCAGTGCCTAGTGACTCGCTTCACCCGGTAAGGGCCTTCCCACTTTGGCGCCAACTTGTTGGAATTCTTGGCGGACTGAACGTGTCAAGAACAAGGTCGCCTTCCTCGAGATCTGCTGGCATTAACTTTATGTTATGGTAGCGGCGCAAAGCTTGCTGGTATCGAGCAGCTCGATAACAGCTCAAGACGGTCCTCCTCAAGGAGCAACGCGTCATCTTGTCGCAATCGCTCTTGCTCAAGCTCATCATAAGCGAGCACTCGAGGTGACCCAGATACGAAGTTCCGTGGGGAGAACTGCCTCGCTCCATAGACTAGAGCGAAGGTGTCCGCCAGCGGCTCGACGGCGCCGCCCCGACGACCAAAGAACCACCGATAGCTCCTCAATCCAGTTCTTTCCGCACTTGTGCAGCCTGTCGAAAGTCCTGGTCTTGATCCCGCAAAGCACTTCAAGATTCGCCTCTCCGCTGACCGCATTTTTCAATGAGCAATGTAAGCGGCAGCACCTTGGCGCCAAGATCTTGGACGATCGCATGAAGGTGCGGCTCAGGACTATGCGGTCGTTGTCGGTGATGATCCTTTAGGGATCCCAAACGGCAAACAATCGACCAAGAACTTGATCGCCGATCGTGCTGTCACCTTCCTCATCGCTTCCACTTCCGCCACTTTGTGAACTTGTCGATTGCAACGCATAAGTACTCAAAGCCCCGACAGCTCGGGCAAAGGGGCCGAGGATGTCGAGCCCCTGCACCAAAATGGCCAGGATAAAGGGATCGCCCGAGAGCTTGAGCTGGCTGGTGTATCGCTGGAATGGAACCGCACGCTTCACACTTGGTTACTTGTGCGCCAGCATCCCGGAGGGCTGTCGCCAAAGAAACCTTGCCGAACGCTTTGCCGGGTAAGTGTTTTGCGCCAATGTGGTGACCACATATGCCTCCGTATCTTCGCCAACAGCTTTTGTCCATCTTCCCGTGAATACATTTCAATTTCACACCGTTGAGTCTTCTTCGCATAAAGGTGTCGTCGACAAACCGGTACATACTTGATCGCCGGGCTACTTTTCCGCTTCTTCTGCTCTTCGGAAGTTCACCGTTCAAGGAAACGGACAATCATCGTGCCCATGCCGGAGCTTGCGGCTCGACAACAAGGACTAAAGGCACATCTGTTGCTGCGGAACATCCGCTTCACGGCGAGAATCGGGGCTCACCGGAGCAAAACTTGTCGGAGCGCTCGCTTCAACGAACAAACCCTAGGGCTTGCCGGAGCAGATCGCTCCTCAAAGACCCTTTGGTGTTGATCTTGAGGACCTTCTTGGCAGCGGCTTCGGGAGCTCACCGAAAATAGTCACCAGAAATCAACTTCCTCTTCTTGCTCTGTCCAGCTTGATGACGTTACAGACGGTTGAGTCAGCTTGAGCGCAAAGATCCCGGTTCCATTGTAACTTAAGTGCGGGCGACTTCGACAAAGCCATCGCAATGTCGCTCGAGCTCTTGGAACATACTCCATCTCAGAGGCCGCCAAAGTGCTCTTCTAGCTTTCACACTTCATCAACGTAAGCTTCCATCAACGGACTCGATAATTTTGTTCACTTGACGGACGACAAGTCGTGAGTCACCCCGATAATGAGCTTCTTGATCCCAAGGTCTGCTGCGATCTCGAGACCGCAAGCAAACCTTCATACTCGCAGTATTGTTCGTTGCTTGCTCCTTGGGAAAGTGCATCCGACTACGATTTGAGGTGCTCTCCGTGGGTGCAATAAGCAGCACGCCGCACCGCGCTTTGCAGCGAGAAGGCACCATCAAAGTACATCAGCCACTCTTTGCTTGCTTCCTTGACGGGATGCTTGTTTCGAATTTCTTCATCTTGTGTTACGCCCATTCTGCTATGAACTCCGCCAACGCTCGCTTTGATAGTTGAAGTGCTCTCAAACTTGAGGCCAAAGCTTGACAGTTCCAAAGGCCCACCGACAATCCTTCCTGTTGCTTCGGATTTTGCAAGATCCTCTTCAGCGGAAAACGAGTGACGATCGTGATCTCATGTGCTTGGAAGTAATGGCGAACTTTCTCGAGGCCATGAGAAGGCCAAAGCAATTTCTGCACACCGAGTACCTTGACCTAGCCCCGCAGAAGGGAACCGACAAAGTAAACTGGGCGCTGCACCATTCATTTCTCAGATCTTCACGCTACCGCGCAGATCCATCTTTGTCGGGACCAGAGCTTGCCGGTGAAGTCCCCTCGCTTGTCGCCGGATGCATCCGCCGTGATTGCTGGCTCATCATCCGCCTCCCTTTCCACTACTAACGCAGCACTAACCACTTGATTGGTTGCCGCTATATATAGCAGCAACTTCTCTTGTGGCTTAGGTGCGACAAGTGTTGGAGTGGAGGAAAGGTATCTCTTTAAGTCCTGCAGCGCAGCCTCCGCTCGAGTCCATTTCATTGACCTGCCTTTTTCAAAATTTTGAAAATGGCAGGCCAGCCAGCAGACCTAGAGATAAACCTGCCGAGAGCAGCTACGCAACCGCAAGTCTTCGTGACATCCTTGACGCGCTTTGGTGCTTCAATCTGCTCAATGGCCTTGATCTTGTCGGGATTGGCTTCAATTCTCGCTGAGATGAAGAACCCGAGAAGCTTGCCGAGGGGACTCCAAACACACACTTCTCGGGTTGAGCTTGAGGTTGATCTTGCGCAGATTTGCAAAGGTTTCGCTTAAATCTTGAATCGAGTCGCTTTGTCCTTGCTCTTGACCACTATGTCATCCATGTAGGCTTCCACATTTCGTGTATTTATGCTCAAAAGCGCCATGGACTACCCTTGCAAATGTTGAACCAGCATTCTTAAACCGAAAGGCATCCGTGACGAAAAAAGTATGTGCCACATGGGGTGATGAATGCGGTCTTCCTCATCCTCCTCTCGCCATGAAGATCTGATGGTATCTCGAGTATGCATCAAGAAATGAAAGCAAGTCACATCCGCCGTGGAGTCAACAATCTGGTCGATGCGAGGCAAGGAAATGGGTCTTTGGGACAAGCTTTATTGACATCGGTAAAGTCGATACAAAGCCTCCATTTCCGCTTGCCTTGCGCACCACTACAGGGTTGGCCAACCACGAGGATGGAGCACCTCCGACAAGGCCTCGCTGCTTCCAATTTCTTGATTTCTTCGCGATGAATTCTGGCGCCCACCGCTCGCTTCCTCGACTTTCGCTTGACGGGCCGCGATGAGGACAGACGGCAAGATGGTGCTCAATTACTTTCTTCGGGAACACCGGGATGTCGACGGTTGCCATGCAAACACGCCGACGTTACCGCAGGAAAGCAACGAGCGCCGCTTCCTATTTAGGGTCGAGAGTGGCACCGATGGTGAAGGTACCACCAAGCCATCCTCCTTGGCGACACCTTCTTGGTCTCCGTGGAGCTGCCATTGTCTTCATACACTTGCCGTGGAGCTCGATGGAAAGGCCCTCGACGGTAGCGCAGCACCAAGAGGTGCGCTTGCCGGAGGGCATCGTAACTCTTGCCGGACTTGGTCTTCTTCTTCACCCCGGAGCTTCAACGGCAAGTGACTTTGCGATCTATTGCGGTTGTTGCTTCCCGGTAGATCTTATCGGCGCAGATAAGAGCATCCTTCTTGTCGCCAGGACGAGATGACACTTATCGGGCCCGCATCTTCAAAGATGTTGTATGCATAGTGAGAGGCTGCCATGAATCTGGCGAGTGCCGGATTTGACCGAGTATCCCATTGTAAGGCAATGGAAAGTCGGCAACGCCAAAAGTGACCTCTCACCCTGAAGTTCAACTCGCGCCAAATGTCACCGCAACGTGATCTTTTCCTTCGCTTGCTCCTTCCCGGATTGATTCTTGAATGTTCCGGCCTTCGAGCTCGCCATCGTGATCCGGAGTTTCTAGATTACCGCGAGGAGATCAGTTCAAGCCGCCCCGCCGCCAACTAGCATCTTAGTGACCTTGAGGTTGCGGATAGTTGGTGAAACCAACATCGGCAAGCACCCGACCGCACGCTTATGCGATCAGGGTGGTCCTCAATATCAAAGATGATAGGCGGTTGGACCATTTTAGAGGCATGCGTGACTCGACGGGTGGTTCTCGCCGCATTGACTTCCCGCATCCACCGCTTGAGCCGGCGGTGTGAAGTATGCGAGAAGCACCGCCAACGCACAAGACCTCTGTGGCTTTCTCGAACTCCTGCTCATCGGTCTCGCTATCATCCAAATCTTCATCGCTGCCGCCATCTTCATCCTTGTCGCGCTGGGAGGTCTGTCTCCTTGCCGCTGCTTGGCCTTGCTGCAAGGCCCTCCTCGGCCGGGCGCTTTTTGTCGGTTCCTCCAGACCTTCCTGGCTTTCTCCTTGTCGCGCCTCAGATTCAGCTTTTTGTTACTCGACAAGCTGCTCGACCTTCTTGCAGCTCGAGGTCATAGCCCTTGGTGCGGTGGATCTTGCAAGATCGCTTGTTGAGGCCGGGCCCCGCTTGTCGGCGATCGCCACACCGGTAGTTGGTGCCCACGGCAATCTCCTTGCCGGAGCTACCAGCTTTGGCTTTCTTTGGCGCCACCTCCGCTGTCGGACTGCTCAACGACTAGCACATCTTTGCCTTTCTTCTTCCCCGTTGTTCCGCCACGGTTCTTTCTTGCCGGGCAGCCTCCTCACCATCGATCCACCGCTTCTATATTCTCCCGGGAGTTTCCTCCTTCCTCAAAGACGCACACTTGTCGGCCAGGCATATAGCTCACCGACGCCTCTGATCTTGCACATCGCCATCTCCTCCCGCGATCTCGCGGTTTCGCGACGCTCGATGGAACGCGCTGATTACCGCGGCAGTGGTGGACATCTCGATGTTGTGCCGACGCGGGCTGAATCTCCGAATGTACTTTGCGCAGGGCTCCCTTCCTTCCGGGCGCAGCGATGAAGGTCGCTTCTGGCTATGAGGCTTGTGGTCACCAGAAGGCGCCGACAAACTGATGGCATAGGTCTGCCCGGAGGATATGGAGTTGTCCGCAAGTGCATGAGCCAGATCTCGACATTGGGCTTGAGCACCAACGGGAAGTAGTTGGCTAGATCTTGTCGCCCCGCCGCAGCTTGCACCGCGATGGTGTAGATGCCGAGGAACTCCGACGGATGCGATTTGCCATCGCATTTCTCTCGCACGCCTCGCTTGAAATTTTCATGCCGGGCCATCGACTTGCCGCAGCTCACGAAAGTGAACGCAGGACAACCTACCGCGACGGCAAGTCGACCGTTCTCTCGGGCGCATGCATGTCGACAGAAGGCCCAGCGCCGCTGGTCCGATTGACGCCGCTTTCTTCGGGCGCCGGCGCGGGTTCGAGCGCCTTCTGTCGCTGCTCGTGAAGAACTTGGCGCTGATCGCGACGCAGCTCGTGGATCCGAGGATGCGTGGAGTCGCCGCCGAGGTGGATCCGGCGAAGTTGGCGATCTTGGCCTTCGGGTGGAGAGTGCATGGTGGTTGCACCTTCACCGGGCTTGGCCACCATCGCTCGGCTCGGTAGTCCTGCCGCTGCAGCGATGTACTCGCTGTCAGCTGGAGTGTCGCCGCTGGCAAAGCCGATGAGACTCTGAATGGTGGCCTCCATTCATCGATCTTGTCTCGCTGTTGAGGGTAATCCAGAGCAGCTTGAGCTCGCGCCAAAGCTTCTCGCTGGAGTGGCGGCGGCAGTGGGCGAACGGCGCGAGGAACGGATATGCTCGGACTTCTAACTATGTTAGAAGGAGCAGATCCCGCCCAGCGATCGCGTTTTGCTCGTGCTCGCATGTTACGCGCGCATGCTGGTCTCGAGCATCCCGAGATCCACTAGCTCGATCTTGGCCCAACGAACGATGGTACCGCGAGTACCATGACGCTGCCGGTCCCGCGCCTCCCGAGATGGGCGCGTGCATGTACGGACGCCGAGGTCTGCGCAGCCTTGTCCTTGGACCTGGCAGCATCGTGGCCCTCGTCGATGCTTCGCTTCTTCCGGCGTTTACCCCACCACCCATTTGCTCCGTGGTGGTGGGATCGACGTGATCGGAACATCCGCCACAAGCCTTCTTCTTCGTGGCATGTCGATGAAGAATATGAAGATCTAGCTTGGTGAACGCCGGATCAGGTTCACACAACCTCGACGCCTCTACCGGGCGCGCCAAAGATGTCGGGAAACTGATCCACTAACACCTACGGACCGGCGGACCGAGCCCCTTTCGTTCGGGCGGGGCGGAGATCGCACGAAGAGCAGATCGAGGCGGCACACGCAGCAGTTTACCCAGCTTCGAGCTCTCCGAGAGATAACACTCCTACCGCTGCATGTCCGAGTGTATTGAGTTCTTGCCCGAATGCTGAGTGCTACAAGACACACTAGCTGCTAACAAGACCGAGCGTGAGTGTTTTTCTGGTTTAACCCCCTCTCTACGCTATGCATGGGCCTCCTTTTATATGCAAAGGGTCTCCGGCAGGTGGCAACGAGACAAGGGTAAAATGGAAAAGGAGTTGCGTTGGTACAACTACTTGTACAGTGTATCATACCTAACCCCGACGGCAGGGGACAAAGGCATTAAATGCCCGCCTACTCGCCCAAACAAAGGCAAAAAGGGACCGTCAGGACGCCACCGCTTGCCACGATGGCAATCTTGTCACGCCGCCACATCAAGACCGCTGGTCAAGACAGCTTCTGCCACGCTGCACCGAAAGGTCCTGTATGGCTACACGCTGGTGGATGTGCCGAGCGCTGGCACAGAGTGGTAGTTTGCTGCGGCAAGCGCTTTGCCGCGTCGTTGTCTTGTCGTGTCCGAAGCTTGTCGCCATCGGCCTTGCCGGACGCTGTGCGCTGCCGCTGCAAGTTCCTTGAGATGCCTTGTTATTCTTCCCGCAAGCTCCTCTTGCCGGGCCTTGTCTCCTTGGCTTGAATACTTTGTTCTTGAATGGCTCCAAAGGAACCACGGAGGACCTTACGGTCACCCGCAAGCCTTGCCGCTGGAAAGCTGAATCGCCTGCACAAGTTCGGGATACTAGGGTACCCCTACTCTAGTACACCGACAGGTGTCTACAAGAGCCTTGCCGGAAGTAAGCAATTTGAGGAAATTGTACGCAAGCAAGGAAGGCACCAGAAGAATTAAGGTGTTGGTTTTGAACGAAAGTTCAATGCCAATGGAGTTGAGTGGGAAGAAGATCAATACCCCAAGATGAAGTTTGTTCCTCAATAAGAGAAGTATGATCCTACTTATTTCCAAGGGACACAAGCTCAAGATGATCTTCCACCACAAGACCACAAGCAAAAAGGCAAGGATAAGCTTCAAGAGGAGATTGATGCATTTGAAGAAGCTCCCAAGGCCTTGGTCAAGTGGGTTCCCAAGACTACATCAAGTTCTACTTCATCAAGTACGACTACAACCTCAAGGATTCCCATCAAGATGATGTGGATCCCGAAGAAGAAGAACTAGATAGTTCTTGAGGGTGACTCCGCCAACATATTTCACTCATATCATTTTGGCGAGGACAAGTGCAAACAACTTCCACATCATGCACTAGTTCAAGGAGTCACAAACCCTCTTGTTAGTAAGACAAGGGACAAGGTAACCTAATGCTTTCATGGACATCATCCTATGTTAACTTCACTCTATGTCTATGGATATCCTTGTTTGTTCCTTGTGGGACTAACCCATGTAGGTAATGAAAGTGCAACTCACTCAAATGGATTGTTCAATGATCTACATCAACATTGAGCATCTACATCTTCAACACCTACATGAAGTCATCATCGAAAAACCTAAGGTTAGTTCATCCCTCTTAGGGGGATATCACATCTAGGGGAGCTTTACTCTAATCAATTGAGCTAAAGCAACTCTAATGGTCCTAACACAACAATGCTTTTATGTAAAAGTGGTAACCCCACTTGTGCTTAAACGATGAGTATGACCTATGATCAAATGTTCTCATTTGGCTCCTAAGTCAATATACTCATGCATAGATGACCTAGTCATCGCCAATTGCTTGATAGGTGCTAGAGTGATTGTGCATGCTTTGTCACATATTTCATTTGCCATTTTATTGTGTGAGCATGTTGATGCATATTTTACTCATTCGAGGACATCCATTTGTTGCTTTGATTTTTGGCTCTTTCTTTGCCAAATGGATGGAAAAGATTGCCTAAGTACTCCTCTAGCTATCTATGCTTTTCTCGCCTCAAACTCTATTCATGCTACATCACAAAGTTTGATCAAGTCAGATTCGAACCACTGTGTGAGGAGCACTGAGTCCCCGGTTCGTCATAGACTTAAACTTCCAAACCTCTTTTGTGCATTTCGCATGATCGAAGTCATCCGCTCGGTCACACCGAGTTCACCAAGTTTATCTAGGTTTTCATCTCGGCGCAACCGATTTGAACTTTTGGGTAACACCGAGTTGCAGTAACCGCTTGCAATTCTGCATCTCGGTGCCACCGAGTTGTTCCACTCACTCACACCGACAAGGTCGGGATATATATACCCACCGGTGAGATTTTGAAGTTTCTTCAAACTCCTCAGCCAAGGCAGGGTGTCCTGCTCGCCTCCTCGGGTCTCCGGATTGTCTCCTCACCGCCAAGGACCTCCCGCCGCTGGTTTCCATCACCGCAATGGAAATTGTTCACGTTGTCGCCATAGCTAACTCCCGCCAAACTAGGGTATGGGTTCGACTTTGTGCTATTTCCAAAATCCGATTCATAGCACATTGCTTTGCCATGATCTTCACCATGTATGCAAACATTCTATCCAGAGAAAACATCCTTAGATTAGATTTTATTTGAAAATTTAGGGTTAGGTCACCGCCGAACTGATCTCGGACCGACCGAGTTGTAGAAATCGATCCCACCGATTTGGCTTAGGCCATTGCACATGCGCTTTTCGGTCTGAACGTGAACTCGCAAATCGCTGTGGCGAAGTTCAATTCTTCAGAAACCCTAGCAATCTCGGTGCCACCAAAATGTGGCTTGGTCTCGACCGAGTTCACTAGTTTAGGTTCTAAAAGTTGTTTCAAAGATCACCGAGTTTAACAAATCGGTAGCTCCAAAATGCTTTATGTGGAGAACTAAAACTAAGTTTTTAAGTCATCTGTTTTACAAAACCTCTGCACTTTGTGATGCTCATCCACTCTACCTCATCTACATCTATTCACAGAGTCTGCTGTCAGTGTAATTGCCAAGATGTCTGACCAGAGTGACAGTCAGAACAGATCTGAGGAACAAGTGCAATTGAGTGAGGGTTCAAATCCGTCAAGCAGCTATGATGAGGGCAGCAGGAGCACACCTAGTAACTTGCCCAAGGCAGCCACCAGGACAAGGAAGAAGAGAACCTCAGACTCTGAGGATGAAGACTATGTGGCTGTTGAGGATGAGGCCACCTCAAGGAAGAAAGTGCTAAAGAAGGAATATGGCACTTCTGCTGCAACAAAGCCTGGTATGCATAAGAAAGCACCTGCCAAGAGAGTGCCAACTTCCAAGCCTAGGAAAGCAGCCTTGGAAGAAACAATGGAGTTCACTCATGAACCCAAAGAGGCTGGAGAAGGCAAGAAGAAAAAGGAGAGGGTCAAGAAGACTATTGCCAGAGTCATTGGCAAGCCCTCCATGATGAGATATTCAGAACAAGAAGAGGAAGAGGATGCTGCTCCAGCACCCAAAGCTCAGAAGCTTATGGGAGATGCAATCAAGTCAGGGGCTGCAACATCTAAGCCCAAGACTGCTCCCAAAGAAACAACTCAAGCTCAGAAGCCTCCTAAACCCAAGAGAAGCACCAGAATATTCCTGCAGAAGAGAAGAAAAAGGCCCCAGTGCCTGAAGTTGAAGAAGAGGATGATGAAGCCCTAGTGCTAAGAAAACTGAAACCCAAGATTCCAGGCCACAATGATGCTCATCCAGTAGTTGAGGACATGAACATCAGGAAAGATGCAGGAACGAGATTGTGGAGACAGTCTGATCCCTATCTTGTGAGGACGAGGACTGCAGTTGACTATAGGTTCCACACCAAAGAACAACAAGATTTCTATGAGACCATTCTGCTTAACAAGAAGCCAATGGTATGTGACATGAGATGGATTAAAGGAATACATCAAGGATAATGAAGATCACTTCCCAGGTGTATATGACAGCTTCAAGGCTTGTGGAGTTGATAAGTTTGTTGGATGTAAACTTACCAAATGTAATGATGAGCTTATATCGCAATTTTACTCCACCGCCATTTCTATCCGTATGGGAGGATAGTTTGATGTCGAAGGTACTAGGTACCAATCAATCTGTTGATGAATGGGCCAAGTGGATCAATGCCCCGTAAGCTCGTGGAGGATGACTTGGATGTGTATGCCAAGAAGAAGAAAGACCACAACTCTATGGCACACATGTACAAAGAGATCCCTGATAAAGCTTTGGAGACACACAAGCTTGGATCTGTACACTATCAGTTGTCTAGTCTGCCTACCATCAACACCATCCTAAGGCACACTTTTCTACCCAACTCAGGAGATCATAAGATTATTAGAGGACACTCAATCAACTTGCTGCACATTTTTGATGTCCCTCAAAAGTTCAAGGTCATGAGTTTGATTGCAGAGACAATCAAGAGGACAACTGCTGGCCAGTAGAGATCTTGTGGGTATGCTCCACATATTCAGGTGCTCATCAACTCCAAGATGGGCACAGGCACATACTTGTTGGACACGGAGCATCTACCCTTATATCCTGAATTTGAAGACAACAAAGTTGTGATGGATGATAATGAACCTTCATCAGTGCAAGCACAAGAAAAGAGAGCTAAAGCAAAGACAGAGAAAGCTACAAAGATGCCAAGTGCTGAAGAGGCATCTCAAGTTTTCCTGAAGAGCAAGCAAGATCAATTGGCATATCTAATCCAATCAACCTTGAGGATTGAGCAGGGATTGGCCACCCTAACTCAGAATCAGGAGAGCTTGGAGAGGATCATAGAAACCAAATTTTATGATCTTGTTCTAAAGATTACTGAGATACAAACAGCAGTTGAGCAGCTCCAGGAGGAAGCAGAAGAGAGGAAAGGGAAGGCAACTATTGATGCTTTTCAGCGGGTGCCTAGAGGTCAGAGGTCTGCTGCAGTACCCATGGCTGACACTAGAACCACCACATCAGCACCAAGAGCTACAACTTCAAGTACACTCCAAAGAGCCACTCCATCACCCAGCTACCAAGGTTGTCGAATCACGATTTTGAATCGGATTGAGCTCCTATGGTAGGATCGCAAATCGAGAATCCTCACTATCGTGATCGTGAAAACGTAGATTTTATGAACTAAAATCATAGAATCAGAGTGGTTTGTTTGGATCAGAACTCATAGAGTCGTATAACGGAATCTGAGTTAGGGTGGCCAATCCCTGCCAGCTACATCAACTGATGCCTTCGTCCTTGGAGTTCTCTCTACACCATCTCCCGAAGACCAAGCCTGAGAGACGCATAGCACTATGCATATTTGAACTTTTTGGCAACTTGTTGCCAAAGGGGGAGAAATGTGTATAGATCATAGGCTTTGAGAGAGAGTGTTTTGCTTCTTTGTCTCTCTTGCTTTTGGTTGAACTTTGTTGCGTGATTGGTTTATACTTTATGTCCTTGTGTGAGATACTTGTATGATCATGTGTTTGATCATATGCTACTTTAATGCTTGCTTGGATGATATTATCTTTTATATCCCTATATGATCATTCACTTTGCTTGGTGATGAGTGCAAGATTTTAATTTATATCATTTTGAGTGCTCCACCAAGATGTATGTGACATGGAAGAGTAACCCATGGTCCTAACCGATAGTGCATTTGCATTCAAAAGCAAATCTTAAATAATGCACAAATTTAGGGGAGCTCTTGCTTATCACATACTTCTCAAAGCGATTTATGTACTTCAATCTTATTATCATTTGTCGAAGCTTTGATCTATATGTTGTCATCAATTACCAAAAAGGGGGAGATTGAAAGTGCAACTATCCCTGGGTGGTTTTGGTAATTACTAACAACATATATCTCATTGAACTAATGACATTTCAAGATAAATATTTCAGGAAAGTTCAATGATTGGCATGGCATGGATTAGGAATGTGGACCCCTCAAAATGTTAAGGACAAAAGATTGGCTCAAGCTCTAAAGCTCAAGACTCTACATTTTCATTTTAGTGATCCAAGATCACATTGAGTCCATAGGAAAATCCAATACTATTAAAAGGGGATGAGGTGTTGCTTAATGGGTTTCTTGCTCAAAATGCTTAGTGATATGCTCCAAAACCATCAACCACTTTCTCACATCCACATATGTCCCAAACCAAAAAGTCAAACTCGGCCCCACCGAAACTTTCTATCCGGCGCCACCGAGTTCTCTTGACATAGCCATTGCCACAAACCCTAGTCACCTTGGTTTCACCGATAGGGATCTCGGTCTCACTGAGATGGGATTGCAAACTCTCTATTTCCCTTTGTAACGTTTCGGTCTAACCGAGATGAGCGATTGGTCCCATCGAGTTTGCAATGCAAACTCTTTGATTCCCCTTCGTAACATTTCGGTCCAACCAATGAGCTTAATCGTCCCACCGAGTTTGCCTCGACCAACTCTCCGTTAGCTTATTATCAAAGTCGGTCCCACCGAGTTTGTGTAATCGGTCTCATCGAGATTACGTTATGCCCTAACCCTAATGAAATCGGTCCCACCGAGTTGACATGTCGGTCCCACTGAAATGCCTAACGGTCACATTATGAACTGAATCGGTCTGACCAAGTTTTCTGATTCGGTCCCATCGAGTTTGGCAAATTGTGTGTAACGGTTAGATTTTGTGTGGAGGCTATGTATACCCCTCCACCCACTCTTCATTCGTAGAGAGAGCCATCAGAACATGCATATACTTCCAGCATACATTTTCTGAGAGAGAACCACCTACACTGGTGTTGAGGTCAAGATATTCGATTCCAACCACATAGATCTTGATCTCTAGACTTCCCCAAGTTTCTTTCCACTCAAATCAACTTTCCACCAAATCCAATCCTGTGAAAGAGAGTTGAGTGTTGGGGAGACTATCATTTGAAGCACAAGAGCAAGGAGTTCACCATCTACACACCATCTATTACCTTTCGGAGAGTGGCGCCTCCTAGATTGGTTAGGTGTCACTTGGGAGCCTCCACAAGATTGTGGAGTTGAACCAAGGAGTTTGTACGGCAAGGAGATCGCCACTCGTGAAGATCTACCCTACTTACATCATGATATCTTTTTCTTCCTCATTCTTATTTTGGTTTTCAGATCACGTAATGTTGGTTCGCTTATGGCATAGTGAGGCAAGTCCTTCGGGCGGCGGCCATGGTGGATAGACAAGGTTGCTTCTTCAGAGACCCTTCGTTGGTGGAGCCTCTCGTGAACTCAAGGCAACTGCTACTCCTTCGTGGGTTGAAGTCTCCATCAACGTGATGTACGATAGCACCAATTTATCGGAACCACGGATAAAAAATATCCGTGTCATATTGGGTTTGCTCCTCAAACTCCTCCCTTTACCTTCATGTGCAATTGTTTTACATTACGCTATACTATTAGAATTGCATGTGTAGGTTGATTGCTTGACTTGTGCAAAGTTGCTAAAATCTGCCAAGACTCAAAATTGGGAAAAGGCTAGATTTTTATTTGGTCAAGTAGTCTAATCACCCCCCCCCCCCTCTAGACATACTTTCGATCCTACAATTTGACTCAGCCTTGTCGTGTTCAGCTTGTTCTGCTTCCAATTTTTTCTTGCCGCCATATTTGACTCGCCTGCACTTAAAGCTTTTGCCAAGGGTTACAGACAATACATGTCATTCAAATGATTGCTAAGTTGATTGAATCAGCATGGATCAGTTGGATTATTCAAGTCCCAAACACATTGCAAGCAATATCCTTGGCACTTGGGGGCTAATGTACGATGTTTTTTTATGTCCGAGATCTAGAAGAAGGAACTCATCTTACAAAAATAAACCGGCCCTTGGGTGCTACAGGCGATTCTTACAAGTGGTTACTTAAAAGACCCGACTCATCTTATAAAGATAAGCTGGCCTTGGGGGCTGCATTTTGGAAATCTACACAAGTCTCGAACATACTCAACGATTTTCCTACGTTTAAGACTTGGGGGCTATAAGAGTATATATGTACAAGACTAAGAGGGGTTAAGTTCATTCATACCTCATATTTTTGCTTCATCATATTTACTAAGCCGGCTTCCATATCACGGCTTGTATGAAGACGACTTAGATATCCCGCATGTAACTCGCCTGCACTGAACTCGACATAACTTTGCAGATCCAGTTTTGTCTTGCCTTTCTCCAATAAAGGTGTTTCTTCCTTAGCAGTGTGCTTAGCTAGCACTTTGGAGATTACTGGCGCCTTATAACTTGCCCCTGATTGCAATATCATCGTTGTTCTTCTCGTAAAGAATATCTTCAACTGGTTTGACAGAGTTGATGATGTAATAGGACTTATGGGTCATGGCTATCCGCCGGGTTAGTGCCAAGATACATGGCTTCGTGTTGCTGCATCGGGCTTGTGGAGGCTGGTCATTTTGTTGGTTGACAGCCCTTCTGTGGTTCGGGTTTGGCCTCGTGGATTTCTAGCGTCTGTTTCTCTGGCTTAGAGACTTCAGGGAACTTGGAAGAGCCGCCTACATTTTTCTTACTATGTTTTGCTTTGGCCCTGTAACAAGGTAAAAGGTTTATGAGTATATGACAACAAGTTTTTGTCAACAAATGCAAATACTTACCCTGGGTTAACAACGAAGGCAGGAAGCTGAGTTTGAGATGAGCCACCTGAAGACGAAGATGACTCCTGATAATTTGAGTCAGACATATTAAGGGGTTGTCTGATAAGGTTTGCTTGGGTAAAGACAGAGTTGGGCTGTGTGGCACCTCAGTATGTTGCTTGCGAGAAGGATTACGAGTTAACTGGGTCACCAATGAAGATGACATGTACCTAGGGTAGTGAGGGAGTCCTGGATTAGGGGGTGTCCGGATAGCCGAACTATCACCGTTGGCCGGACTCCTGGACTATGAAGATACAATATTGAAGACTTCGCCCCCGTGTCCGGATGGGACTTTCCTGGCGTGGAAGGCAAGCTTATGATACGGATATGTAGATCTCCTACCATTGTAACCAAATCTGTGTAACCCTAACCCTATCCGTGTCTATATAAACCGGAGGGTTTTAGTCCGAGGATCTAACAACAATCATACCATAGGCTAGCTTCTAGGGTTTAGCCTCTCGATCTCGTGGTAGATCCACTCTTGTACTACCCATATCATCAATATTAATCAAGCAGAGTAGGGTTTACCTCCATCGAGAGGGCCCAACCTGGGTAAAACATCGTGTCCCTTGTCTCCCCGTTACCATCCGCCTAGACGCACAATTCGGGACCCCTACCCGAGATCCACCGGTTTTGACACCGACATTGGTGCTTTCATTGAGAGTTCCTTCCTGTCGCCATCCTTAGGCCCGATGGCTCCTTCGATCATCAATAACGACGTGGTCCAGGTGAGATTTTTCTCCCTGACAGAACTTCAGATTCGACGGCTTTGCATCGCGGGCTAATTCACTTGGCCATCCGGAGCAGATCGAAAGCTACACCCCGGCCATCAGGTCAGATTTGGGAGTTTGAACTACACGGCCGACATCCGCGGAGACTTGATCTTTGACGGATTCGAGCCACAGCCAAGCGCCGCCAAGATCGCCTCGATGGGCACGATCTAGCTCGCCGCTGAACAAAGGCTCCTCGAGGTCGCACCAGCCCGTCCGGCCTCCCACCCTTAGCTCGGAGCCGACTCCACCGATCGAGGACGAGTGGCTGGACACCGCCTCGGGCTACGATCTCACGGCGATTGAGCCGAACTCCATCCCTGTCCTTTGCGAAGACCGTGACTCCAAGGTGCCAGACCAACCTCCGCTACCGCCAATCGAATCCAATTGGGCGCCGGGTTATGGAGTTCATCGCCATGACATCTTTTCAAAGACTCGCCCATTGGCGACATCCTGAATTCACTAAAGTCTCTCTCTTTATCAGGAGAGCCCTGTCCGGACTACGGTCAGGAAGGTTGGGATGCGAACGACGAAGAAATTCAACGCCCATCCACCACCCGCTTTGTAGCCCCTGTCGATGATTTAACCGACATGCTCGACTTCAACTCCGAAGACATCGACGATATGGACGACGATGCTGGAGAAGACCAAGAACCAGCGCCTAAAGGGCACTGGAAGGCCACCTCACATACCATATATACATGGTGGACATCCCAAAAGATGGGAACGGCGATGGAACAGCGGAGGATGACCTCCAAGAAACAGCCTAAGCGCCGCAAGGCCAAGGCCATTTAAATCCCGCCACAGAAACGGTGATCCCGAACGGAGATAATAACACCCCGGACAAGGTTGAAGACAACCTCCTCCAAAGAGGATTCAGCACAGAGGAGGGAGAAGCTAGCCTCATGATAGAGCGGCAGATGTGGAGGTGGAGGACGATAATTATATGCCTCATTCAAGATGATTCTAAAAGGATTCAAGCCGCTTAAACAAGCTCTTCAAGCCCCCGAACCCAAGAGACAGGCTATGGGAGAGGAGCTAGCCAAACTATTGGAGGCCGGATTCATCGAGATATTAAACATCCGGACTGGCTAGCAAACCCGTAATGGTACCAAAGAAGGACAAATATTGGCGCTATGTGTCGATTTTAAGGACCTTAATAAGGCTTACCGAAGGATCCCTTCCTCCCCGCATCGATCAAATTATCAACGCTACCGCATGACACAATTCATTGTGTCTCTCGACGCGATACCCGCTACCACTAAATTAAGATGGCAGAGCTGCACTAAGCCGCAACGGCATTAATCACCCATACGCCCATTCTCGCTTCAACACAATGCCCTTTGGGCTCAAAAACGCCAACGCAATATATCAGCGATGATTCGTATATGTCCGCAAACCAGATCGGCAAAACAGTGGAGGCATACATAGATGATGTGGTTGTCAAATCCAAGCATGTCGAAACCCTAGTCGATTTACTCTGAGGCTAACATTCGATAATCTCTCGAACATATGACATCAAGCTCAACCCGAAAATGTGTTTTCGGCGCATCAGAGGAAAGCTCTTGGGCTTCATTGTATCCGTAGAGGAATTGAAGCAAACCCAGCCAAGATCCGAGCTCTATCACAATTGGATATCCCCAAAGACCTCAAACAAATACAAAATTGATCGATGTGTGGCGGTCTAAGCCGCTTTATCTCCCGCTAGGAGAAAAGGCATTACCCTTTATCGCCTCCTTCGGCAATCAACACTTCGAGTGGATTTGATGCCGCCACGCCGGACTCAAAGAAATCAAAGCCATATTGGCAACAACCGTCCTGGTCGTGCCCAACATGGGCGTAACCAATGCTATTATACATCGCAGCAACCCATCAAGTTGTAAGCGCGCCGTTGTCGAACGAGAAACGGACGGACACAAGTTCCTCTCCAAAACCAGTTTACTACGTGTCCACCGTCCTAACTCCATGCAAGTCACGGACCAAGATTATCAAAATATAGCATACGCGGTGTCATGGCATCCCGGAAGCGCGACACTACTTTCAAGAGTGTTCATCACATCATCGCTCAAGATATCTTTCGATATTCCGATAAATCGGCCGATTTATCACTTACCGGTGTCTGACCGATAAGATAAGTTGGCCGATAAATCAGCCGATATGACGATAAATCAGCCGATATGCCGATAACTAGCCGACGCATTCTTTATCATGGGTCGACCGATAAGTTCCCGATAAGCGATATCCCCAACATTGGATCACAGTAGCCTTCGAAGTACCTCTTAATGATATTATAAACAACCGCGACGCAACGGGCCAGATTGCTAAATGGGCCATTGAGCTCCTCCCATTCGACATAACCTACAAGCCACGGCGAGCTATTAAGTCGCAGTTTTGGCTGACTTCGCGTCATTAATGGACCGTCAACTCCTAAAGAGTATTGCGCATATTCCAACTGGATCATGCACTTTGACGGCTCCAAAATGTTGGCCGTCCTGGGGGCTGACGTCGTTCTGACGTCCCCAATCGGAGATACATTCCAATACGTACTTCAAATAACGTACACGGACTCCAACAACGCAGCCGAATACGAGGCCCTTCTACATGGTCTCCGGATGGCAGTCTCCATGGGCATTCAACGCCTAGAGGTGCGCGGGGACTCGAACCTCGCAATATCCCAAATAAATGGGGACTTTGATGCCAAGGATCCGAAAATGGCAGCTTATCGCAATGCCATCCTAAAAATATCAGCTCGGTTTGAGGGGCTCAATTTCACCATATAGCCCGGATAACAACCAGCAGCAGACGGTTGGCACGATTGGTGCAAAGCGCGATGTCGCCCCCCAACATCTTCCTAGAGAGGCTTTTCAAGCCATCCAGACACGGAGGGAGAGTCCGAAATAACAACCCGGACCCAACCACACCGCCCCCACACCAACATTCCGACATAGTTGGTGGTTCCGCCAACTAAATAACACCGCCAGCCCACGCAATAATGGCAGTCATTGCCCGTGGACAGAACCATTCCTAGCCTACCTAACTAAGCAGGAACTTCCCAAGGACCAAAATGAGGCCCGCTGTATAGTGCGCGGTCTAAAGCCTATAAGGTCCATGAGGGAGAGCTTTATAAGAAAAGCACAACCGAGTCCTTCAAAGGTGTATCTCCAAGAGGAAGGGCGGAATCTCCTAGCTGAAATTCATGCCGACTCGGTGGGCACCATGCCGCAGCCCGGCCCTTGTAGGCAAGGCCTTCCATACAGGATTTTATTGGCCGACGGCCCGGCAGATGCTCAGACTTAGTCCAACGATGCGTTGCCAGCCAGCTCTTTGCTAATCAAAGCCACATGCCACCCACCGCCTCAAAACTATACCCATCACCGCCCTTCATGGGTCTGGGGCTTGACATGGTTGGACCCCAAAGGAGGAACCCACAAGCAAAATACCTATTGGTCATGGTGGATAAATTCACCAAATGGATAGAGGCCAAGCTTGTAAAGACGGCTGAATCCGGACCGTGATAGACTTCATATCGGGGTAGTACATCGCTACGGCGGCCCCATAGCATCATCACCGATAACGGCACCTAACTTCACGGCCGATGAGGTCAAACTCGTGCAAAACATGGGCATCAAGCTCGACCACGCTCAGTCTATCACCCCCAAACTAACGGTCAAGTCGAGCGAGCAAGCGGTCTAATCATGAGCGGCATTAAACCCAGACTAGTGCGGTCCTCAAGGAATCTAACACGCACCGGGTAGAGGAGCTCGATTCAGACTGGGGCTACGGACCACGCCGAATCGCACTACCGGATTCACACCATTTTTATGGTATACGACGCAGGGCAGTTTTGCCTCGCGACATAATTCATGACTCACCTCGGCATGCATGTACGAAGAAAGAGAAGCCGAGCTCGATTGGCAGGATAGTTTGGACGCCTTTGGAGGAGGAGCACGACGGGCAAAAGCTCGCTTTGCATTCTATCAACTGCAGGCTCAAGATATCAAAGCACGGAAGCACGGGCCAAAGCTACAATGTTGGCGAACTAGTTCTACGCCGCCGGACAAGAAAAGGACAAACTCAAGCCCAAATGGGAGGGTCCTTCATCATCGCATCAAGTCCTCGACCGCGGAGGGTACCGCTCAGTAAACACATCGGATAACCGACTCGAGCCGAACCCATGGAACGCAGCCCGCCTCCAAGATTCTACGCTTAGCGCCGGATTCTGAGTTCGCCTCCTTCCTCCGCCTATATTTTATACTTTAAGCTGTCTTTATTTCTCTCCTTCTTCCTCCTTTTTTCCGGGTTGCTAAAGGCTCGTGGCGCATTGTTCGCACACACTTGACGTGCTATCCGCCCATTATACTCCGGGGCTTTTTAATGTGCTTATTTATACGGGCTTTATGCCCAACACATGTGTCACACTTCCGCATGTACCTTTTATTCACCATTATATGCATCGATATGACTTAAGTTTTGGCCAAGCTGGGTTGATCGGCTCGTGCTTACCCCTACGCTCCCGATTGTTCGCTAGGTGGTAAAGGAGCACCTCTGTGATTTTACCGCTGGTCAGCCGGACGCTGCACTCGATCGGGTGAAGCCGAAGCTAGCGCTCTTAAGGGAATATTCGGTCGGTGAACTAAAAGACGATTTTTTTTTTTTTTATTTATCTGCCCCGTGATGCTTTTCTGCTTTTTTGGCAGTCCTGACATGCACTTTAGGCATGCCTCCTGTGGAAAGGAACCCCTAACGAACTATTCTCCCGAAGATGTTTCTTACTAACCTTGTAATATAACATAACTAGTTGGGCACTTGTCCGATAAAGCACTCATGACTCCTACGCCTGGTCTCCACGCATGCCCCGGTTTTTACATAACCGCGAGGGTATTCGGACACACTCCGGACTATTGGGTCCCGAGGTTGAAGCTAAAAGGTCCGCTACGACAAATGATCTACAATCTGCTAGAAGGCATTTTACACGCTATTTTAAATTACATAGTCAAATTGACTGGTTGTATTCTCTTCAATACCATCTAATAGGCTGTCTAGTTTACAGTCCTGCTTGAATACTTTATGCCAACTCTAGTTGGCCATACACTAAGCTCACAGGATCTCCTTCCCGTAGGGCCCCACAGTCCGACTCGCCATGTGGTTTGGGTCCGCCTGTACCGCTGCCTTCACTATGGCCCAGCCTCCTCGGGCGCCTTTGACGACAGGCCGATATCTTCCATAATCGAAGCGCCGCCTGCTCCTCAAGCTTCTCGCAAGCTCTTCAAGGCCTTCGGCAGGGAGATAGATGGCCACAAGGCTCTGGGCGACGCTTTTCATCACCTGCCAACTCGCTCATGCAGCTTGCAATAGCTCGAGAAGAAGGTCACCAGAGAACTGGCATTTCTCCGCAGACGACTCCGTGAGCATACCTACGTACATAACTCGTTAGTTAACTTCCTCGCCAACTTTTTTCAAAGTTCGCCAAGCACTTACTATAAATGCCGCGATTAAGTCGCCGATTATCCTTCACGGAGTCGCATAGCGGGCACTAACATCCTTAGTTCCACACCCAGCCGGGTGTTGGCATCTTGAGATTATTTTCTCTTGCCTCACCCTTGTAAGCACATTCTCGCCGCCTTCAATCGGGCGAAGAGCTGTTGCTTGTCCGGATCTAGTCCGCGCCATCTGCAATATTCTTGTCGATTTACACACACGCCGCACTTCACAAACTACTTATCTTTTGAAGCATATATTACCGTAGGGGTCTCGTGGCTCCCCTCAGAGCGTGCTAGTGCGGCCTCAAGTTCGGCCTTGCATTCTTCAAGCCCCGGGACAGTCGGTATTCTTTTTGTAAGATCCTCAGATAATAAATGATCCTTAAATCAGTTATTCTAACTATTTTAAGTCTCGGGCTACCGCATATATAATCACAAATTTCTCACCAGATGTCCTTTACATACTGCCCTGTGGCTCGCTAGACCATCTTGAGCGGCACGGAGGTGCGATTCCTTAATTGAAGGCATTCAATGCCTCTTGGGAGAAACATGCGCCATGAAGAACTGTCCGCGGCGCCTCGTGATTCATGGCACTTCCACCTCGGAGTTGGTGGCGGACAATCTGTCGGCATCCTCTCGCCGGAGGAGCATCCGACGACGCTGCAGGCTCGCCTCCGCTTCGACCCGGGCTTTGGAGCCTGGCTCATGGAGGCTCGATTATAACCTCCCGACACAGTCCTGCGAGCGCTTTTTTTCTGGAAAAGAGCACCAGCGTTAGTACGCCTTCCAGAATCAATCTTGGCAATATGGTGATGCGCCATACCATTGCGGGCGGTGTTTCGATCTGACCACACTTTTTTTAGGCTCAAGGGCCGGTTGCCCTTTGTTGGCTAGTCGCCGCTGCTCGGCCTCCCGCCTCAAGGCACTCGTGAAACACCATTGGTATACGTGATAAAAAATAAGCACGGATGGGTCATTATCGTAGTATTGGTGAGGGAGTTCGATTAGGGGTTGTCCAGATAGTTTAACTATCATCATCGGCCGACTCCAAGACTATGAAGATAGAAGATTGAAGACTTCGCCCCGTGTCCGGAGGGGACTTTCCTTGGCGGAAGGCAAGCTTACGATGCGGATATGTAGATCTCCTACCATTGTAACCGACTCGGTAACCCTAACCCTATCCGTGTCTATATAAACCGGAGGATTTTAGTCCGTAGGGATCTAACAACAATCATACCATAGGCTAGCTTCTAGGTTTAGCCTCCTTGATCTCGTGGTAAGTCCACTCTTGTACTACCCATATCATCAATATTAATCAAGGTGACGAGGGTTTTACCTCCATCAAGAGGCCCAACCTGGGTAAAACATCATGTCCCTTGTCTCCTCGTTACCATCCGCCTAGACGATAGTTCGGGACCCCTACCCAAGATCCGCTGTTTTGACACCGACATTGGTGCTCTCATTGAGAGTTCCTCCGTCGTCGCCGCCGTAGGATGCCTCATCTCGCCTTAAAGATGATACTATCGCTAAGGAGCCTTGGCAGCTGGCCGACTCTTCGCTAGGTGGTTTTCTTATGACCGCCATCCGCCACTGCGGTTGCCGATGACCTCTCGAGTCATCGAAACCAATCTCCGTGTTAGTTTGGAACTTGCCGAACAGTTAGATCTGATCGAGCTCTCCTCCATAAACGAGCTCTTGATCGTGACGCCGCCGAGTCGCCATAAACTACAACCGGATCGGGCCTAAACCGATATGAGAGAGATCAACTTCCCAAGCTACCCATCATGTTGCTGTGATACAGCAGCAATGCAGCGATTCTTCTTGTATCTTAAGGACTAGTTACGCCCGATTCCCGATCCCTCCATGCCGGATTCCCGCAGAGGGACGGACGCTTGATCAAGCCCTGAACTTAAAGTCGGCGTGGGTTGGACTCATGGGATAACACTCAAAATCCAAACTTCCAAGTTCGAAACTTCTCGCCCTTGAGTCCTAAATTGACGGGTTCCGGATCTAGTTCCACCCGCCACCCAAACATTAGCGATCTCTCAAATTCGCAAGAGCCCGATGAAACAAGACACCATTATCGGGTCCGATTCCTCCCGTTATGAACAGGATAAAGGACTGCCAAGAGGAGGACGCGAATCCCAATTTTCTGCAATAATTGCACGAACAAGGGAATCTAAACGCCATAAGTCGTCGCGAAATTACACGCTTATCGACTTGGTGACCATAGTACAAAAGTATCGTGCGATGGAGAGCACCGAAAACCGAAGTAATTTTGGGATAATCCGCCCCAATACATCCCTAGTCCGAAACAAAAGGGTGCATCATTATCAAGCACCCGGTTGAATACCAAAAACCAAAACCCCTAAAGGGCACGGAACCGTGGCCGAGGGTTGGCTCAACGGACCCCTGCAAAATCCACAAGACGGAGGGCGCCACTCCAACACACAGCCTTCGAGCGTGTTGATACTACGGCAGTGGCCAAAAGTGGCGAGGCTTTTTAGCCCCGGCAACCAACCCAGCAAGACCAAGACGGTATTAATAGCCTTCGAGACTTTCGTGATCAAATAACATGCGGAAACGAACAACCGCAGCCTCGCCAAGTCTACCAAGTAGCAACAACAAATCCATGGAGCGACACTGCTTATCACCTTCAACGCCAGCCGATTTAACCTAAATTCAACAGCTAGAGCACCACCGCATTGGTCCTCATCCGATAGTGGACGGTTTTCGCCTTACTAAGGTACTCATGGATGGCGGCAGCGGATTAAACCTCATCTATGAGGAAACCCTTCAAAAATGGAAATTGATCGAGCCGCATTGAGCGAAGCAGCACAACCTTCGAGGGATAATCCCTAGTCGAGAAGTACGCATGCAGAAAAATCACACTAGATGTAGTGTTCTGCTCACCGGACAATTACAGTCCGAGGAGGTCACGCTTCAAGTGGCCCCATTCGGCAGCGGATATCACGCTTTGTTAGGGCGAGAGGCATTCACAATCTTCCAAGCTATACCCCACTACGGGTACATGAAGCTCAAAATGCCCGACCTAATGGGATAATCACTCGCCAAGGATCCGGACACAAAGACTACGCTGAAAATAAGACAGCCAAGACCGCCCTAGAGGCATTATCCAAGCCCTAGCGGCAGAGGAACTAACCACGCTGCACTCCACGGTGGATAGGGACGATAATACTCGATAAGAGGTCCAAGTCCACCTCTTTTAAACCAGCGCATTTAAATAGTCAAATTTCAGGTCCATCCAACGGACCACAAAGACGGGCTCCATTGGGGCACAATTAAGTCCTGATGTCGAAGTCAAGACTACGAGAATTCCTTCGAAAATTGGGACATTTTTGCTTGGCACCTTCGACATGCCAGAATCCCACGCAGTCGGCAGAGCACAGCCTAAATATCCTAAAAGGATTCAAGCCACCAAACAAGCTCTTCGGCGATTTTCCCAACCCAAAAGACAGCAATGGGAGAGGAGCTAGCTAAACTCTTAGAAGCCGGATTCATCGAGATATAAAACATCCGGACTGGCTAGCCAATCTAGTAATGGTACCAAAAGGACAAATCTCGCGCCTAAGCTCGATTTTAAAGACCTTAGCAACGCCTGTCCAAAGGACCCTTTCTCCCTCGATCGACTAAATCATCGACGCTACCACAGTGGCACGATTCATTGTGCTTCTCGACGATACTCCGATACCATCAAATCAAGATGGCGGAGAAAGATCAGCCGCAACGGCATTCATCACTCCATATGGGCCATTCTGCTTCAACACAATGCCCTTCGGACTCAAAAACGCCGCGCAATATATCAACGCATGATTCAAACATGTCCGCTACCCAGATAGGGAAAAATAGTAGAGGCATACGAGACGATGTGGTCGAAGACCAAACACGCCGAACTCTAGTAGAAGACTTGAGGGTGACATTCGACAACCTCCGAGCATATGACATTAAGCTCAATCCGAAAATGCGCTTCGGCGTATCAGCCGAAAGCTCTTTGGGCTTCATCAGTATCCGTAGAGGAATTGAAGCAAACCCGCCAAAATCCGAGCTCACAAATTGATATTCCAAAGGACCTCAAGCAGATACAAAACTAACCGGATGCGAGCGCCTTAAGTCGCTTATCTCCTGCTTGGGAGAAAAGGCTTGCCCTTTATCGCCTCCTCCGCGCACCAACATTTCTTGAATGGACGGATGCTGCCACAGCCGACTCAAGAAATAAAAGCCATACCGGCAACAACCGTCCGGGCCGCGCCAACCTGGGCGAACCTATGATATTATATATCGCAGCAACACATCAAGTTGTCAACGCTGTACTCGCGTTGAACGAGAAACGTAAGGGCACAAATTCTCTTCAAAAACTCTGTACTACGATCCACTGCTCTAACTCCATGCAAATCCCGTACCCACATTATCAAAAGATAGCGTATGCGGTGTTCATGGCATCCCGAAGCTGCAACACTACTTTCAAGAGTGTTCAATAACGGTGGCCTCCAAGTACCTCTCAATGATATTATAAACAATCGCGACGCGAACGGGCAGGATTGCAAAATGGGCTATCGAGCTCTTACCATTTGACATAACCTACAAACCACGGCAAGCTATAAAGTCGCAGTTTTCGCTGACTTCGTCGCCGAATGGACCGAAGTCAACTCCCTAAAGAGTACGGGCGATATCTAACTGGATCATGCATTTTGACGGATCCAAAATGTTGGCTGGCTTGGGGGCTAAGGCGTTGCCCTCGACGCCCCAAACGGAGACACAATCCAATACGCATTTCAAATAATGTACACGGACTCCAACAACGCAGTCAATACGAGGCCCTTCTACATGGCCTCCGGATGGCAATTCCATGGGCATTCAACGCCTAGAGGTGCGCGATTCAAACCTCGTGAATATCCCAAGTAAATGGAGACTTTGACGCCAAAGATCCAAAATGGCAGCTTATCGCAACGCCGCCCTAAAATGTCACCGGTTCAAGGACTAGAATTCCATCATGTAGCCCGGATAATAACCAGGCAGCAGACGCAGTTAGCACGCATCGGCGCAAACGAGACGCCGCCCCTCCTAACATCTTCCTCGAACGGCTTTTAAGCCATCCAGATATGGGAAGAGGAGTCCGAAATAACAACCGAGCCACCTGCATCACCTAACTCGCACTATTCTGACACATCGGGCGGCTCAGCCAATGAAATAACACCTTCACTCACGAAATAATGGCAGTAATTGCCCTGCGGACAGAACCATTCCTAGCCTACTTAATGCGGGCAGAACTTCCCGAAGACCAAAATGAGGCTCGCTGCATAGTTCGCCATCTAAAGCCTACAAGGTCCATGAGGGAGAACTTTATAAGAAAAGCACAACCGAGTCCTTCAAAGGTGTATTCCTCAAGAGGAAGGGCGAAATCTCCTGGCTGAAATTCACGCCGGACTCGGCGGGCACCACGCTGCAGCCCGGCCCTTGTAGGCAAGGCCTTCCAGACAGGATTTTATTGGCCGACAGGCCCGCAGATGCTCAGATTTAGTCCAACGATGCGCCGTTGCCAGCTCTTTGCTAATCAGAGCCACATGCCACCCACCGCCCTCAAAACTATACCCATTACCTGGCCGTTCATGGTCTGGGGGCTTGACATGGTTGGACCCCTTAAAGGGGGAACCCACAAGCACAAATACTTATTGGTCATGGTGGACAAATTCACCAAATGGATTGAGGCCAAGCCGGTTAAAACGGCAGAATCCGGACCGGTGATAGACTTCATATCCGGGGTAGTACACCGTTTTGGCGTCCCCCACAACATCATCACTGATAACGGCACGAACTTCACGGCCGACGAGGTTAAACTCGTGCAAAACATGGGCATCAAGCTCGACACGCTTCAGTCTATCACCCCAAACTAACGGTCAAGTCGAGCGAGCAAATGGTCTAATCATGAGCGCATCAAACCCAGACTAGTGCGGTCCTCAAGGAATCTAACACGACCGGGTAGAGGAGCTCGACCAGACTGGGGCTGCGGACC